>CM021108.1:493504575-493996241 GCA_007115665.2 Sequoiadendron giganteum | reverse complement strand
TTAAACACTAAAGTGTTTTTAAACACTAAAGTGTTTTTAAACACTAAAGTGTTGATCAACACTTCTTGAAGGATTTTAAATTCTATTTTTTTAAGAGAAATTTGTTACTTTCATGCTTTAGAAATACTAATTTCCTTTTGGGTTTAAAAAGAACAAACAAAATTTATTTTTTAAAGTTTGCAAAAGGCTAAAAAGAACCTTAGGAACAACATACTAGATTTTGTTTAAAGGTTTAAGAATTGAACAAGGCAACTCTCACACTTCAAAGTTGGTGCTTTAAAAAGAACTCACTTCTTGTTTGGAAGATTAAAATGAACATGTGTGTTTTCAATGTCTTGTAATCCTTTTAACAAAGTAATATTATACAAAAGGCATATGCACTTCTCTCGTACCTCACGGTGATCTTGAGAATCAAAATCCTTTTTGTGATATTAAGTTGTTAAAAGTATTACCTCCACACTTCATTTTGGGTTTAAAATTGAACAAAACACTTTGCAAGTGTGAGTAGACTTATTGCGTGTGCTCTCCCTTTGTTTCTAAGCAAAGGTTGATTGAACTATGAATATGTTTACTCACTTTTGTTTATTTTAGCGGATCTACCTTGTGGGAAAAATTACTCACCCAAGGGAATGACTCAATCGATAACACACTAAAGCCAAGTGTATTTCTAACCGAGATATAAAAGTGGGTATTGGAACAAAAGCCAGTATCACACAGTTGGCTCTGACGAGAAGGGAAAAAATGGTCTCTTTCCACATGGGCCAGCCTCCATGAATAGTAAGACCAAACTAAAACCCTTTTTTAGAAAGGCCAAATCCTTATCTATTTTGTTGGTGCAAAAGATCATGTCCTTTGAAGCCGCCCCACATTATACATGCGGTTTTGTTCTAGAGATGGAAAGTATGCCATGGGAGATTCATGGGTACTGATGCTTGGCTGACCCAAGAAGTGTGTGTCATGGAGGGGAGCCAGTGTGGTCAAGCATCTAGCCATCCACATAAAATATGCGTAGCTAGATTCATCCAAGTGGGAACCCAACAAAATATTGTCTCATCATCCTACAGTTGTAAAATGTGCTTGGAAGTGAAAAATAGATTGCTTGGTCCTCAAAACATTTGAAAAACAAACATTCACAAAGAGCTCCAAAATTTCAAACCCCTTGGAGGAAACAAATACCTTTTGACAAATTTAAGTACTCTTGTTTTCCCTAGGGATCATATCCTTAGAGGTTTCTAAGTGCTTGGATTTTAACATCATTTGTTTTCACTAAGGTTAAACCTAGGAAATTTTTTCCCTAATTTCCTTGATTTCCACATAATGGACCTTGTGGGATGAAAAAGAAAGTAGGACATTAGACATATAGTTTGAAACATAATCAAGCAATTATTTTTGGTAAAAAGAAATCCTCTAAGCCAAGATAAAGGACAAATTGAACCTCATATGTGTTACTTCAAATGATTTCCCGAAAGGTCAAAATCCTGAAACCAAGGTTCGAAAGGATAAGTCTAAAAGCTCGTGAACGACTTGAAATGCTCCTTGAAGTTAGAGAAAGACTAGTGTACAAATTCTATAAGAAGGCTTCAAGGAATAACCTGACTTTGTATGCATTCTACTATCAACAAAATCCTGAGCTTTTTGAAAGGTTTTCTTTCCTCACATAGGAAGTCTAGCATGTTCTTCAAACCAAGGTTTTGTGAAAAGAGTTGTGTCTAGGTCAAGGTCTAAGATCAAAGTCCTCATCCTCATTCATCTCTCCATCAAGTCAGATTTTCATCCCATCAACAAACTTCTTGAGAACTTTAGAAAAATCACTCATGCTAAACGAAAGGGCTAAACCAACATCACTCTATCTTGGCTTAACACACCTAGCCAAGTAGTCAAATCTCTTAGATGTATTTACCTCTAGGATAACACAACTTCCTGAGGTTTACTAGTTCATAATCACCTTGGTTGGCTTAACACACTTAGCCAATTCATTCTCTTGTGCAAGTTTCCTAGGATAACACAAATTCCTATGGTCTACAACTTCACTACAATCCTATTCGACTTAATACACCTAGTCAAACCATCACAATCAATCTAAAGTCCTAAAAATTTTAGCATAACCCTTCAAAATTCCTTCAAAAGGTTTCACTCTTTCACTTCATCCATTTATGCCATCATCACTACCACCCTCTTTGATCTTTTGACTTCCCTAGTTCTTCTCTTTTGGGCCTAAAATATTAAGATCAAATGATCCCTATTTTTTATGGTCCAAACAAGATCACAATACAAGAAGAACATGGAAAACATCAATGACATATCAACTTCTGATGACTTGGGTCTGGTAACCACCAAAAGAAACCTTGTGAGAAAGCTATGAAGAGGACATCACAAATGAAGATATGGGGATGACACAAGCCGAAATGATGAAAATGGTTCAAAATCCAGAGAACGATAAAATTGTCAATGCCATGTTCAAATAAATATGCACATTAATAGAAGGAGGGGTCTCGTTCCCTTCCGACCTTAACGTAAGCAATAGTATGGACATACCTCTTACAAACACATCCCCAATATTGAATATCAATCAAGAAATTCCTCAAACCACATCTACCATCACACTAGCTTCATGAATTTTGAACAAGGGAAGTGCAATGTTTCGGGAGTTACAACAACATCGCCTTGTGAACAAAAAAGAGGTAGTTGTCAGCACCACACTAGATAATTTTTTCATAGTAAATTCATCACACCCATACATCCCACTCACCTTCCATAATCCCATTGGTTCATCCTCATTTCATGCTACACCAGCCTGTCAATCAAAAATACAAACTTCTCTACCGTAAGGTGAATGTGGTTTGTTTGGAACAACAGGAGTTACTAATCCATTTTCCTTCCAGGGTAGCATATCATCTCTGCCCCCATTTCCTTTCACATCCACACCACCTCTCAGATTGGTTTTTCCTCCCAAACCCATCGATAGTTTCTTAGATCCAGGCATTTCGAGCAGCACATCAAATTCTCTCCTTTTTCCTGTGGCATCACAACAACAAGTGGTGACCATTCAACCCACTATGGTAAATACATCAGTCGATCCTCAAATCCCTCAAAGCATACCTTCTCAAGGATCGAGCATCTCAACCACACCTCCATCAACCCCAAATCCCGACCATCAACACAATCCTTTCGCCTATCACAATAGTTGGCACCATTCTCGATCCACCAACAATCCCACCAAAAGCTAACATGACAAACTCATTCACCACTCTAATCCAAACCATCCAAAAATCCAATCAACAGAGGGTACTCAAACAAAAGTAGCAAGCTCAAGTGCAAGCAAAAGCATAAGCACAAGCTCAAGCTCAAGCACAAGCACAAGTGCAAGCATAAGCACAAGCACAAGCTCAAGCACAAGCTCAAGCACAAGCTCAGGCTCAAGCTCAAGATCAAGCACAAGAATAAGCACAAGCTCAAGCTCAAGCACAAGCACAAGCTCAAGCATAGGAGAAAGCACAATACTAAGCGCAACTACAAGCAATCCATCGACAAGCATACCAACAAGCCTTGCAAGACTTTCAGGCACATCAACAAGCCAAACAACAAGATTTGTTGGCACAACAACATCACGACCAACAACAAGCTTTGTTGGCACAATGACAACTAGACCAACAACAAGCTTTGTTAGCGCAACAATAGCTGGACCAATAATAGGCCTTATGGTAACAACAATAGATGGACCAACAACAAGCATTATTGGAACAACAACAACAAGCTCAACAAAAAGCATTGTTGACACAAATGCAAGCATACCAACAGGCCTTGAACGCACAAAAAAGCTTGCAACAAACTCCCACTAGTACTCCTCCCACCAATCAAACACCTCAAACACCTCAAAACACATTCACTTCAACTCCCAATCCAAGCAACGATGTCGCAACAAAAATCAAACTGCTCTTGCAACAAGTGTTGGACCTCCAAGAAGGAAAAACAACAAGAACACTAGGTGACTTGTGCCCTTATCCTCTTGACATAAGTCTCACCATGATACCATTTCTGAAGGGATTTGAGATCCCCAAATTTGATAAGTATAACGGAATGCGTAACCCTAAAAACCATGTTAGGTAATTTCAGGTGCATTGCATAGAGGTTGCATACAATGACTCATATCTAATGCGACTCTTCCCTTGAAATCTAACTGGTGCTGCCATGGAATGGTTTTCTCATCTACCCACAGGAATTACAATATTCCAAGAAATCATGGAAGCTTTCCTTAAGAACTATGCTTTCAATATGGGTATAGATGTTAGTTTGGAAGAACTATCAACACTTAAACAAGCTAAAGGAGAATTATTCACAACATTCTTGCAAAGATTCCAATCCAAGGCCAATTAGGGCAAGTGGACCATGCTAGAAGAACAAAAAGTTTGCACAATCATATCTAATATAGATGAAAACTTGGCATTCTACTTGAAAATGCAATGCATCACATCATACAATCAATTGATCCCAAAGGCGCTCAACATTGAAAGAGCCCTTACTGTGCGAGGAGGCGCATCAAAATTTACTCCACCACAAGATAACTGCCCGTCTAATAGTTATAATGATAAACCTCAAACATGGTCGAGGAACAAAAACATCACAAACAATGGTGTGGCCAATGCTAAAGTGGTCATAAACGCTCCCAAGATGAATATCCAAACTCATCACCAACAACAAAATCATATAATCGGAATAATGTGGAGACTAATGTAGTAGTAGCACAACAACAACCACTTCCCATGAACCAAATCAGTAAATTGGGTAATCAAGGAGGACCACCTCCCCGAGGAAAATACCCTCCCAAGCGGAAGTTCACACCCCTTGGGGAATCCATCAAGTCCATAATGAATAAATTGGTCAAGGAAAATCTAATCAAAGTCTCCAACTCTGAGAAATACATGGAACCCATGACCAATCCACCATGGTATAATGAAAATCTCCTTTGTGACTTTCACAAGATCAAAGGGCATACAACCACTAATTGCATGAGGCTAAAGAACATCATCCAAGACCTCATCAAGGATAAGATTATCAATGTCGAACAGCTAGTCAGAAATCAAGATCTAAAAATATACACAAATCCGATGCCAAACCACAATCAAGGAAACAATCAAGGGAACAACAAAGGAAAGCAAAAATATGCTAGTGCTAATCTAGTATATGAAGAGATAGTCACATGTGTCAATGAAATGGTCACATTCATTAATGTCAAGGGCACCAACACTAACTGTGGAGTCACCACACATGGTGGAAAGGTCACCATTGTAGGGGCACCATCTAGGAGCCCCACTTTAAATGCAAAATCCATTCCTTATGACTACAATGTCATCGACTAGTTAAAGAGAACCCCCACACAAATCTCCATCATGGAGCTGTTAAAATTTTTTGTTGCCCATAGGAAAATTCTTGATGATGTGTTACCAACATCCACCATCTTTGCCACTATTGACACAGATCAGTTTCAGGCTATGGTTGGAAATATCATCACCCAAAAACTCCTAACATTCTCTGATCAAGGCTTCCCCCTGCAGCCATCTCATAACCACACACTTCACCTACAAGTGCTAGTCCATAAAAATAAATTTAAAAGAGTCCTGGTGGATGGAGGTGCAGGCCTTAATATTTTCTCTCTCAAACTTATAAAGAACTTGGGATTCACCGAGGATTCCATTAACAAAAACAAGAGAATCACAATAAGGGCATATGATGATCAAGAAAGAGTGTCTCAAGGCACTATTAAAATCCTCATCCAAGTGGGACCAGCAACCATGGAAACTACATGCGAGGTCCTTGACCTTGACTTACCATATAACATCCTCCTTGGCCATCCATGGATCCATGGAATGAAAGAAGTGGCCCTGATGTATCACCAATGTATCAAATTCTTGCACCAAAATGAGGACGTCACTATACACAAGGATCCCAAACCATTTTCCTACTACAAAAATTTAGAAGTCAAGTTTTATAAAATCCCCCAAGTACCGAAAAATGATGAAGGCCCATCCACTTCATACATCGACCCAGCCAACCTTGCCTCCACTTTTGCGAGAGAGACACCTGCCATCCCTATTATATCTGACATCAAAAACATGATTGAGGACAATGGATGCGGTGACTATAGAATGAAGAAGAGTACATTTATTGTAGGAGAGTTACCACAATCTCCTAGGTCATATGGCCAACCTTGACCAACCGAAAAACCCATCCACACCCTTAGGACCAACCCCTCTAGATTCCGCCATTGGGGAGACCTAAGTCAGGAAAGTGTTGGTAAGGAGGATATTTCAAGCATAATATACTGTGATGCAGAACCTACACCCACATTACCCATGGATGAGGCCAACAAAGGGCTACAAATAATTCTTGGCATGGGCTACAATAGAAACGAAAGCCTTGGAAGGAACAGTGATGAAGGCCTGGAGCCCATCATTACAGAAAGAGGAATGCAAAACCTTGGCCTCGAATGTACTTCTCTAAGAATAATTGTACGTGGTAGAGGTACTCCTAGTAGGGCAATTAGGAACTCTCCTCATGTATCAGCAACTACCCTTAGACCACCCATATGCCTAGGTATCCCATTGGACAACTTCACCTTTGACGTGAATAATGTTGTAGTGATGATGATGACACAATAGCAGGCCTTCCCAAGCTCTTTGATGATTCCACCCTACTAATGATTAGTGCCTTACCATCTAAGTCAAACCAACAAACCCACCAAATCATCTTAGTACACCCTCAACTCATCGATCACGACCAACATGGACTGCCGATTCTAGACTCATTCGAAAATGATGAGGTGCTCTCAGAATTCATGGGACTAAGGGATACACTTCTGTGTGGGGATCACAAGGTAGATTTCGAAATCACATTAGACACCCAAGAATATTATGGGGATATGATTGACTCCTTCAGTCGCAAAAGAAAAATATCGAGAAGAAGCTCAGAGTTATTGAGTGAAAACCACATTGTGGAACTCTCTAACCATAGAACAGTAAAAATAAATGACACATCCAATGGTGAAAACCTCTTTGAGGCACCGAAGAATGAAGTTTTCAATCTCCGCCCTACTTCTCTACATCAAGAGAAATCAGTAGTCCTGGCAGAGCAATGTAATCTTGTTAACTTGGGAATAGAGACAAAACCACAAATTACATTCTATGCTCAATCACTTCTGATAGAAGAACATGAATTGTTGGCTTCATTCTTAAGAGAAAGGAAGGTAAAATTTGCATGGACCTATGTTGATATACCAGGTTTGGATCCTAAAGTAGTGGTTCATCATTTGGTTGTTTACCCTAGAGTGAAGCTGGTTAGACAAAAGTTAATAAAAATGCACCCACAGATAGCTTTTCTAGTGAAGTTAGAATTGCAGAAACTCTTAGACGTTGGCTTCATACACCTGATTGACTATCCAGAATGGGTATCCAACCTTATACCAATCTCAAAACCAAATGGGGGCATCCGCATCTGCACAAATTTCAGAGACCTAAATAACGCATGTCCTAAGGATTATTTTCCACTACCCAACATTGATATGATAGTGGACATGACAACTAGACATGAGATGCTATCCCTGATGGATGGCTTCTTGAGGTACAATAAGATAATGATCACAAAAGAAGACTAGCATAAGACAACATTTACATGTCCTTGGGGCACCTACTTTTTGAATGTGATGCCATTTGGGTTAAATAATGCAGGGGCTACATACCAAAGAGCCATGACACTGATCTTCCATGACATGATCCATTAAATAGTCAAAGATTATGTGGATTTCATATTGGATAAATCAAAGAAGAGGTAGGACCACATAGTGACCTTAAGTGCAATTTTTGACAGACTGGAAAAATACAAGGTTAGGCTCAAACCAAAGAAATGTGTCTTTGTGGTACAATCTAGAAAACCTTTGGGCTACATAGTATCAATGAGAGGGATAGAAGTGGATCCTATAAAATTAAAATCAATCCTTGATATGGGAGTGCCAAGAACACTGAAGCAACTCAGAGGATTACAAGGTAGACTCCAGTCCATTCGAAGATTCATAGCGCAATTGGTAGACAAACAAATTGCGTATTCACATCTACTCCACAAAGGGGTAGCATTCAAGTGGGATGACAAATGTGAACAAGCATTCAACAAAATCAAATAATATCTACTTACTCCACCTTTTTTAATACCACCCATTGCAGGAAAACCATTACTCCTATACATCTCAGCAACAACAGTAGCTCTGGGTTCTTTTCTACCTCAACATGATGAAAATAGAACATAAAGGGCTATCTATTACATTACCAGAACAATGGTTGGCCATGAGTTGAATTACACATTCATTGAGAAAGCTTTCCTAGCAGTAGTGTTCGCTTCATAGAAATTCTGACACTACATGCTAACACATAAAATCAAGCTCATCACCAAAATAGATCCCTTAAAATATCTGCTATCAAAAGCTATGCTCATAGGGAGGATGGCAAAATGGGTAATGATATTGTCAGAGTATGACATCGAATATGTGGAGTGAAAGGCCATAAAAGGACAAGTAATTGTAGATCAACTAGTATAATCTCCCCTCTACACAGACAACTCACTCATATCAGAGTTTCCAGATGAGTCCCTTTTCAATCTCAGTGCAGCCAATCATTGGAAACTATACTTTGACAGCTCCCACACACAACATGGATTAAGAGCCAGTGTGTTCTTCATCACCCCCCAAGGGGACTATATACCAAGATCCTACAAGTTAGCATTCCCCTATACCAATAATATTGTAGAGTATGAGGATTTAACCATAGGTCTCAAGATTGTAGCACAATGGCGAATCATGGCATTAAAGGTTTATGGAGACTCACAGCTTATCATCAACCAAGTCAACGGTGAATACCAAACTAAGGATGATAAGCTCACACCATACAAGAAGGTGGTAGAAAGCCTCAAGGAATCATTTATCGATATCACCTTTGAGTAGATACCGAGGGAAAACAATAGAGCATCTGATGCAATGGAAACAATTGGATCCTTGCTAGATATCCCTCACGATGTCTCAAAACATGAATTCTTGGTAGAGCAGCTTCTTGTACCCACTTTCGAGGTACTAGAGTCAGAGTATGCATGTGAACTCATTGGTCATGGTGATCTTTGGTACCATGACATCTACACCTATCTGAGATTAGGAGTCCTCCCAGCCAATATCACCCCGAACCTCAAAAGGACCTTTTTCAAGCAATCCTTATGTTTTGTCATCCTAGGAGAAACCCTTTTTCATAGGAGAATTGATGGAACCCTGTTACATTGCTTAAAACCTGAGGACGCCCTAACTGCTTTGATTGAGGTACACAATGGCACTTGCGGTTCTCACTCAAGTGGTATGACCTTGGTTAAGAAGTTACTAAGAACTGAATACTACTGGCCAACAATGGAAAGAGAGGCACATGATTTTGTCATAAGGTGTCTACAGTGCCAGCAGCATGGAGATCTCATTCATGGACCAGCTCAATAATTACATCCTATTGTTACACCTTGGCCATTTTCCCAATGGGGGCTCAATCTCATAGGTAAAATCTCACCCACCTCATCCAATGGCCACAAGTTCATCATCACCACCACTGAATATTTCACAAAGTGGGTCAAAGCAATTCCCAAGACCTGCATCACTGGAAAGTAGATAGCCAATTTCATCCTAAATTACCTCATTTGCCGATATGACATCCCTCATTCCATTATCTCTGATAATGGGACACCTTTCAAGAATCAGGATGTCCATGACTTGTGCGAAAAATCCAAAATCCAACACTGCTTTTCCACCCCATACTACCCACAAGGCAACAGCCAAGCATAAGCTACCAACAAAACCATTTTGAAAATCCTTCAGAAAAAAGTCAATGACTCTGGTTGTGACTGGCATTTGCAGCTAAATCCTGCCTTATGGGCCTACTACACTAGCATCCGCACACCAATAGGTTCCACCCCATTTTCCTTGGTCTACGGATTAGAGGCCATACTCCCAATTGAGATCAAGCTCCCATCAGTAAGGATATCATTGCAGAACCTCATCATAGATGAGGAATATAGAGTCACAATACTAAATGAGCTGAAATTTCTAGATGAACGGCACTTGGATGCCCTAAATCATCTACGGGTCTACCAGAATCACCTGAAATGGAGCTACAACAAGAAGATCATGCAACACACCTTCCAACTCGATGAGCTTGTGATGAAAGAGAACCAAAAGAATGTCCCAAATCCAGAGAGAAAAGGAAAATTTGAGCCCAACTAGCTGGGACCTTTCATCATCATAGTCAGCTATAAATCAGGAGCATATCAATTAGCAACACCAAAATTTGAGCCTCTACAGGAGCCTCTGGATAGCCCCATCTCAAAAAGTTTTATGCCTAAAATCTTCCAAGGTATAGAGCTAAAAAATACAAAAACAATCAGAAAAAGTCTTGAAAAAATGGTTACCTTGATAAAAACCTGGCAAACAGGCATCTTGGCGACAACAAAAAAATCAAAAAATGCAAAAATCCAAAAAAAAATCAGAAAATGGATTTGAAAATAGTAAAGAAAAAAATCATCCTCTAGTGAAAACCACTTCAGTGGTGCTTTGGACAAGTACCTTGGTGAAAACCGAGAAAATAGGTGCCAAACGTAAATAAAGCACTACCTATCCACCAGGATCTGCATGACTCACTCATCCATTTCATCACATTTCATTAATCATCCATACGCTCATCCACTTGCATCCACACCATAGCCTGAGTTGATTCACATATCATATTCTTAAGGTTAGTTTGTCCTACCTCCATCGAAGTAGTCTATCACACCACACTAGGGGCATGTTCCTATACCTGTATCGGATTGGATTCGTGTATATTCTCAAGATCTTCCTAAACATAAAAAAATCCAAAAACATTCAAAAATCAATCTGAAAATCAAAAACATCCAAATCATTCAAAAATCCAAAAACATGTTAAAATCTTAAAAAATCTTCAAAAAAAAATTCATCATTGAGTCTTGTCAGTCTTCCACCTTGTATGAACTACATCATCTCTAAGCTTGAATGTAGGCAAGGTTGATCTCCAATCATCCCTCGAGACATTTAGGTCAGTCCTTTAGGTGTCTATCACAATGGCATCTGTTTGCCCATCTATTTAGGCATCTGTCGCAATGGCATTCATTTGCCCATCTAGTTTACATTTTAGGTCAGCCCTTTAAGCGCCTGTCACAATAAAATGACAATATGTTTTTCCATCTTATCATCAAGTCAAGTTTGTCATCGGTCGAACTACGTGGTCTCTACGTATATAACGTAGGCAAGGCTAATCTATCAATCAGCTCCTGAGACCCCTAGGATAGGCCTTTTAGTTATTCTCTCCAGTTTAAATCTTGAAAATACCAAAAAATTTGTAAAACATCTTGAAAATACCAAAATCAGCCTCAAAATTTCTTAAAAATCCAAAATGGTGCACCCATTCCATCTCACTTTTACCCATGCTAGTCATCATTCCTAATAAAATCAATCATCGCCTTCACCCTTTGGTGACTCAGTCAAAAGAAAGTCTAGCAGGTTCAAAAGTGAACACCCTAATCGTCAAAGTCTCAAAAGTCTAAGTTAGTAAGCAAGCAATTTTGCCAACTTGGAGTATCAATAGCTTATCACCCAAATCAGTCTCATCAAAACCCTAATCACAACATGTTCTAGGATGAAGCTTTCCTATGACAAACATAGGCATCAGGTACCCCATAGTATTTTAGTCTAGGCTAGCGGTATGAAGAACATTAGCTTGTTTGATTTTCTTTATTTGGTCTTTTATTAGCTTATCTTATTTTATGCTCATTCTAAGGACCTCTCGATGATTCCTAAACAAGACAAGTTTAGAGAGAAAGGAATGGGGCAAGGATCATTATCTTTTTATTTGTTGTGATTGTGGGATACCCTTGTAAAATAACTTAGTCATATAGGCTTTGTTTGGTTTGTGGAGAGGATGTTTTAGATTTCTTGTTGGCCACATACGAAGGCATTCTTTCCTATTTTTTGGCCCGATACATTTAGAATGTCTGAACTACATCCTAAATGAAGTATGTAGGCTAAGTGTGAACAAGAATACTCCTATCTTATTGTCAAGGTCAAATTCCATCACACTAGGTATAACGTCATCCCGATCCTTTATACCTTGATGCATCGTACCTATGTGTATTATCAAAACATAACATAATTGACCCCTTGAAATCCCAACTCCTAGAACACAAATCACCATCATTGTAACTAACTCTCTAAGTCTAAATTCTTCTATCTTCCTTCCACACTAGCATGGTATCATGACAGTGATCAAAACATCACCAATGCATACACTCTACATCCACATGACCATTAGAATAAGAAGCATATTACATCACATATTTATCTTAAGTTATGAGGAATAATATAAATTTGTTATTCTAAGCATCTTAAGAAAGCATTACATCATACATAATGATTAGAATCCATTTGCATCCATTACCACCATCATTACCAAACATTACATTCATAGGACCGTCATTAAAATGTATGAAAAATATATCAAAAGAAGTAAATCCATTAGAAGGATACATCATAAAGAATAGGAACATATCATAAGCATCATCAGACTACATATCATACATTTGAAAAACATCTCATAAAAAGGTGAGTCATCTCACATATATCATCAAAAAATACACTGTTATGATACAGATCAGATCAAGTGTACATCGAAACACATGGTACAATAGGGGCAACAATATATTCCATAAATCAAAAATAAAAAACTGTTTGTAATCAAAAGGGCTAGCCCTGCTAGCTACTACCCTCCCCCACTTTCCTATCACCATGATCCTCTGGTGGCCACATCCCTATCTACTGGGAGAAGTCTAGCACTCGGCTTACTGTTAGCACCGCCTACCGGTAATGTTGTTGATAGTACTCGACCTCCCTGACAACCTCTCTGTATGCCTGAAGATCAACTGATCAGCCTCGGGATGTGGAGGTTGTGCTCTCTAGCTATCTTTGCCGACCAATCTCCTGATCTCTCTCAGCAGTAACTACAATAATCTGTTGGCATGCCTTGTCTCTCTCTATGGTCAAGACCTATACCTAGCCCTACAGTTGCTAAATCAATGCATCCCGAGGATCTAGCTATCCCACTAGCTGTGTTGTTGGCTGATGCTATGGGACCACCTAGGGCTGCCCATCCTATCCTACTGGCTATTATGTCAGGTCTCTCAGAGGTGTCTGCTAAGGAGGTGGTACACCTCCTCCTCCCCGACCTCTGCCTGCTACCCTGTCCCTGGCCCTCCGACGTGGGATCGCTAGCCCGAGAATTGTCAATCTCAATGGAGGTTGGAACCATGCCTTGTATGTTGGAGTGACCCCTGAATCTACTTCCCCCTAATCATATGGCCATGGATGGACCACTAACTACTTGAACAAGGACATTGCCTCATCTTCTAGAATAGGCTGCCCCCATGTTGTCTCCTTTGTGGTACAGGCAAAGATGGCCATGTACTGATTGTCGGGCCTGTCCTGCATCTTGTCGAATTGTCTGGCTACCCTATCAAGAAGATACCTCTCTACCATAGTGTGCTCTCGGCCCTGCATAAACCTATCCTAAAAATCAAATAAAATCTACTGTGCATCATCATACCATGGGCCTATGCCTATCCATGGCCTCCAGAAGAACTCTGCCATCTCATCCAGAACCTACCATCAGTAAGCCACACCACCCATGCTCATATAGGTAAAATGAATCTATGCCCCACCATACCACCACACAACAAGATCATCAATATCTATAATAACTGGTGTCACATCTAGGTGAAGCATTGGGATCCGTTCCAATGTCCAAATGTGTAGAAGGGTAACTCTGGACCTGAGCCTGACTATCCAAGTAAGAAAACTCATGCAAATCTTTGTACAAAGAGGCTAGCAATACTGGTCCCTAAACAAAGCACTCTCACCGAATGCACATTCACTACCATGCCAATCCCCAACCTGGACTAAAATATTGGCCACACCAATGAGGAGCTACAAGACTAGAAATAATGGTAGCCACAATCAATTTGTAAGTAGGAGCCCTACCTCAGTATCGCTCCAAGTATATCTGACCGTCATAAAGGATAAGCTTGTCAACGCCCATAACATCAAAGCAGGCATCCCTACCCTCCTCCTGATCATAGATCACTCGAGCTCCATGGATGGGTAATCAAAGAATGCGCCAGACATCCTCAAGGGTAATAGTGGCCTCTCTAGTAGGAAGATGGAAGGATGTCATCTCACTGTGCCACCTCTCAGCTAGGACAATCATCATACCCAAATGTGTCCAAATAGGAGGGACATATGCAACGTACCATAGCTCGAGAATCCCAAGCTACTCTTGAAGGTATACGTGCATACCTTGTAATATCTCGAGTACCGGCCACCGGTGCTCCCTCGAATGAAGTACCTAAAGATGCTCCTACACAAGGGAAGGTATTATGTAAGTTTCCATAAAGAAAAATCCTCTACCCGTGTCATATTTCGCATTTGTAACAGCAAAAGTGGCATTGTTCTCAAATGCGGCACAGTTTGTAAAGTTCCAAACTATGTCATGCGGTAGACTTTGGTGCACCCCTTTTGACAAACTATGCATATGCGGTTCTATATAGGACCGCGCGGCCCCAACTTAGCTTTTTTTGTAGCGCTATATAGTGTCGTGCCGCCTAAACCAAACCTAAACCCTATTTAATGCATGAATAATGAGAAAATTAAAAGTTGGATAGGCATACATACCACAGGTTCTGCGGCTACTAGTTGCTGATGCACTCATACATGCTCTGACACATGCCTGGGAAGCTATTGTTGTGCCATCTTGACCAAGACTCAAAGCTTAGGGTGTCAATTCGTTAAAGGATTAAGATTACAAATGCATTGAAAGTGACTGCTCAAGGTCTATTTAAGCCTAAAAATTAGGGTTTTTTTAAACCTAATTTGACCTTCCAACTAGGGTTTTGGTCCCCCGATCTCATTTTCATCCAACCGAGGGCCATTCTGCACCGTTTATGGCATTTTAAATGCATTTTGGACGATCTGGAGCATTCTGAAACTATTCGACACCTTATACACCTTTTTTTCGCAAGATCATCCAAAAATTAGAAAATTTCATTTGATCTCTCGAAGGGGCAGTATACCAGCATAATCCTTCCGCTGGGGCAACAATGGGGCATTTGAAAAAATAAAGAAAATTTTTGAACTTTTGATCATAGTAGTTTATTCTTTGAATCAATGCAACAAGTACATTGCTTCAAAGAGGGGCAAAATGTAGACATGGAAAATGTACATTTTCGGTTCGACACACTTGATCCTGATTACTAACATCATTTCCTCTAGAATCATACTCTCAGCATTTCATCATATTTTTTCTCTTAATTTAATGAATCATTATTCATTTAAATTAAGTCTTCCTCCTCCATTGATTAAATTAATCAATTTAATTTAATTAACCTTACATTTTTGTTTAATTAAATAAATCATTTTATCTGATTAAAATCTCTAAAGTCTTATTAAATGGAATAAATTAAACCTTATTTGATTTAATCTAACATATTCCTCCTTCTTTAAGTAAATCAAATCATTTATTTAATTAATCATTTCCTCTCAATTTTGATTTAAATTAATTCATCTATTTGAGTCAAAATTGTCAAATCGTCAAATCTCCTATTAAATTAATCAAAACCTTGATTAAGTTAATCCCTCTCACTAAAATCCTCTAAAGAATGCAACTTGAACAATAAATCAATTACTTTGATTTATTTAATTCTCTATTTTCCCTCACATGGCATCAAAAGGGAATATTCCCTCAATTTGAATTCAAAAAGTCCAAATGGACTTGGTCCTTCTAACAATGCATTTAAGGCCTCTTACATGTCCTTTTCCTTTAGCCAAATGACATTAACTTCATTTCTCTTCCCTCTTCAACAAGTCATTTCACAAATTCAAATTCAAACTAATTGCATTTATTGGCACTTTGGCCAAAACTTGCACAAACGTCAACCATTCACATGGTGACAAGTGGCATTCAACCATTGGATTGAAAATTAGTCCCACATTACTCAAAGCTTGCTCATTCTTCCAAATTCAAATCTATAAATTGGAGGCTTCTCTCCTCATTATTCATCCATAATTTCATGCAAAGTTACTCTCTTCACATTGAGAGCTAATTTTGCCCATTTCCACTCAACCATTCATCATTTTCACAATTCATAACTAGGTTATGCTCAAATATCTTTGGAGAGATTTGACCAATCCACAATCACTCACATTGCAACTTAGGAGTTGGGAAAGGGCCAATTTCGACTTTCAATTGGTACCAATTCCCCATGGGATCACTATTTTACTTGCTTAATTAGGATTAGCTCTCATTTATTTAAGTTTTGTTCTTCATTTCTTCCTAGTTTAAGTTTAGTAGATGGATTTCATGGGGAATCTCTCATACTTGCTTGTATTTGATCTAACACCTTGATTGTTTGTTGTTCTTGTGCATTTGTAGGTTTAGGGGTTCACAATAACCAAGAGGCTTATAAGCGAATAAGATCACAAGGTGTGGTTGAACAATCACAATCAAGTATAACAAGGTGTCAGCCTTCACAATCAACAAAAAATCATCAATAATGATAAAGAAAGTCCAATATCTTGAAATTTCACTATACAACACTATGTGACTTGATACTGGCCACCAAATGGGGAAGGATGGAACAACGTCAGGCTATAACAATAGCCATCATGTGGTGTGGAGTGAGAATTCCATCCACATGACTCAGAGTGTGCTCCTCGGCTACACCCTGCAATGCGTCATCATGTGACATGGTCATATGTGAACTGGGGAAGGCATGCACTAGACATATGCCACATGATAGTGTGTTTGTGGCTTCACAGAAGTAGGCATGTGTAGAAAACACCCCGCATAGCAATAACTCATGGAGAATGCACACACAAGTACTCATCATAGCCAAAGGTATACATGGCTAGGACCTACTCATATGCTATCTAACCAAACACTATCAAAGAAATGATGAGTATCCCTCTATAAGTGTGCGAGGCCCCATAACGCTCATGACACAAGTAGGCTATCATAACACAATCTCATAATGTGCCTTCATGTGTTTATGTACATGGAATTGTATAACACAACATCATCACCAACACTATGTCGAAACATCAGTGGGGTGTGGCATCGTATCTATTGCATCATTTCGGAACACATGCAGATACAGTATGTATATAATGTAAAAATAATAATATCAATATGGGGCTACCCGAGCTTCACCTCTCATATGGATGCGGTTTACTCACTAGTGTTAGCTCAATGTCCCTACAGATGGCTAGGCATATACTAGCAAACCAATGTTGTTGTACTCAAAACTGTGGGTATTGGGCTAGCACTTATAGATCAAGTACCTTGATCCATCCTAAGGGGAAGTAGTGAGTACGTTTCCTCAGCATCAGTTGAGCTAAGACCACTTTGCACCACAATATGCATATGCTACACACTCCGCCCAAGGAAAATTGTGGCTGCTACTACCCCTACATGGATTGAGGGGCTAGAGAACCAAAACAAAAGAATCTATGAAACTAAATTTTGGTTACTCTTATATATATAATTTTTAACCACGCGTGGGTTGGAACTCAATCATGTAACAAACATGTAAACACACATTTTGGTATAGGTAATTCCACACCAAAATACAACTTTTTCCCCATGGATGGGTATCTAGTATCACCATTCCATGGGCACACAAAACAAGTACAGGGTATTCAAAACACTCAACTAATGCATAGTTATTGATTCCTCACATTTATAGGGGGCTACACTTACATACAAAATTCCATAAGAACATCCACTTCCATAACCCATGTAATACATATCACTACTTTTCATCCCTAGCCTTTGAATCAATTTTCTTTCACTCTACTCTTTTCCACAGAGTACATGATGCCAAATGTTAATTCCATGAATACCGTGATCACTTAACAACTCCACTAATAGATTCACAAGGATAACATAGTGGACTCAAATGTACCTAGAGTACCCAGTGTATGAACCTGGGACTCTGATACCATGTTGTAATAGCCAGCCACACACACCCCATAGGACAACTAAAAAACTAACAATAAACAAAACAATTTTTTTTTTGAAGAAACAACAATTACATTAACCATAACTAAATAACTAATCAGCATTAATATAACCCATATGACATCAACCTAGTCCCATGGGGTTACATGGTGAGCTACTCGAAATGAACCCGACCAACAACATCATTAAAAGAATCCAAATTAAATAAACAATAGAAGAGTGAATAGGAAATGACATAAGTATACATCTAAACAAAAATAAAATAGATAAGAATATATAAATATCATATTATTTCATTACAACTTACAAGCTCATTATTACATTCGTGGAGCATAATTCCACATATACAACACATTAAGAAACCAATATACATTACAAAGATGCTTCGCTTATAATAATGTGAAGTGTACATCATAATCCAGAATAATACAACAACGAAGAATTAAATACATAAATAAATTCATCAAAAGGGAACATAAGCCATAACACCAAAACTATCACCAACACTAGAAAGCTTAGGAACCACTACAACAAGTACATCTTCGCAACATCACGATCATCAGTGGGGAAACCAATGGGTGTGTAGCACATTCCACCCAACCATGTGGACCCAAAGGCCCACCCCCTATGCTAGGAGATGACAGAAAGACCTACAACCAAAACAACAATAAAAAATAAACAAGGCTAACAAGACTCCATCACAAAGCACAATAAACAAACACAAGGAACCTTCACTTCTAGAGACACAAGGATGACAAAGAGAAACAATAGCAACCCTGGCTACTAAAGAAAGGAGTGTCATCACATACACTCGACATGGGTTTCCCAAAACCCCTTATTAATTGTTAGGTTATCACTGATTATGGAAACTCTTAATGAGCTACCCGTACGCCACTTTGTTTGTGGAACCCCACTAAGAGCCACTCCCCCTACTGACAATAACACAATACAAGGAACATGGTGTACCTTAATGCTGATAAATCAAAGACATGAAAATCACAACCACATGCGAGGCATGAACCCTCTCGCACACATTCCACAACACAACATTGTAAAAGAAAAAGGTAGCACCTACATAATCTCAACCAAGCAAGAAAAACTGTGGAATCAAGCCAAAATATAAATCACCAAGAAAAAAATACTTTTCCCCGCCTCTGGAAGACAATTAAAAAAAACAACTCAAGGACAAAGATGACACATGATTTCCCCGAATCTCAAAGTCATCACAAAAAAAAGCAAACCAAAATTCCTAACATAACCACATATAACTCTTCCTTAAACAAATAGATCATCAACAAATATTATCATTTATAAACAAAGCACATTAAAACAATACATCCTTCCAACTAAATTAATGACAAAGTTTAACAAATGATACATACCCTAAAAATACTAGAAAAGTACGATAACTACTTGTCTATGAACCAGCTAGGTATGCCATTTAAAATAACCAATCACACAATGAATTTATCTCACTATTGAACGTGTAAAGTATACTAATGTTTTCCACTCAATATAAAACTTAACATCAATTAAACATTTTGCATATCAAATAATAATTCCATTATTTCAAAATCAGTCAATACATATAAACTATAATTTATATCATTCATTTTAACTCTCAAATACATTACGAAAATTAAATATTTTAACTTAAACTATTAAAATAATTATAAATAATTTATGTATATTTTTAGAAACTAATCTTACACAGATATTTATTATCTCATTTTGTTTATTTTTCCAAATCAAAATAATCTTTGAAACTAATTTCCATAATCATTGAATCTAAATTTACGCATTCATTTCTAAATAAAAGTTTATTAAAATCATACTCAAATCTGAGTTTTATCAAGATAAATTTATGTTCAACTATTTCAGATTTAAAAACCATATTTGCACAACTAAAAATATATATATCAAATTATACATACATACATACATACATACATACAAACATACATACATGCATACATACATACATACATACATACATACATACATACATACATACATACATACATACATACATACATACATACATACATACATACATATATATATATATATATATATATATATATATATATATATATGTATGTATATATTCCTATCATTTAAAAATTAAACCATATTACCGTGCTGGTGCAACTATAGCATAACCCAAAAAGAAGATTTAATAAATCATTTATATAAAAAAATTGACATATATATTTTATAAGCAATAAACAAAAAACTCAAATTAAAAATCCATTGAACTATCCCCGAGTTCCAATAAAAATAGAGAACAATAATTTGCAGGCCGCACACATAATATATATATATATATATATAACAATGTAGGCAAGAGTTTGTGAAGGGAACAACCCTCATATGTGGCGGCACACAATAACATAGTGGTTGTTGTGCAACCACTCAAATAGGAAAATGGAGGGAGTAGGGGGCCCGTGAGAAGGAATAAGGGAGAACAAAGATGTGAAAGAGGTTATGTTCACAACCACATGAAAATATAAAAAACACCCCTATGAAATATTCGACTTGACAGGAGAAGATAATACATACCACAAATATACAAATAAATAAATATATATATATATAATAGACACACAAGAAAAAGAAACAGGAGTACAACCCAATGCACAAAAAAATACTCCAGATAACAAGAACTAGAATGGCGAATTGCAGCCACCAAATAAAATAAGGAAGATCTCAGATAAAAAGATATTGCAATGCAACTAGTTGAGAAATTCCAATGGATGAAATGGATTCAAAGCGAAGACAAAAATACAAGTATGAAAAGAGTTTCTAGATGCTTTTCCAACCAAACACATACATCTAAAATAATAAATAAAATGATGATGGACATGTACAAAGAGGTAGGCAAAATAAATAGGTTGCAGATGACATTTAAACAACAACTAAGACAAATGGTTTCACAATATCAAAAATTCAAAGCTCATAGAGATGCATTATTCTTTGCACAACATTTTCGACAAGCAAGCATAATACAATTTCAATTTTTCATTTCTCTTTTAACAGAAAAGAACGTAGATATTAAAGTTTTTTGTTGCTACCTAGATTCCTTTGCCTGATAAATAATTGAAGATGAATTACTGTGCCAAATGCTTCCTTGAGCTACGTTCTTCCTCAAATTTCCAAGAACCACAACTGTCGAATCCAATTTCAAAGAACCAAATTTCTAGAGAAAACTAATATTCTTATTTTTTTATTATTATTTTCAAAAGAAATATAGAGTCACAATTTTTCCAGAAAAACACCAAAATGAGTTGCAAAGAGAATTTTTTCTTTCCTTTGTCTACCTTCTTCTTTTTTTTTTGAAAAAGCCAACAAATTGGATATTAAATCCATAAAAAGTAAAAATCAGAAAGTTGCCATCAATTTCCAAAATTTTCTCCACATGAAAATAGACACTTGCCATAAATCTCATTTTTCCCAATTTCAAAATAAGCATTTTCACCCAATTTTTGTTTCTAACTATTTCTTCAAAAAATTAAACAATATAATTTGAATTCTAAAATATAATTACATTATGACAATAAATATTATCCAAAATAAATCAATAAACAATTTAAACTACACAACATTTAAATTTACTATTTAATTAAATTAAATACGCTATGTTATAATTAATCCCAATAATAATAATTCCAAATGTGTTAATTGAATATCTTATAAAAAACAACTTATTAATTTACATATATTTAAATGAGATGGTATTCCCATAAATAATTTAAAATACATAGATTAATAAGGCAATAAATGTTCACTTAAAGTAAATATTAATTATATTATCTAGCTAATTTTATTTTCTATAAGAATTAATGACATTCACAACAAATACAATTCAATTATTTAACTATCCTCAACAATAATATATGTGGTTGAATCAACTACTAATTAACGACATTTAAATAATGTGCTTAATTAAAGAAACATTAAATTTATTAATGACATTTTAAATTAACAACTATAATATATGATTAGCCAACATTAATAATACCATTAAAATAATAAATATGCCAACCCAAATAAACTCTTACCTAGTCGACCCAAGGACCCAAGTGGAGAGGCAGTACATAAATGATTCTCCTTGACTTTGTTTAATCTTGTATTGATCCATGATGGTGATGTCTTGTTTTATATTGAATTAGAAGTGGTTTACAAATTCGCAAGTTAGTTCATCAAAACTTTTAATCGCTTATCCCTCCCTCCCTATTTGTGCAGGGGAGGTTGAATTTCCTCCTCCCACCCTACACTTCACCTAGTTGTAGATGGGTGAACCATTCCATGGTGTGACCAATAAGACTACATGGAAAGAGCCTCATGAGGTAAGATCCATTATTTTTCACTTCCACACATGCTACCAAAAAGTCTCATATGTGTTCTACTGGATCTCCCTTTCCTTTGTATTTGTCAAACTCTAGTATTTTGAAGTTTTTCAAAAAAGGAAGCATAGTAATGGAATGATCAAAAGGAAATGGACATATATACTAAAGGGTGCATAATTCTTCTTTGGTTTCCCTATCTACATATCTGATATTCTCTGATCCATGGCATGTCATTTTATATCTACCTCTATTTTTGGTACATTTGTTTGTGGATCCAGTGTGTAGTAACCTTGTTTTCCTACCATTTTTTCATCATAGGTTGGGTATTGTGGAGGTACATGACCTTGATAGCCATGTTGTGTGGAAGGAGGGTTAGCTCCTTGTTGAACATAAGGAGGGTTAGCTCCTTGTTGAATATAAGGATGGTTAGGTCCTTATTGTTGTTGAAGAGGGGTAGCTTGGTATTGTGTTATTGGTACACCCTATTTTTGGGAACATCTATACTAATTTTTTCCTTGGTGGTGCATTGGCGAGGTACCTTGTTGGGATGAGTTGTGCTGAAGGTTTCCCTAGTGGAGCATTGGCGGGGTACCTTTTTGTTGGGATGAACTATATTGAAGGTTTCCTTGGTGGTGCATTGGTGGGATACCTTGTTGAGGGGATGAATTTTTAAGGGTACCATGTGGCACACCTTGTTGTTGGGGTGAACTATATTGAAGGTTTCTTTGATGGTGTGTTGGTGGGTACCTTGTTGTTGGGATGAATTGAGAAGGGTACCATGTGGCACACATTTTCATTGGTACAATTGATTGAGAAGGAAACCATGTGGCCCACCTTGTTGATTGGAAAGGGTACCCTGTGGCACACCTTGTTGTTAGTACTATTGATTAGGAAGGGGACCATGTGGCCCATCTTCTTGATTAGAAAGGGTACCTTGTGGCACACCTTGTTGTTGGTATTTTTGATTGGGAAGGGGACCATATGACCCACCTTGTTGATTGGAAAGGGTGCCATGTGGTACACTTTTTTGTTGGTATTTTTGATTGGGAAGGGGACCATATGACCCACCTTATATATTGGAAAGGGTAACCTATGGCACACTTTGTTGTTGGTACTATTGATTTGGAAGGGAAACATATGACCCACCTTGTTGATGGTACTATTGTGGAAATTTCCCTTGCTGATTTTTTACATGTTGGAAAGGGTCAATATATGAAGTTTTTTGAGGCATTTATTGTCCTATTCACAAGTGTTTTCCTTGTGATACGTTTTGGGATGACCTCCTTGATATTATTGGGCCACTTTCGCTTGTTCGATTTGAATTGGGTTTGTATGTAAAGGGTTTTCTATGGGTTGATCATTATCTTTCGGGAATACAAGTGGTGTTTGGAATATCCAATCGTTTGGTTATTTATCTCACAACTAAGTTATCTCCTAAGGGAATGAGATGAGGATCTTTGAGACCCTCTACCTTGAATTTTATAGGAAACTTAGAACCACTTTGTGCTAACTTGAAAAAGTAAGTGTTTGAATCCTTTCTTAGGAGTTTTTCCATCAGTTTGAGAACCTTAGGATTGTTAGAATGTTGAAATAATTCTTAATATTTTATTTCCTCTTCACTATCCACCTCCTCCATGACCATATCCTTGGGATTTTTTTTCTCTATCTATGGAATTTTTTTTCTACGGATTACCTCTTCCTCACTAGGTGATTGGTGTAGCACCCCTCCGATTTGTTTATATTTTTAGACAATAATTTTACATTGATAGACCATGATACTATGTTGTTGTTATTTGATCACTGACATTGGAGCGATGATGGTTTTTATTTTGAGATGTGATGGTACACTATATGGATAGTTATTGTTTATGACATTCTTTCTAATTAGCACATTTGATTATTTGAGTTGATATTGATATATGTTCATCTCTAGCTATTTGATGTTTTAGTTTCATTAGTCTTGATGTGGCACTTTATTGGTGAAGGGAACGGGATTGTATTACTCTCTTGTGAGCACCATGTGATTGTTCATGATATATATATATATATATATATGTGTGTGT
Organism: Sequoiadendron giganteum; assembly: GCA_007115665.2. Lineage (NCBI taxonomy): Eukaryota > Viridiplantae > Streptophyta > Pinopsida > Cupressales > Cupressaceae > Sequoiadendron > Sequoiadendron giganteum. Next base: position 493,971,686 of record CM021108.1, on the reverse strand, counting down.
GACATATGTTTTGATTGCAAGATTGCAGGTACAGGACATCAACTCCACCTGGACTCACAGGTTTGAGCGTGTCCATTGCCCAATGTATAGTTGATTGGGAGATAGTAATAGGGTTTCCTTGTCAAACCACTACCCTAGTCATAGTGTGGCATTTGTCTTTTTTTTGGTTGTGTTGAGTTATCATGTTGTTTTCTATTTGCCTTGTTGTTTATATATTTTGCAAGGTATGTTCTGTGGGAAATTAATGTTAATTAATGTGTTTAATGTTTTAAATTGATTAATTAGTTAATCTTGATTAATGTTGTTAGAATTTTTTAATTTGATTTAATTAATTAAATTTATTTTATTTTGTAAAGTGATTTAATATTTGAAATTAAATTTATTTTATAAAGTGATTAAATTAATTAGATTAAAAGTAATTAGAAATTAATATGTGATTTTGAATTATTAAATGCACAAATATGTTAGAAAATATCTAGAGGAAATATCTATGATTTGGTTGGGAAAAATATTTTAATTGTGACGTGTGTTAGAAAAAATTAAAGACTATTATTGGGAATTAATTCTCAGAGAGAATATTTGCATTAACTAAAATAGGAAAGAGGCTACTTCACGGAAGGAGAAAAAAGATATTTAGAAAGAAGTTGTAAAAAAATTGGGGAAGAAGTTCTCGAGAAAAATTTGGCTCTAGTTTTGTTTTCATCTTTCTAGAAAAGTGTATAAAATGGAAGAAGCTTTGGTAAATTAGAATCAGAAGGTGAAGCTCTACTTAAAACATCATTCCCTCAAGCAATTGGAAACAGGTTCTTTCATTTCTTTATTTAATTTCAAATTGGAAAGGCTATTAGAATAATTGTTGTTTTGGAAAGATCGCATGTACAAAGAAGAATATTTTTTTTTTTTAGAAGCTTTAATATATGTTGAAAATTTGAAAGATTTTTGTATTAGAAAATTTTCATAAAAGATTTAGAGCTTATATAAATATTGATTTTAAAAAATTGAATTCCCAGAAAGATTTTGTAGAGAAATTTGGAAACCTCTATAGGAATTATTTTAAACAAAATAAATGCCACAAGGAAAACAATAGAAAATTTGGAAAATATCTGTAGGAATGGATTTAAAATTTTCCTATCAATGGGGAGATGGCTGTGAATACAACCGGTGTACCCATTATCAATGGTCAATGAAACATTTTGTCTATCCCTTTTGGTTTTTGATTTTTATTACTTGGTTTTTTTTAATATATAAATAATATCAAATGCATATAGATATATATATGCATAAATTTATATCTATGTTATAATATATTTATATATATTAATATATATATTTATGTATATATATTCAAATATATATTTAGTATTAGTTTGGAAATTGAAATTAATTTTAATATTTAAATAATATATATTGGAATATATATAATTATATATATCAATGTATATATAATTATGTATATATATTTAAATGAATATTTCTATTATAGATGCATGCAAATGCACAAATTGATGATTTTAAAATAAAATGTTTTAAAAAAAAGGAAATTGATTTATTTTAAATTGATGAAACTGGGAATTGATTTAAACAATTAGATTTAATTTCTTTATTATTTGTAAATAAAATTGCATTGAGATAGAATTATTTGGAGCAATGTATTATTGGACCTCTTGCATTGGAATTGGATTTAGGAAATCCTAATGATAGTATCAATTACTATGCTTGAATTGTTTATTTAAATTGTGATCTCTTTTGTTCACATTGTTGGGGAAATCTATTAGTTGTGATTGTGTAAGCCTTCTAGAGGTTGTATTGTTATTGAAGGGGTTGTTCTGATTTATGGTTCAGCCCTTTGTTTTCCCTTGGGTACTGGACTTGGCTGTAATTCAGTTAAACATCTAGTTATTATGAAGGGGATATGTTGCCTCTTATATTTTGGATTGGGATTTAATATTTATTTTGTGCATTGTGTTTACCCTTGGTTGTGGATTAGATCCTAGTTTTGTCAGTAGGGAAGTGGCTCTCAATGGGGGTAAGCACACAAAGTGGTGGTAGGGTAACTCATGTGAGAGTTAGTTAATTCAATCGAAATTAAATAAATGTATTAGGGGAAAGGGTAGCTATAAACACTTAACTAGATAATTGTGCCTCACTCATGGGCTCAAGGGCTTATTTAGACTTGGGATGAGATGGGAAGGCTTGGAATGGCAAGATCATTATCTCGTCTCTTTGAAATATATTTCATTCTGCATCGGTTTGCATATGGGGCCAAGGATTGTGAGAGCCTACTAGGATAACCCAAGATGGGGGACAGGGCCTAGGAAGATCTGCCAGGATAACCCATGTGGCTTTGTGATGAGACTCCTCCTATGATAGTAGTTTATTTTGTTCAAATGATGTACTTGATTATTTTACTCTAGAAGCAATGTAACCTTGATGTTAAGTTTTGTACTTTTATGGTTTAGTATTGTGAGTTTCTTGTTTCTAGAGTTTGTAGCCCTTTTACTATCTCCTAGCACAGGGGGTGGGCCTTCGAGTACCACTTGGTTGGGTGGAACATGCACCTTTCACCATTGGGTTCCTATTTCATGTTCGTGATGGCGGTATCTTCCAAATTAGAGAGATCGCAAGTTGCAGTTGATTTGTACTATCTCATATGTGTATTTGGATCAGTTGGATTCTTTGTATTTGTACTACTTATTTTTATTTGAGGAGGATCGTTGTAACATTGTAATTATAACATTATTATTGTATGATCTACCTCATTTTGGAAATGAGCCTTGTAAATGCTATATTGAATGAATGCAATCTATGGATGATTAATGTACTTTGTATCTTTTGGATGAGTTTAATGTTATTGGATGTATGTCCTTATCTTTCATGAGTATTATTTTATATGCTATGGATGATCTGATTTTGTATGTTATGGGATTCAAATGTAAGTGTTGTTGTGTACCTTAGAGTATGTATGTGTTAAGTGTAGTTCACTTTACTTGTTATTAATTACACTTTAAAAAAAAATGTTACACTTCCATTGTGTTTGCCTCGTCCTCTAGGGTTACATGGCAAGGTGTTACACATGGTGTCAGAGACCAAGTTTAAACAATGGGTGCTCTAGGATAATGATGAACCCATTAATATTTTAGCTGCATAGGATTTAAGTTTGTGTTACCTTGTGTTATACCTTGGTGTGTCTATGTAGGATCATGCCACCTAGGTGAGGTCACGTTAGAGGCCATGGTTGAAAAGGTGGTCATGGTGGTAGTCAACAGGATTCACCTCCCCATGTTCCCCATGACTCAGATCGTGAGGAACATCAGGCTTCCCAAAATTCTCTAGGAGGTGGTGATCAAAATCAAGATCCACCAAGGATTGAGGGCGCTTAGTTGCATCAATTGTTAGAGGAGACTCTTTCTCACCTTGGGCTGAGGTAGGATAGAGACCAAATTAATATTGGTGAGAGATATGCACTATCACAATAGGAGGTAGTCACAACCGCTCACATGAGAGACTTACTTAGAGCTTGTCCACTCACTTTTGATGGTTTTGGTAGTGGACTAGAGGCTGAGACATGGTTGATAGACCTGAACTAGTGTTTTTCAATGCACCCTTATAGTAGCAATACCTAGGCCAAATGTGTGATCATGCACTTGCAATAATTTTCATCTACCTGGTGGAGGTTAGAGGAGCAGAAGCTCCATATTGGCATTAATTTTGTTTCATGGGATATGTTTATAGAGAGGTTTAGAACCAGATTCCTTTTTGATCATTAGTGACAACATCGTGGAGACGAGTTTCATTCTCTACGATAGATATCCATGTCGATGGAATAATATGAGTGTTGATTCTACGAGCTCAAGCAGCTCATTGGAATTGGTGATGATGAGGGCATGCTTGCTCAACACTTTGTTAGGGGCTTAAATGCTTGGATCAGTGGTGGTGTTCGGGTTTTTGAACCCAAGACTATGGAGACAGCAGTGGAGAAGGTCAGACTAATGGAGGAGAACTTGGTGATGGCATTGGGTGGCCATACTGGAGTACAAATAGGTAGTGCTTCAGCTACATGACCTATTACATGTAGTGGCCAAGCTTAGGGAGTTGGACCACCTAGGACATAGTAGGTGCCTGCACAGAGTGGTCAACATCAGAATTCATAAGGGAAATGAAAGCATTTCCAGTTGAAACAGGGAGACAGATATCAGCCAAGGGGTGATAGTAACTGGAGGCATTTCAAATGCTTCAATTATGACAAAATAGCATAGAGTACACAGTCTACCTATAATAGGGGTCGTGTTCAATAGTCGAGTGCACCTCTAAGAGGTATAGGATTTGATAGGGGTACATGATGTTTTTCTTGTGGCCAATAGGGTCACATCGCACAAGAGTGTCCCAATAAGGGCACATCAAGTTATACTTAGAGGCCAGTGGCATTAGAGATGACTATTGGTGATGCAAGTAGAGGTCATTGGGTATTTGTTGCAATTGACAACCACCAAGTTGTTCATCAAGGCATAGTGGTAGAGACTTTTGGAATGTTATAGGGTAATAGGGTTACCATTTTATTTGATTCAGTAGCATCAGATTCTTTTATTTCTTCATCTGTCATGGTGCATTATAGACTGAGGGCAGTAAAGCAAGATGTTAAGTGGCAGGTCGAATTGGCCTCCAATGCTAAATTTGCAACACATTCCATAGTACATGAATGCAGATTGGAGATCGGATCCTTTGAGACTACAATAGACCTTCGCATTATACCGTTGGGGTCATATGAAATCGTCTTAGGGATGGATTGGATTGAGGCAACAGAGTCGTTATTGATTATCAATGTAAGTTGATTTGATGCATTGATGTATCTGGTAGAGAGGTCGAGATAGTGGGAGTTCAAAGACCCATATCATTGAGGATGATCTTGGCTATGCAGATGAGGAGATGTGTATGTTAGGGTTGTCAGTTGTTTATTGTGATAGTAGATGACTTTGATCTAGGAGATGGTGAGGAGAAGGTTTCACTTGATAGCCACCTCATACTTTAGTAGTATGCAAATGTATTTCCTGATGCGATTCTAGGGATTCCACCTCAAAGTGACATTGACTTCAAGATTGATCTTATACCTAGATCTGAGCCTATTTCACGACCTCCGTACCATATGACTACATAGGAGCTTAAGGAGCTTTGCTTGTAGTTGGAGGAGTTGCTAGCGAAGGGTTTTATCTGCCCTAGTGTTTCACCTTGGGGATCACTAGTAATTTTTGTGAAGAACAAGGATGGCTCACTCTAATTGTGCATAAACTACCATCAGCTGAATAAAGTGACAATCAGGAACACATATCCCTTACCTAGGATTGATGATTTGTTTGATCATATCAAGGGTGCTACAGTCTTTTCAAAAATTTATCTTAAGTACGGATACCATCAGCTTTGAATATTTGATTCTTACATTCATAATATGGCTTTTCACACTTGATACAGACACTATGAGCTCACTATGGTACAGTTTGGTTATTTTGCAGCATCCCATGGGGACGTAGTTGAAATTTAGTTTGAATAGTGTATCACCCTAAGAAAGATGGAAAAACCAAGAGGGTCAACCAGATCCTTGAGGATATGTTGTGCATGTATGTGATGGACCAGCAAACACGATAGGAGGACTATCTCCATTTATTGGATTTTTCTTATAATAACAATTTTTAGAGTTCGATTTGTATGCCTCCTTTCGAGGCATTATATGGATGACCATGTTGGACTCCTTTGAGTTTGGATTGGTTAGAGGACATAGTTATATTGGGTCCTGAGATGCTTTAGGATATGAAGCAGCAGGTTATTCAAATCAAGGAACATTCGATTGCTGCACAGGATAGGCAAAAAAAGTATGTAGATGCACATCGGGTGGACCATCAGTTTGCAGTAGGTGAATAAGTCTTTTTGTGAGTGTGTCCATGAAAGATTCCAATCCAATATGGAAAGGGCACTAAGCTCACACCTTGATTTTTCAGGCCATTCAAGATTCTTGAGAAGATTGGTCTAGTAGCTTACCATCTTGCTTTGTTGCCTAGTCTCTTGTGCATACACAATGTATTTCATGTTTTAGTACTCAAGCCTTATCACCCTGATATATCTTACATCCTTGATTGGAATTCCTTATAGGTAGAGGACATGCAGTTGGCTTTGGAGCTCATGGCCATCACACAACACAAGAGAATCACCTTCAGGGGTCAAGATATTGAGCAGGTTAGGGTCCAGTGGGATCTGAGGGATGATACTTCGGCTACGTAGGAGGATGTGACTAGGATGAGGGAGCTCTATTCCTATTTTTTCATAGGATTCCAAGAGTAATCATGGCCCTAGGGGGAGGATGTAGCACCACTCCAATTTTCTTATATTTTCAGTTAGTACTTTTACTTTGATAGACTAGGATACTATGTTGTTGTTATTTGATTGTTTACATTAGAGTGATGATGGTCTTTATTTTGAAATGTGATGGTACACTATATGGATAGTTATTGTTTATGACATGCTTTCTGGTTAGCATTGTTGATTATTTGAGTTGATATTGATATATGTTCATTTCTAGCTATTTGATGTTATAGTTTCATCAATCTTGATGTGACACTGTATTGGTGAAGGGAATGGGATTGGATCACTCGATTTCGAGCACCCTATGATTCCATGATTTTCTCTTCATGGTGTGATTGTTCATGATATATATATATATGTGTGTGTGTGTGTGACATATGTTTTCATTTCAATATTGTAGGGTTATGCTATCGGATTTCCTCTAGAAGAGAAAGATGTAATCTTCATGTTAAGGTTGTGAGCCTAAAAGTGTATTGTAACCTTTTTTTACAAATTAATACATTGGTTTGATGCTTTGGAGTGTGGGGTTTTTTACCTGAAAGGGTTTTCCCCATGTATATTGGTTTTTCTTCTCTTTTGTCTATCTTTCTTCTATTCTTCTTGTTTCATTATTGAAGTGTTGATTTACATGTCCTTATGTTGCCAAAATTTTCTTAGATCCACAAACTACATTATCTTTCCTAGAAGGGTTAATGCAATGGGAAAATTATCTATGTTTGTTTCCGCTATAAGGCATAGTAGTATGTGCTTGTTTTTGAAACATAGGATACTGAGTGTGCATACTATTCTTGGAATTTTTTTTGGGATATTCATTTTTCCCTTCATTTGGTATCAAACTTGGGTTGTTCCATGGTTGCATGAGATTGCATGTATTAATTCCATGGTGTTTAAAGTTTTGGGTATTTCTTCTATTGTGATTTCTTAGCCTGGAAAGCTTGAGGGAATTTGTTTTGAAGAAATTGACTGATGATTAATCATTGTCTGAGTGGAAGTTTTGTATTTGATCTTGTTAAACAACAAGCATTTTGAAGGATGGAGTAGATAGAGTTTATTGTATTTTATCTCTTTGTTACACTTGATGTGATGTTGATGTGGATCTCTTGTTTGACAATATTTATTAACCTCAAATCCATGTAGGATATGGAGTAAATCATTGGATGATTTGAAAGATTTTGTGATAGCCTAGCTCCTTTGAATTCTTGTACATGTTGGTGGTTTTGGATTTGGCCTAAAAGTGGGCTTGGAGTTCCAAGACCTCTTCTTCCTTTGGTTGTTTGTAATTGCATGTCTCAGTTTCATGATGGTTGGATCTAAGAGTTTTGTAGATTTTTTGTTCAAAATCTATGGTTATGCATATTCATGTTTTTCCATTGTTCTAGTTAACATTATTCTGGTGCTTTTCAGACGTGGGTTTTTTGGATGATAGGTGGAAATGAATTTGCATGTGTGTTTGTGGCACATTGGTTTTATAGGTTTTACATGGATAAATAAAACTTGTGGTTTTACAAATCTGCTAATAAGCTATTTTCCAGATTAATTTTCCTTTGGGATATTTCTAGATATGAGATAGTTGCAATTTTGCATGTATGCTACATGCATGGTATGAGGAAATTTTGATTATTTATGGGTTGTGAAGTTGGTATATTTAATGAGCTTCTGGACAACCTATTTCCTCTAGAGGTTTTACAGTTTTCCTATCATACTAAAAGTTGTGGTTTTTTTGTAGATTTGGAGTATTTCCATTGATGGTTTCATATTTGCACAATGATGGTTTTGTAGGTTTTTATTGCTAACAAAATCTATGATTTGTAGATCTATAGAAGAGATTGGATTCATACTCAGATTTTTTTGGATGAAAAAAAAATCAGATTTATAGTAATGTTTATCATGTTCCTTGAATATGGTGCTCAGTTGTGGATTTGTGTGGAAAATTGGGTCTGACGGTGATCTGGTGTTTGAGTCCTAAAATCTGCATGTTATCCTAGTTTTGTATGTTACTAATGTGATGGTGAGTTTGCATGCTTCATTTATTTTGGATATTCGAGTTATGAAAGTTGTGGATTAGCTACCCATTATCTTGAAGTGAGATGACTCACATGTCGACTGTCTAAATCCATGAGTCCTTTTAGTGTTGATGCAGTTTCAGTTAGTTGGCCTTGTCTGTGGTCATTTGCACATTAGTATGTCACATTGAGATAAGAGGATGAATGTTGTTGAGTATCAAGATAGTTAGTGATGGGGATTTGTGGAATTTTGGTTTATCTTCTTGACTTTGAGATTTTGGTTTTAATCATTTTATGTTGCTAGCATTGCATGTGAAGTATTTGCTTGTGATAGATCAATGGAAGATCTTCATTTAGGAGATAGTTTATCTTGATGCTTGGAGACCTCAGTATCATGATTCAATGAGAGATTTACTATTGATTGTGGATTCATCACTTGGTGATGGATGATCTTTTGCAGTAGTTTTTGGTGTCATGGAGGAGCTCTTGGATTCTATTTTTGTATACAGTGAGAGTTCTTTGGCATTTTGGGTTCTATTGACAAGAGATGGTTATCGTCATGTGATTGAAGATGTTAACATCTTGTTACCATGGAGGACTCATGACCTCTTTGGTTAAGGTTTTGGTTTAATGACCCTTATTTATAGGATGTTAGGTATTGTGTCTCGATTTACTCTTGATCATATGTTAGAGTGTTGACATGATACATGTGCTCTTTGGAGCATGATATGTTCTTATGAGACATATGTTCTTCTTTTGAGGAGATGTAATATTATGATGTCATGATATGTTTCTAAGTTATGTAGATGTGCAGGTTGGAGCATTGACTATGATCTTGTTTGGTTCTCTTGGTATTGGGTATATTGGTCATTTGCTTCATTAATTCATGATGGTGCTATATTGCATTTGGAGTTAGCATGGATTGATCATGGAGGTTGTCATGGATACTTGGAGACTTGGGTGAGGCTAGAGTTCTCTTGTGATCAAAGACACATTGTTGAGTTGATTAGTCTTTAAGAGGTTTTCAATAGGAAGACCGAGTTGCTTGCACCTGGATATGGATGTGAGTCCATTATGGACCTAGAGGAGATTGTTCTTGGAGAGATTCATTGTGACTTGGTGCATCTTGGTGGATTATTCTCATTCCCCACTCTTGGTATACTCAACAGTTTATCACTTGAGGTATATTGCCCATTATTTCTCAAGTGTTATGTTTTATCTTTCATAGATATTGATCTTGTGCTATGGATAGTTGGTTAGTTCTAGAAGATTCATTTTGAGAGATGGTTTATTGGGATGATTTCTTGATATGAGAAATGAATATTAGTTTGATCTTCTTTATTTTCAGAAGCTTACATCCATTTGGTTATATGATACATATGTACATTGGATCTATGGGATTGAATGGTTGGGTGTTGTTAAGGATTTTTTCTTTTTGGGTTGTAGACGAGATCATAATTGGCACAACTTAGCACTTATAGGTGTTGTAGGACATTATTATTTTTAGGTTCTCTTTTTATTTTCTGGCTACTTCCTGAATGTTCATATTCATATGATATGGTTGGACATGGGAGAGTTATGTTGACATGTTGTGAGAGATTTTGTAGAATGTGTGTTGCATGTGGATTATTGTGACTGTTCTTGATATTAAAGTGCTACACCTTGGTTGAGTTTTGATTGGTAGACTTAGTATGATATGATCTATTTTCAGTTTTGACATTTCCCATGCAGTGGGAGTTCCTAGATATGTATGTTCCTCACTTGACAGGTGTTGTACATGGAGCTTGTGATTGTAGTTTATGGGTTGGATATGTTGATGGAATGGGTTATCCTAATGTTTTGTGAGGTATGGTTGACTAGATGGATTAGCATTTATAGAGGGTGATTTTTTGGTCACATGGGTTTATCAGTTGGATGTGAGTGATCACTCTTTTGATTATTGTTCTAGTTGATGTTTTTATCTTGTTCTTTCTTGGAGGAATCTTTGGCTTTAGATTTATGTTCTGGTTATGGGGCTAGAGTTGGTTGATGCTTCTGAATAGCTTATGAGCACATTGGAGTTGTGGAAGTATCTTGTAGCTATTTTTATCACTTGAGTTTGATGCTTGTATTCTTTGGACTAGTGCATATACATCGTGGCTTGTTCCTTTTCTTCCATGGGTGGAAAATTGGGAGATGACATAAATTTTTGCTTGATATGGTGGATATATTAGATGTTGTTGTAGGTTTCTTGTTTGAGCATGAGAGCATGTTGGAGATTTATGTGGTTTCATGGATGGTTGGTTTTAGTTTTGATGATGTTTTTTCATCAGTTGACTCCTAGTAGTAAAAATATTGTTTGTACTATTAGCTCTTGCAAGGTGTTCGACAAGTGGGAAAATGTTGGGAATTAAGGTGTCTCAACCGTGGAATTTTTCCTAGCATTGATTTATTATTTATTTGTGTATATTGTATTTTTCATGCTCATCTAATGTTATCATTTTGTGTGAGTTGGTACAGTGAGTTGTCATCACATTGGGAGGTGATATGGATTTTTTTGTCCCCGCATGGAAAAATAGGCATCCCATTTTGTGTAGAGATTCTTTGCCATGTGTCAGCACTTTGAGCATTGCATAAGTCATCATTGTATGATGGATTCCTATGACAGGATCTATGACATGTAAGAGCTGAAAATATAGATTCTATGATAGGTGTGACAAGTGTCACATGGCATCTTTGTATGGAGAAGGTAGGAACCCAATTTTGGGATATGATAAAGTTGTAAGTTTGTAAGAGCATCTTCTATATTTAGCCTGTTATGATAGATTCTCTTGCAACTGTAAGAGGTTGTCATATATGATAGATTCTATGACATTGTAAGGTGTGCAAGTGAATCTATCAATACCTATTTTAGGAAAATTTGTGGTGCCCAAGTATGGAGGTTGGTTGGGGGTGTAAGAAATGCATGTACATGTGTCACAAAGGTCAAATAGGTCCTTCGAATGTGTGCCACATCAATTTGGATGAGTTTTACATAACTCCGTGTTGTATCTTGCTTATGAAGCTACCTATATGCTTGAATCTCTCTATAAATAAGGTGCTTGAGGGAGTGTTTAGGATGAGTTGATTCATTGTAGGTTTATGCTGTCGGATTTCCTCTAGAAGAGCAATATGTAATCTCCATGTTAAGGTTATGAGCCTGAAAGTGTATTGTAACCTTTTTGTTGCAAATTAATACATTGGTTTGGTGCTTTGGAGTGTGGGGTTTTTTACCTGAAAGGGTTTTCCCCGTGTATATTGGTGTTTCTTCTCTTTTGTCTATCTTTCTTCTATTCTTCTTCTTTCATTCTTGAAGTGTTGATTTACATGCCATTATGCTACCAAAATTTTCTTAGATCTGCAAACTACATTATCTTTCCTAGAAGGGTTAATGCAATGGGAAAATTATCTATGTTTGTTTCCACTATAAGGAATACTAGTATGTGCTTGTTTTTGAAACATAGGATAATGAGTGTGCATACTATTCTTGGAAATTTTTCTGGGATATTCAATTTTTCCTTCATATGGATGATTCTTTAATGTACTTTGTATCTTTTGGATGAGTTTAGTGTTATTGGATGTATGTCCTTATCTTTCATGAGTATTATTTTATATGCTATGGATGATTTTCTTTTGTATGTTATGGGATTCAAATTTAACCATTGTCGCGTACCTTAGAGGATGTATGTGTTAAGTGTAGTTCACTTTACTTGTTATTAATTACACTTAAAAAAAAAATTGTTACACTTTTGTTGTGTTTATGTCATCCTCTAGGGTTATGTGGTGAGGCATTACAATTGGTTTGATGTTGTGTTGAATGTGGGTATATTTTGAGGTGTTTCAGGGTCACTTGGCCTATATCCCCATGGGCCACTTTCATCATTTGCGATTTTTGTTGGTGGTATGCTAGCATTTCTTTTTTTTCTTCCATCGTCTTTCTATGTTCTGATCTCGTAATTATCATAAATAAATTCCAAGCTTTTGTGAATGTTTTATGACTTCTAATTATAGAATGAAAGAATGCTTTGTTTTTGGGATTTTCTACTTTTGAGGAAATTAAATTGAACTTTTTTGGGGGATTTTCTATTTCTAAAGAAATGGTGTCTATTACCGCACAGGTTCTAAAGTGATACAACCCTAATAACTCAAGGATTTAATTGCTATGCAAGTTCGATTCACCCATTAAAAAGTGAGTATAAAAGTTTCCTAGTAAGATGTCCTAGTTACAGTAAGACTTCAAGATGTGCCTCTTGATAGACCTTGAACTATGATGCCTCTTTAAAAAGTGAAATATGGATTTTCATTTAAATATTTTGGTCTTGTAAGAAATTATGAAAACAAGCCCATGTGTGGGGTTCAATTATGTGTTTTTTATTTTTTTTCTATGTTTTTTAAAAGAGGATACCTATTTCCACGCAGGAGGTGGTAATACGGGCCTTCTAGCTACAATATCGACCTTTCAATTTTGTTCATCTAGGATGTTTATTGTGTTTCTCCACTGGTTTGGTGTTTACTTTGTCTTGAATATGAAGCTCCTCAAACTACTCATTATGTCTATTTTTTCTCCTTCAATCAGCTCAAAGTTTGGTTGTATGATACCTAGTGTAAGGTTCAGTTGTTGAACTAGAGAAATGGATGCCAAATGGTCATAAGTTGAAAGTGTTGGTGTTTTCATACGGTTGTTGTGATTCTCAAGACCTTAAGGTTTGAGCAATGTTTTGGGATGACACTATTCTTGGAACCCAAAATTTTGAAAGTCTTGGATCGATATTTCACTTCTTCTTCTAGAGGATATGTTGTGGGAAATTTACTTGAAATATCCTTGAGGTTCAAGAAAATTTGGATATATTAGAAGTGTGGGTGACGTAATAATCCAAGTTTGTTTGATTTGATTTTGACTTCCAAAAGTAGGATGGACTATTGAAAATGGATGAAGGACTATATGATGTATCTTGGGATTCCAATTATTTCGTTCTCAAAGGATTTACAATCAGTTTTGGACTGATTTTCCGATTTTCAACAAAACACATAGGAAAAGCAATCATTTTGGAGCAAAAGCGATTGAGAAAGTCAATTCCAGCCAGATTATGGTCAAGTGTGCTTAGTTTAAAAAATTAAATGCAGTGAGGTTTTTCAAGTGTGACCTTTGTGGGTAATTTTTCAAATTAGTGAATTACTCAGTCAGAAGCAAGCCTTTTGATCAAAAGCGACAAATATGTAGTCAATTGCAGCAAAAAAAGGTCAAGTGTGGCCAATTTTATAGCAAGTGCACTCAGTTTGTCAAGAGCAGTAGATTTTCATCAACAAACTACCATGTGATAGGGAGAAAAAGTGAGCTTCTTAGGTCGACTACAACTAGTTTTATGTCAAGTGTAGAAAAATTAGAAGCAAAAGTGCCCTTTGTGTAGATTTGTTTTCTAGTTTTAGGATTTGGCAACACCTTGAATGTTTTTTGTAGTTTAGGATGATTTTGTCTGATCTTTTTCAAGATTTGGCAAGTGATATCATGCAACACAACACTAAAAACTTATGTGAACTAAATTTTTATACTTTAAGCATATTTCCTTCCACAAAAGCTCAAAGTTCCTAGAGGTAGAAATGCTAAAGTTATAGTTTCCAATGTTTACTTTTTCCTTAAAATGACTTGAAATGTGAGCCTAAATATCTGGAAACCTTCAATGATATTATTTTAAGATATCCTTTAGGAGTGAAAATATATGGCTCTTTTCAAAGGAATCGCACTAAGTCAAAAGGGTTTAGCATTTTTAGAACCATGTTAAATGGTTGTTTTGATGTGTTCATTTTTAATTCAATCAAAATGTTTGATGTTTCAAAGTAACAGAATAGATTTGTCATTTTTTTGTGAAGACAAAGTACACCCTAAGGATATACACTTCCTCCTAGATGAGATTACCTCATTCCCTGAAGAGATGATTTTACATGCAACGAATGTAGAGTATTTTAAGCTCAACCATAACTTGGACTTGTTAAGTAACTTCTCATAATCAAAATTTCGATGCACCACTTCAGAGAATGCTTTGGTTTGAAAAGGGTAGCTTCTATAAACATAGGGTTTTAGTCATGTTTTGGGATAATTGGTTTCTATACATGTGGTGATTCACTCAATTAAGAGGTCTCCTAGCCCTTGCAGGTTTTTAAGTATCACACAAATACCAGGGGAGATTTTCGTCGGATAGAACATTTGCACCAGGTATGTGAGAGCTTTCCTCACACCCACAAATATCAATATAGCAGAACAAAAAAATGTACCACTTGGGTCATTCCCTCTCACAAGTTGGTAGGTAGGCCCTCTAAAGGTATGCTTTGAAATGTAAAAAAAGTGTGTGAAACTTAAGATGATTTTCATCACCCAAGATCATTGAAAAGAGGAGAGGGGAGAGGATAGACACCTAGTTTTCCAAACACAAATTACACGTATACACTTCATCGTAATGTTCATTTTAAACCTCAAAAAATAAAAATAAAAAAGAAAGTAAAAATGGAAATAAAGGTGTGTACAAGATAACATTTTTTTGTTCTTTTTACATGCACCAAAATGAAATATTCTAGATTTCAAAAAAAAAGAAGATAGCAATGTGCAAGACAAGAAATTTATTTTTTTATTTTTAAGCACCAACCAAAGTGTTTTTCCTAAAACCTTGTCTTAATGGTCAACAAAAGAAACCATTTATTCGTCAACAAAAAAAATGAAAGTGTTGGTCAACAAAATCAAACATTTTTTAGAGAACCAAAAAGGAATTTCTTATTCTACAAAGCTTTTGAAATAAAATCCCTTTTTTAGAGCACCAATTGAAAGTGTTTGTGGGGTCTTTTTTATAGTACCGATTGAAAAATAATTCTAAGCTAGAAATCTTTGAGACAAAATAATTTTAGATGCACCAATTGAAAGTGTTTATTTGTGGGGTTCTTTTTATAACATCGATTGAAAACATTTTCTAAGATAAGAAAGATTTGAAAGATTCTTTTTAGATGCACCAATTGAAATTTTCATTTGTCGGGTTACTTTTATGCTTAAAATTAAAATTTTCAAACTATGAAATCTTTGTAAACTTAAAATCTTTTACAATTCACCTTATCTACAATAAACATGGTAATGGTTCTTGAATACATGCATGAAATACCTCTAAAAATATTGTATAAAAAATTAGCACATGTCAAACATTCAAATCAAGTACCCATTAGCATTAGAAATAAAAAATTAACATTCAGCTTTTGGACAAAACTTAACAAAGCAAAAGAAAACTAAGAAGTCAAAAGCGGTCTCTATCAGAAAGAAAAAGTAAAAATTCAAAAGAAACCTCTATTTTTAAATAGAAGCGGCTTAAAAACTCAAGTATGCCTCTGTATTTTTTAAAATGCACAAAAAATTTTTAGAAGCGGCCAGAAAAAGGTCAAGTGTGTGAAATTCTTGTACCTTCTACGTGAAATTTTTTCTAGTGCACTTCTGGAACCTGCAACTTCAAAATTAGCTCATAAAACAATTAGTGCTAAGGACCATCATCCCACCAAGTGTGCTAGAATGTGTAAGGGTAAAATCAATGGAATTCAAATAAAATAATTGAAATGAATTGAAGCTAATCTAACTCAAAACAAGAATCCATATTTATGCCCATTATTCACGAAATGAAGCTATAAAATTGAGGAATTCAAGAACGAAATTGAAATGAAACAATAAAAATGAAATCCAAACAATATAGCTTTACCATCCCATGTCTAAGTTTGTTCATGAAGAGTTTGGGTTGTTCATATCAATATGAAGCCTTCATTGTGTGTGTGAAAGCTTGAAGAACATGCATGCATTGATCGAAGATATGTGTGAAGCTTTATCAAAAATGTCGACTAAGATCTTAGAATTACTTCATTGTGTAAAATAGGTTGATTCTTTGATCGATTTTGAGAAGAAATATGGTTGTTATATAGATTTTGTGTTTCGAAATGAATGCTTAAAATTGCATAGTAGAATATCTCAATTAATGGTTCAAAACCGTTAAGAGGATTTAGATAGGAATAACTAGTGAAAATTGATTAGGTAATTGGTGTGATTGAAGAAATCATTTTGAGTGTTCAGTAGAATTAAGGAAATAGATTGAATAATCTATGGGATTGAAGAATAGATTGATCTATCATGAAATAGATGGATCAATTAGACAATCAGATTGAGAAAATGGTGGTTCGTAATCTGCTCAATCATGAAAGTGGGTGAGGATAATTAATCAATATTTTCAGAGTTGAATGTGCAAATCAAGTTTGAATTTTGAAAAAAAAGTTGTATTTGTTTGATTTGATTTTTTATGATGTTTTGAATACATTATTTTAATTATTCAGAATTTTAAAGGAAAGTGACATAGTTAAACTATTATGTGATAATAGTTTAATCAACTTAGGAGAATAGGGTAATTTAGCAACATAATTAAGTAATTGATGTTTTTTAATTAATCAGAAGGAATAAAGTTAGATTAGGACTTTATTAAATAAATGAAACTTATTTAATTGGTGAGAAATGATGAAAAAGTGAATTAATTAAATAATGTAGGTTTATTCAATTAATAGAGGAAATTAAGGTTTTTCATGAAATTGATGTGAAATGTAGTGAAATTTAGTGATATTGATGCTAATGATGTGAAATTTTTATTTACATTGTGTGATAAGTGTTAAGTCAATTTTACATGTCTAAATCTCTCTTCTACTTCTCTCTTATGGGGGGAACTTTTTCCTCAAATGGGGTTTTATCCTTCTCATTCTTCTTTGAGAGTATTTTGTGTTTTCATCTCCCATTTAGAGAGGATTTTTATCCCATGATATTTTCTCCTTTTCTTTGTTTTTGAGAGATTGCATTTGCATTTGTAAATGGGTACCTAACATGACCTTATAGTCGAGACCCATCTTTGTGGCATTTGTATAATAATGAGCTACTTCCTAAGTTGCACTTGAGGGGGGTTGTTGGCATAAATAAATTCTTGTGCTAAGTTAAAATTAATCACTAGGGGACTTACAGGACTTATTTACATTAAGTTTACTTAGGCCCTACAAAGGAATCTTTCTAGAAGGTGTTAGTTGTCATTAGATATTATCTTATCTTTTGACTTATAACACCTATGTCTTACATAGTTTTGATAAGTTGTCACCTATCATAGGATTAAGACACTTGTCATAATCTTGTTTAATACTATGTCTCACCTTGGCTACATAACTAGGTGGTCTCATATATTGTATATTGAATTATTCTTGGTTAATAAATTCCATTGCAATCTTGAGCATTGCATATTGATCTCTCTTGTGCTCTCATGAAGTGCCTAGTTATTGGGTGGCTATAATCTTTAGCCAAATCTTGCATGGCGTAGAGTTATTCTATAGCAACTCTTAAACTAATATTCTATGATCTTGTGTCTCTTTTTGTGTTTTGAGAAAGATAAATTTGATGTGTTTTTTAGAAATAATATTTGGCATATAACCCTAGATTTGAAAATGTAATTTATTATAGAGATGAAAACCAAAATTAACAAAACAAAATAAAATTTGAGAATCAGATATAAAGAGGAACTTATGATAGAAATCTAAGCTTAAATTGCAAGGATATGGGTGTTGGGTGGCCTAGACTAAGGTGCTGCTATTTTGGATCTAAAAACTCTAAGATGTAATTTATAGTCTCCTTTGTTTTCCTTATGACTTTCAATTGACAATTATTTTGGATTTGACATGCACACATGAAAAAAGGGGAAAAGGTTGTCTTGTAAAGGGGATTGACTAAGTCAAACCCTATTTTGGTATTTCTACCTCCACATATATTGATTGATGATGATCAAGAGGGAATACCCTAGGTTGGGTAGAGGAAAACATAATAACTAGCTAAAATGATAAATGATGAATGACAATGTTGCCTTGATATTTAATCCTTGATGAAGCGATGTCACACCACAAGTTGCCACAAATAGTGATTGATGGGTGCCTTGATTTATTGATAGAATTGCAAAAGGTTAATTCCCAAAACACAATATATTTTTGCAGATATCATGTACAGGATAATGTGAATATTTATTAACACACCGCTCTTTTCCTTTGTGGTTTCTCTTTCTTTCGCTGCTTCACCTTTTTATTTTGGTATCACTCGCAGCTTTCTAGTCGCTGCCATGTGGCATTCTATCAGAGCTTTCTTTCAGGATGCCTCTTCTTCCTTTTTTCAGGCTTCATTTGCTTGAAATGCTGCCTTCACTTGTTTTCTTTCCGAGTGGGGCCTACACTGAAGTTTCCTTTGCAGGGAGCTTTCCGTGTGCCATTTGTTTGCGTGTTTTGTTTCTTGGGTTTGACGTTTGTTGAAATGGTCTATGTTTTGATGTTGTGTGTTCTCTCCTTCTACTGTTGCATGGCCCATATCTACCCAAGATGTACCTATTGAAGCATCTTTCTTTTGGTGTTGGCTCGAGAAAATCTTGATCGTTGGTTGCTTCGCTGAAGCATCCTTCTTGTTAGGGTCTCCGGGTAGTGGGCTGGCTTATTTAAGTAGCCTTTTCTTTATTTTTTTGGTTGTTGTTAGATGGAAAAGATTTACCTAGTGTTGAGAATTAGCATTTGTAGTGTTTTATATTAAATCTGGACTTGCGGACTATGCCATTCTATTTTCAAGCATTTGATAGAACATTAAATTGTGCTTACATTTTTTGAAACATAAATATCTATTTCAAGATTTTTTAATCTTTATATAGCTTAGCGTAATACAAATCATTTTACTACTCTTTTGTGTTAAATTTTTCTAGATGGGTTATATTATGCAAATGGTTTGATATTCTTATGTTTGCAGTGCTGGGAGTTGTCTATTTGATATACGCTAACTACTACCCGAGCCTTTGTTTTGGCAATGTGCTTACTTATCTCATTATTTCTCTAGCACATCGCCTTAGTTTAGGTTTGTTTATTTTATGTTTATCTCCTTCCCCTTTTCCTTCCCCCATTAAAAAATGAAGAGCCGACTTTGATAAAACCTCGAAGGTCACTTAGCTATGCACATAACTCCCCCAATAGCTAAGTTTCCCATAAGGTTGTTGCCTACAAAATTTTGTGTCAATAGTTCTTTTTATGACATGCCTAGTGGGACATGAACTAACATGTTTGCAAATCAATAGGAGCGTATGAGCCATAGTACCATCACTAGGTCTCAAACCACAAAAATTCTTGGCCTACTTTTACCACCATTGGTTTCAATCAAGGCAAGAAGTCGGTAGGCTACTACTTCACCTCCTTCTTCTTGTCCATCCCTTGCACCAATAGCTAGAAATTTTCTAGCCCTGGATGCTGGTAGTCCTTTGATATCCCCTGTACCTCCTGCAGTGTAGGCTGCAATCCCAAATTTTTCTTTAAAGGTTGTCCCTAAGTTCTCTGGGGATGATTCAAAAACTCCAGTGGAGCACTTACAAGATGTGGCTGATGTATGTCTAGTTCATGACATTACTAATCAGAATGTGGTTTCTCACTGCCTCTCTCAAAGGGAAGGGGTTGGACTGTTATCGTACTCTTCTAGATAATACAATTGGCACTTGGGATCAGCTCGAAGATCCTTTCTACAAGCACTTCTCAACTAATGGTGATAGATCTTTTCTATATCACTAGATAGATCATATAAAGTGGGATCCCCATGAAGCTTTAGCTAATTTCAATGCTCGGTTTCATTCGACTTGGCAGAGAGTTCCTATCGGTAGTCGACCACCTCTAGATCTAGCATTCATGTTCTATCTAAAGTCCATAAATGTTGATATTTCTATGATGCTACAAGCTCTCAGCAATAATACCTTACCCAATGCATATAACCTTTCCATCACTACGAAGAACAATCTTATTGTTGCTGGAAAATTGGCACCACGACCTATCATGCCATTGTTCCCAGAATCGACCATAGCAGAACCAGTGATAGCTTCAACCAGTGTTCCCACACCCCCCAGTCTATGTATGTCTACCTGAGAATGACGTTGAGCATGGCTCCAGTGCCTAACCCCTTGGTGGCTGAAGTGAATGACATGAAGGAAAATTTGCAAACCATGACAAATGAGTTAACCAGTATGAAGTGGCAACAATATACCTACCAGAATCCTACTTACGAAAACTACCAAAGCGGGAAGCCTCCTTTATAGTCAAACTAGTGGCAAGATAGATTGCGCAATAAAACCCAATCTCAACAGAATAATCAGGTTGTTCCTATGACTATGCTGATGCTAACCGTCTATCATAGTTCAAGTAAGGAGCTAGTAGTAGGAAAAAATAATCTTGTTGAGCAGATTAATCCATGGTTCTTCCCCTGCAATGATGCACACATACCCCAAAATTGTTCATGAGGGAATTTACAACAAAATATAGCAGAGAAACATAGTCAAGGCATCATGCCTGATCTTGGAGGCCATACATATGCCTCTCAGCAAATGGAGAATATAGTTCTCATTGCTCAAATGCAAGGAATTTCTATAGAGAAAGAGCTAGAGATAGCTCCAGACCAGGCAATCTTTTCTTGGATGGAAGGGGAGGATTTGGCATTCTCGAATGAAATTTCGGGTACCCAAGCGTCGCAAGTACAATTGGATTACAATACTCATTCAAAGAAGAGGATCACTAGAGAATTCATGTCTTTGTAGACTAAAGGGTCACCTAATTCAATGCCCAGTCTGTCGATAACTATGCCATCAATTTTATAGCAGCCTAAGGTTGATGTTCCAAGTCCCAAGAATCCACCTCCTCTGAAAGAAAAATCTCCCATAGCCACCCCAGCAATTGCCATATAGCTGGATGCACCAGCTATGACGTAGAAGGAGAAAATTACCATAGCTTATCAGTCATGAACACCATTCAATGTGGTGAAATAGCTAAAGAAATCATCTTCTAATGTTTCTTTGTGGGATATCCTGGCCATCCCAGAGAAAAATTAGCTATTACAGAGGGAATTATCAGGAGAAGAGGACATGAAGATGCTTGAGCAGCCCTCATAAGATAAGGCAGCAAAGCCGGACTTGGAAAAAGTTCTAGCAAATCAACCAGAAGAAAAGTAGGTCAAAAAAGAGAGTAAGCCTAAACCCAAGCCTTTCTTTCTAACACTTATCATTGGTAAAAAAATATTGCATAATTGTATGATTGACTCTAGTGCTAGCACCATTGTCATGCCTAAGCAAGTAGCTGAAGATTTGGGACTCAAATATGAGCCTCTTAATAAGGGATTCATGCAACTCAAAGGGAACAAGGTTGAAACCATCTGAGTAATCAAAGGATTGCCTATGACATTGTTTTCTTTTCCTAGAATTATTGTGAATCAAGATACTTAGCTCATCGCCGTCCCTCCATTGTTCGAGATATGTTTATCCCAAGAATTCACTGCAAATGTTGGAGGTTACCTAGCATTGGACTGGTCACACCTAATCCTAAGAACCAAACATGGAGCTAAGATGAAGTTACTGTAAGAATATTTACATTCCAAGCATGTGGTTGATGAAGCCATGATCAGTTTTGAGGAAGCATATACCTCAATCACCTCAGAAGAGATGCTCAATGTTGAACTTCTTGAGGATGAAGAAGAAAGCAACTCCCAGATGGAGAAAGAAGAAGCTCTCTTGAATGAATTTGTAAACACAAACCATTTTGGAAACTACCATGAAACTAGGATAGGAACATATGTCATACATGAAGAGGATCATATTATGCCCAAAGTGACTAAAGATTCCAAAGGTGAAGGGACCTCAAAGTTATGGACCTTTCACTTTAACGAAGCAAGATGTAGAGTAGGAGATGGCATAGGAATATGTTTGATATCTCCATCCAAATAAAATACCTTAAGGTCTTACCACTTCTAGTTTGTGTGCTCGAACAAAAAAGCAAAGTATGAAGGCCTTGTCCACAACTTGAGTTTAGTGAAACGAATCGGTGCAAAGAAAATATAGGTGTTCAGAGATTCAATATTGGTGGTCAACCAAATCCGAGGGCTATCTACCACCAAGAATGTCCGTATGTGATCATACTGACATAGGGTCTGGAATATGATTGAAGGCTTCGAGGCACTCAACATCCAAGTCGTACCTAGAGAGAAAAAATCTGAAGCAAACCAAATAGCAGTTGTTAGATCTCAATTTGAGCCAGATTCTAAGTTAATCAAGAAAAACATTCAATGTGAGTGATCATGCGGCCTGGAGTCCCAAATAATGATCAAAACTAGAAAGTTTTTTATAGCAATCCTTATATCATGTCATTTCTACAGTTGTTTAGATAACTCCCTAGAGCTCTAGTTACTCTCAAGAGTCTTTTTATTCTGATGATGAAAGGAAAGATGAGAGAAATCTTGTAGCTGATAAAGGCAATTATGCTGATTTGCACATCGGAGAAGATAAAAAGCTTAAGGTTAGAAAAGGAGTCACCCAGAAGAATAAAGAAAGGTTGAAACATTTTTGTGAGAAGTATCCAAGTGTGGTAGCATGGTTATATGATGATCTTAAGGGATATGATCCTAGGATTATCCAACACACCATTGAGCTACTAGAAGGATTAAAACTTGTGCATCAAAGGCAGAGGCCAGTAAATCCAAAGATTGAGTTGCTAATGTCACAAGAATTAAAGAATCTGATTGAATCCTAGATAGTGTTCCCAATCAAACACAGTACTTGGGTGTCTAACCCAGTGTCCATCCAGAAGAAGAATGGTGATATACAACTGTGTGTTGAATTTTGAGACCTAAATAGAGAATCCCTAAAGGATCACTACCCACTACCTTCCATGGAGGTAATTCTGCAAACAGTTGCTAGTTTTGAGATGTTTTCAGTGCTAGATGGTTTCTATGGCTATAATCAAATTCGGGTGAAAGAGGAGGACCAACACATAATGGTGTTTACTACCAAGTGGGGAACATACACTTATGTTAAGATTCCCTTCGGACTTTCAAATGCTAGAGCCACTTTCCAATGAGCTATGGACATTGCTTTCAAGGATTTGATACATAAGATCATTCTTATTTATCTAGATGACCTAATGGTGTTCCCAAAATCTATTGAAGATCATTTTGATAATCTCGAGCTTGTCTTCCAGAAGTGCCAAGAGTTCAAGATTTATTTGAACCCAAAGAAATGTGTGTTTAGGGCCCCACAAGGGAAGATGTTGGGTTATGTCATCTTGAGAGAAGGTATTGCCATCGATCCAAAAAGGGTTAAATAGATCAAGGAACTCCCTCTACCAGTCAATAAAAAATGAGTTCAATCTTTTTTGGGCAAGGTTAACTTCATCAGCCGGTTCATAGTGGACCTCACAAGGATTGTTTAGCCCATCACCTTGATGTTGAAAAAAGAAAAAGTTTTCAAATGGACAGCGAAAGCTAGAGAAGCTTTCATACAGATTAAAGAGGTCATCTCTTCTACTCTCATGTTAGTTAATCTGGATTAGTTGAAAGACTTCCTAATGTAAGTCTTTGGAGGTAGCACGAGTATAGCTACTGTCCTGATGCAGAAAGATGATGAAGATAAAAGAGAATTACCTATTGCCTTATATTCGTGCACTCTGAAAGATGATGAGGTAAAGTACAACTTTGCGAAGAAGCAAGCTTTTGCTATTATAAAGGGGTTGAAAAAGTTTTGACACCTCACATCATGCAACAAGGTGATTGTTTGTGTGTCACACCCTAGTGTGCATGAATATATTATGGAAGGTGAAATTACTAAAAAGTGGGCTAACTAGATAACCAAGACTCTTGAGTATGACATCGAGATCAAGCCAGTCAAGACTGTGAAAGGGAAGGGACTGTACGAATATTTGGCTGAAAACAATGAAGCAATTACTGAGGTTGAAGTGCCAAAACCCATGTTGCTGAATGAAGAGATTTTCAGAGATGATTGGTTGGATGACAGAATTAATTTCATGCAAATAGGAAGATACCCATGACCTCCCCTCATTGAAAAGGAATTTTTATCGACTATAGAATAATGGTTATATACTCTTGGAGGGATTTCTTTTCAAGAGAAACTTCAATGGCATCTTTTTAAGATGTGTAACACAAGAGCAATCAAAAAGGATATTGGAGTAGTACCATAGTGGCCCAATCGGAGGACATATTTTAGCAAAAACTAATGCAATCAAGATTATGTGTGCTAGTTATTTTTGGCTGATGTTATTAAAGGACTCATATTCATTGGTGATGTCTTGCAATTTGTGTCAGGTTTTTATTGGGAAAAGGAAAAATGTTTCCATGCCACTGAAACCAATTGTAGTGGAATAGCCATTTTCTCAATGGGGTCTCGAATTCATTGGCATGATTAATCTATTTTCATCAGCTAGACACAGATGGATCCTAATGGCAACTAACTATTTCACCAAATGGGCTGAAGTTGTACCTTTGAAGAATACAACTGAGGAAAAAATCATGAACTTCTTGGAGGAACTGGTAGCCATGTTTGTCCCACCAAAGAAAATTATTTTAGATAATGCCAAAGCTTTTCTCGGCTCCAAAATCAGCCAATTTGCACTAAAATATGGAGACTTCCTAAAGACATCCTACAACTACTACCCACAAGGAAATAGCCTTGCCAAATCTACAAACAAGAATCTTCTCCGGGTGATCAAGAGAATAGGTTTAGAACATCAAAGGGAGTGGCATAAACACCTTTAGACAACACTATGGGCAGACCATATCATGCACAAGAAAATATTGAAAACATCTCCTTATGAGATAGTATACGGGAAGGAGGCGCTATTGCCAATCTCTATGGAAATCCTTGCAATCCAACTACTCAAGTCTTTTGAGATTGAGCAAAATGGAGAGATGGAGGTGCAGTTTTTAGAATTACTTAAAGTTTAGGAAAAGGAGAGTATGCTCTCGAGGAAATGATCAACCGCCAGTAGGTGGTAAAGAAATGGTTCGATAAGAGAACGTCTGACCAAGGTCTGCAATGTGGAGACTTGGTGCTCAAGTTTAATGAGCACAGAGCAAAGCCCGGTCAACATGGAAAGTTTGATAATCTCTGGGAAGGACCATTCAAAATCACACAGTACAAGTAGCACAACTCATTTGAGTTAGAAACAATGGAGGGAGAGGCCTTGGGTATTCTAGTTAATGGAATACACCTCAAAAAATTCAATTAATTTGAGTTTTGCAATAAGTGTGTAAATATGCGTATATTTTCCCTGCTTTGTTAGTTTTGGGTCATTCTTAGTGATTTCTTAGATCAACAACCACATTGATGCAAGGAATTGAAATAAAATGAAGAAAGGAGCTAGAATATAGGAAGATACATATATTGTATTAATTATGGAGACATTTACATCTATATACATGTTGATTAAATGGGGACCTTAGCCATGTTCCAAAATATATATGTATATTGTCACTAACAAGTGTTGTAGAGAATGTTTCAAATACAAAAGCAAAAAGAGGAAGGATCTTCCTGATGTCTCTTCAAGCACTCAAGGGTCCAACAATGGTAGTAGGTGGCACACAATGAGGAAACACCATCCTCTCAAAATTCTCATACCATTGCACCTCATCAAAGGGTTTGACATTGTGCATCCTCATCAAAAAATGGCAAGTTGTGTGGACTTTACAGTGATGTTCCTCATGATTTTCAAGCTCAAAGCCATGCAGAAAGGTCCTAGTAGGCATAGGTCCTCCTTCCTCAGTAAGTTAGCGTAGGTTGTGAACAAATGGAATTCCATGACCGATCTCGGTAGCTCTCATAACGTTCTCCAACCCCTTTAGGTAGCGTTTGGGAAATACCTTCTTTGTCAGCTTCATAATCTTCCTCTTAGAAATTCTAATGTCTAACAGAGAAGCTACAAATTGGGAACTGATATTAGTGTTCACTCTATATTGGTCCTCATATTCTAAATAGTCTCTACCTAGAACCCACTTTATGGCTTTCACATTTAGAAGGTTCTTCATGCCAGTCATGCATTTCAGCCGCTTACACCTAATTTTTCATATGAAGGCAATTTGGGTCTTCTTGCATGTAAGCCTAATTGGTGTTTCCATGACTACCACTACCCTCGCTAAATAATGAAGTTACCAACGATGTCCTAGGGCCAATTGCTAAGAAATGCTAAGTGCAAATGTGGATTTCCAAAGTGCCAAGGGTCCTTTTTATAGATGGGAAGAGGCCTCCCTAATTGAGAAAGGTATATTTATGTTAGAGACAAATGGTATGAAGAGCTCTGACAAGCCGTGTTGCAGAGTGAGAAATAATGAAGATAATCAAATGCAATTTTAACTTGTTCAAATTGAGCCTTTTTTTAAAGGATGAGAGGGAGCCAGTTGTTGCCATATAGAATTTTTTCGTCCTGGTTAAATCAAAGAAAATATTTTAAGATGAAGTCATTGGTTGATGTGCCTGATTACAATCAAGTAATCATTAAATGCAAAAGCTCACAAAAATATATGGTGATGTTGATTTAGTACTTGTTCCAAGAAAAAATAGAGCCACCGTATGTGAGGTCATATCTCTTTATAGGTGGAATATTTCGGAAAGTTGGTAGTCTCTTCGCATGCATGAAAGGGTTAGTGGTGCATGGCATAACTAATGTGAAAAGATAACATGTACCCTTGCTAATCCAATATTCTCGAAAATAAAAAAGATAAATAGGAGCATCATGCAGAGGGAATTAAATGTGCAAGGTTGGCAAAGAGTGTAACCACCTGAGTCATTTACAAAGATAGAGAAAGGTTTTCAAAAACTAAGTTCTAGAGTCCTTCGAAGACAAGTAAAATGGCTCAAATAGTAGAGAGCTCAACTCAGGTCGTCGCCATTGAAAGCATTGAAGAATGAAGGATGCAGGCGCCTTGCATGAATATCTACACCTAGGATTCTTATTCAACCCCAGGCATTCCAGCTAAACCTTCATGGCCCTACACTAAGTTGGCGGACCAGAAAGTGTTAAACATGGTTTCTCCTATAAACCAGGATTTGGTATCAAAGGATTGGGATGATGTCCAAGATCTAGAGTTATCTCAGACCCATAAAATTTTAAGAGAGGCTGCATGAAAAAAGATGAAAACAATCACTGATCCTATTCATAGCCGATTGTGGAATTGTGGTCTCCCTCAGTATATGGTTCCTTTGGTACACCATTGTCCAAAGATTATGGCTACATGTGCTAAAATTTTTGACACCCAGACACGAATTATAAGCAGCCATAATTTCAGGGAGGTAATTTGTCACCAGGCTCTCTAGGATATGTTATGCATTCCTCTTAATGCTCTTGAGGGTGTTGAGGATTTTGAAGTTTCCAGGCTACAAAATTACTGGAGAACATTTAGGTTAGTGCAAAAATTTTTTAATACCAAAATGGGTAAACCATCAGATAACTCCATCCCTCCTAGCTTACCTCTTAGTCTGGCTTCTTTTAAAGAAATTTCATCTTTCATCTTCTCTATGTTGGTGTTGGTGTGTGTATTGGATACAGACAAAGAAGTCTCAGACTTTGAGATGAGTCTAAGCTTTATGCTAAAAAATAATAGCAAGGCTCCATTGATGGACTTTGTGAAGGTCATTGTGGAAGGGATGTGCCAACAACTGAAGGATTTTGAGCCATGTTCCAAGTTCAGGTATTCTTCTTTCTTGACCTACATGATTTTACATCAGAACCTAGATTATTTCCTGCAATCTATGCCCCTGGAAGTATTTGACAAAAATGGCGCTAGAAAGCCAGTTTCGACCTAGACTCCTATCCTCTCAAAGAATTTTGATTATTACGTGTTTTCAAATGCATTCCTAGCTCTAAATTTTAGATATTTAGATCATAATGGAGGTAGGAGGTTTGGTCGCTTGACGCAGAGTCAGATATCATGGATGAGAGGCCTTGTACCGCTTTGTGATTGGTTCTTCGGTTTAGACTTTACAATGATCTCGATGTAGGGTTTTTTCAGAGATCCTTTTCCAGCTCCTGCATTTTTTTCAGAGAAGGTACTGGCCTTGAAGGTTGTTAGGTATTTATGTAATATTGAGAATGATTACTTGGGAGGAAAGCATCTAACTTCCTATTTGATGCTGCCAATCATGTTTGGCTCTGTATCATTGGTCAAGAAGAAGAATCTGAAGGTGAATAGTTCTAAAGTATTGTACTCTAAGTTGGGTCACCTTGGATTGATGGTTATCTGTGACACATGGCACTATAATCCAGTAGGTAATTTGGTAGAGATAGGTATTAAGATCTCTCACCAGCCTTGATCATTTTGGGACCCTCGAAGAAATGCAGATGAGGGAAATGAGAGATTATATGTTGGCCTTGAGTACATCCCTTCTCGCTCAGGTCGACAACCTTGGTTGAATTTTTATCATATAATGGTGAAGCCTAACCCTAACTACAAAATAAATCAATTCCTCTACAACCAGTTAAAAAGCCTCTATTGGAAGCCTGAAAGGATTAAGGATTTCTGGATTTATAGCCAAGACATGAAAAGGACTAACAAGCTCTTTCAGGAGGTAGATTCAGAAAACCAATTTGATGATATTCGGTGCCACAAGCATTCAGAAAGTGATGATTCTCCTAACCCTTCAGAGTCTAAGAGGTTCAGTGAGGTAAAAAGTGTAGCTCCGGAGCATGAAGAAGAGGTAGCCCAAAAGGCTCCCATAATTGAATAAGATCCTGCATGAGGAGAGACAGTTATTGGACAATAGTTGCAGCATCAGGACTCCTCAAATACATAGTACTCGGAGCCTACTAGCTCCTCTAGATCGGACGTGAAGATTTCGAGATCTACTAGATGCCACCAAAGGGTTATTTTGGACCTAAATGATTCCCCGGAGGAGAAGAGACCGTGAAGGGAGGAAGAAGGAAGATGAGAAGAAGAACAACATGAAGAGGTAGTTATATCTGCTACAAATCTTTAGGAAACCTAGGTATATTTCTCCCCTTCTTCTCTCTCTTCTATGTCTTTAGTTTCCTCTATGTCTACTTCTATTAGGTCACTCATGCCAGTTGTTCCTCTCACTAGTCACCTAGGGCAGGTCAACATTAATCCCCCTAGGGGTCCCCTTTCATCTCCTCCTATGTCTACTACCCATGAGGCACAAGTAATGGTAACATATCTTGACCCACTAAGTCAGAAATTTGTATCTCTGAGGCCTCAACATCAGGTAAATGCTTCACCAACCTTTTTTTCTCACCATGTTTTTACCATCTCTGGGGAGTTAGTTTATCCCTCCTTTTTCCCCAACAACTGTTACAAGACCTAGAAAATCTGCTAATATATTGAGCATGATGTCATTCCCATTAGTAGTTCCCCGGGAGTTCCCTTTTTCTAGTGGATTAGTTATTTTTCCCAAGAGTATTTCTCGCAGGAGGATGTTAAAAAAAGTGCCTGGGCTAGCCGAATACAAAAAATAAGGGAAAAGAATGCAAGAAGACTTGTGGAGCCCATTTCATAGAATCTGTTCAAGGAAATCCAACATTCATTCATGTTTACAAATGTAACACCCAATTTCATCAAGTCAGTCACATAAATGCTGTCAAATGATTATTTTGTTGATGTCATAGGGCTTGATTTGCAATCGGCTCATCCATGGGACAAAGTTGAATTAATGGAGGAAACCCAAAGGGTGGTAACAACCGATTTCCTCAAACTCAATTGCCAAATGAAGAAGAAAGATGTACAAATGAAAGAAATGAAAGGAAATGTGGAGATCTGGTCGAATAAGCATAAGGCTCACGAGGTCAAAATCAATTGACTACGGAATGAGAGGAATTCCTTTGAGAGAAAAGTTGTTTAGCTTTAGGCTTTGGGTGCAAAGGTTGTTTTGGCCCTCCAGAGAGAAATTGAGCAATTTTGGGTGAATGAAGCAGCCCTCCATGACAAATTGAGGCAGCCGAGTGATGGTTTTAAATAGCTCTGAGAGAGTACCAATGATGAGGTAACTGAAATTATTGTTGCATTGGAGCAGGAAATAGAAAGGAAAAAATAGGTCGAGTTATCCTTGAGGGAGAAGGAGAAAGAAATTACTACTCTAAAGAATCAGTTTTCATCCCTGGAGGGAAGCATTGTGTAGTTGAAGGAAGATTTGAGTAGCAAGTTTACAGAGTTGGAACTTTTGAGATCCTAGCCTCCTACATCCCAAATGAGCTCACTAGAGATAGCCAAAGAGTTGCATGCATCATACTAGGATAAGGTTAAGACACTATGCCTTACCTTGCATTGCGCTCTCAAATTTATGGCACAGGCTACAAATCTATGTGGGCTAGTTAGTGAAACAATGCAATGGGTGCAAGAAATGACTTCTGATAGAGTTTTGGAGGCTAGGCAGTTCTTAAGAATTTTTTTTACAACTTCTGATGAGGCATTGAGTAGTGTGGGGATTGAAGATCAAACAACAACAACCATGAGCATGAATGTTCTCATATCTATGCATGAATCCATCTAGCATGTCAGTGAGTGCAAAGCAAAGCTGACTCAAATTACTTATGATATGTGGGAAAAAATTTCCCGCCTAACTCAACAAGGGCTTCCATCTCCCTTCTTGACTAATCAAATAGTGACATGCATAGAACAAATCATTGAGAAGATTGAGGAGAAAAAACAAGATTTATCAATTTTCTAGTCCTTCGATCAATCTCCGACTGCCACAAATATTGAAAAAATGGTGCATCAGTTGGTGCAACTCTTCCTCTAGCTTGAGTTCGAGGAAAAAATACCTAGTGGATTTCCTTGTAAGGAAATTATTGATCTAAAAATGGTGCATGAAAATCTACGCACTCTCTCTGCACCATCAAATGAAGTTTGGACATCCCTTCAGGCTACCCTCTCTAAGCTATGAGCGATTGATCCAAGGGGTTGGATTGGTCTACAAGACCATAATCTAGAGTTCTTCATTTCATGAGTGAAATGTCCCTATGAGTCGCCAAACTATGAATATTTATCCACATGCCACTCTTTTCCTTCACGGTTTCTCTTTCTTTGGTGGCTTCGCCTTTTTATTTTGGTATCGCTCATAGCTTTCCGGGCACCACCACATGGTGTCCTATCAGAGATTTCTTTCAAGAAGCCTCTTCTTCCTTTTCCCAGGCTCCATTTTCTTGACATGTCACCTCTGCTTGTTTTCTTTTTGAGTGGGACCCACACTGTAGTTTTCTTTGCTGGGAGCTTTCCGCATGGCATTCATTCATTCGTCTGTTGTCTTGGGTTTGACATTTTTTGCAACGGTCTCTATTTTGATGTTGCGTGTTCTCTCCTTCTACTATTGTGTGGCCCATATCTCCTTAGGATGTACCTATTGGAGTGCTACTGAAGCATCTTTCTATTGGTGTTGGCTCGAGAAAATCTTGATCATTGGTGGCTTTGTTGAAGCATCTTTCTTATTATGGTCTCCAGGCGATGGGTTGGCTTATTTAAGTAGCCTTTTCTCCATTTTTTTGGTTGTTGTTAGATGGAAAAGATTTAGCTAGTGCTGAGAATTAGCCTCTGTATTGTTTTATATTAAATGTGGACTTGCAGACTGTGCCATTATGTTCTGCCTCTCTATTTTCAAGTATTTGATAGAACATTAAATTGTTCTTACATTTTTTGAAACATAAATATCTATTTCAAGCTTTTGTAATCTTTATATAGCTTAGCGTAATACAAATCATGTTACTACTCTTTTGTGTTAACTTCTGCTATATGGGTTATATTATGCAAATGGTTTGATATTCTTATGTTTGGAGTGCTAGGAATTTTCTATTTGGTATACGCTAACCACTACCTAAGCCTTTTTTTTGAAAATGTGCTTACTTATCTCATTATTGCTCTGGCGTATCACCTTAGTTAGGTTTGTTTATTTTATGTTTATCTTCTCCCCCTTTTCCTTCCCCCATTAAAAAATGAAGAGTTGGATTTGATAAAACCCCAGAGGTCACTTAGCTATGTGCATAAGTCCCCCAATAGCCAATTTTCCCATAAGGTTGTTGCGTGTAAACTTTTGTGTCAATAGATAACTCAGTACATCTTCACAAAATTGCATGATTTATCATAATAACTTCTTTCACATAATTTCTTCCTTCTTCCTAATATCTTTCAATATTGAACTTGATTTATGAAAGCACTATAATAATATTGCTAATTATTCCCTTGAATTGCCTTGACTAATTTTAGGATTTTTAATTTTCTCAATAGATTTTTAAAGATTTCAAATGGTGAAAAATATTTGTATTTATATGCAATTCTTTAATATCCTAAAAATTAAATATCAATAGCTGACAAATGGTTTTTTATTTCTAAATATTAAAATTACAACACCAAAATATTTCAAATTTAGCAAAAATAGGTTGGACAAGGGTGTTGGTCACTCTAGTCTAGACCTATCCTTTCAAAACAGACTTAATTAATGAAAAATGATTAGTAAATGCTTATTTCAATTTCTACTTCTTTTTTTTTAATATTATATGAAATGGGAAAACCAAATGCATAATTAGGACTAAGAATGCAAGGGGGAGCTAAAAATTATGTGAAATTGTCAAGGGTGACAATTTATGATGTTATTGGAAGTTCCTTTCAAATAGTCCACTTTTATAGTTGACATAGGTTTACTAGCAAATCTAGTTAGTTGGATAATTCTTATAAATGTAGAAACATTTTTTGATCTAGTTCATTGAATAAAATCAATTTCACTTATTTACCTACAAATCCACTTGGTCATGAGATCTACAAAAATCTTAGTTAGACAAGTTCTTGAAAAGGTCAAATGCGCAAGAGGTTATTACAAATCTAAATGCAATTAAGAAATCTAGAAAGTGAATTGTACACTAAAAGTCTACAATCTGGTTGTAGACCAAAAGCCCACAAGGTCTTTAATAACCAGGTTTACCACAAATGCACATAACCCCATTCTAATTGGTTAAAATGGTCAAGTTAAATAGAAATTCCCTATAAAAGTCTAGTGGTAGGTTTAAAAACTCACAAAGCCATAGCTTCCTCAATTTTCATTAGAACATCTTTAGATTTGAAATACGAGTACCCTTTTAGGTCCTCTACAAGTTGATGGCTTTAGTTAACCCAAATTCAACCTAAAAAATTATCTAGAATAAAACATCCAAAAACAACAAAAATAAAGAAAATTGAACAAAAAATGAAAAACATAACCTTTTTTCTTTGATGTTGATCACTTGTACACCAAGATGCTCTTGAATTAGATATGTTAAGTAAGAATTTTGTGAGAATAGATCAAAAAATTGAATTGAGTTGTAATACTAACCTTTCAAGTTTTAAACAACTTGCGACATACTCTTACGTTTTGAACAAAGTACCCTACAATAATTTTTCTTCTTTATTTTCTTTCAAGCAGGAATAGACCCCTTCTCACTCTACCAGATTTGTTTTCTTCTCCTCTTCATTTGTGGAACCCTATCCATGATATCCCAACCTCCTCCAAAATATTTTCCTCATCCTTCCTCTTATGGGCTTCAACCCTGCATAAACCATCACCCTCCTCCCAAAGCTTATTTCTTCTTCATCTCTTGTGGGATTTGTCCCAACAAAAATGAACCACCTCCACCAAATTCTAATATCATATTTCTATTTTGTGAAAATTATCCCACCATGACCCTTCCTCCTCCACCAATATTATTTTTTATTATTTTCCCCTTTCTATGGGATTAAACCCTCTTTTCCATCCACATATCACTCACCACCACAACAATATAAATATAATTATTAAAAATAATATGAAAATAAAAATAAATCCATATTCTTCTCCTCACCTACTTCTTCCTCTTCACACTCTTTTGTCTACATTCCCACATGTTCATAAATTCTCTTCTAAATGAAATTTTCAACCATTATCATTTTTTTATCTTATACACTTCTACACTCCTCATCTACTAAAATTTCCTCTTCTCCTTCATTCTCTTCTTTCACTTTATTTTTTATCTCATTATCTCCTTTATCTCTTTCTCTTTTACTTAGATACATTATAATATTATGTCCTTCAAAGTATCAAACTCTACTACAACAATTTTTGTTGCCTCAACATTATTTCCTTCATTAAACTATCTCTTATCTAGAAATGATATCATTTGTTCAACATGCAACCCAACATGGAATTCAACTTTATAAAATTTAGAAAAATAATACATTACCTTTGTAACCTATTTCTCATCTTTTAATTTTATTGTTGTAACTATAACCTCTACACATGTAACTTCTTTGTCTCCAACTTTTATAACATCATAAAGATATATTATAACTACCTTCTCCTTATTTGCATCTCCATTTTGTGACATGAGGATTTCATCTTCTTTAGTTCCACATACATGACACTTTGTTGCATCTTCCTTTTTTCATGCATTCAAAGAAATATAATTATAGAAATCATCTTCTCCCATCTCCATTTTCTCCATCACCTTTGTAGTTTCACCAATACTATCTACATTTTCTCTATCACCTTTATAGTTTCACCAATAATTTATCCTTTTAATAATATTTATTTTCTTCTCATCTCCTCTATCAAATATAGGATTTACAAAATCCATTTTCTAAAATCCTTCATCTTTTAGATCCTCTTTATCTACTAATTTATTTCTTGCAAATAAAACATCATTAAATCAAATAAAGTATCCATCCCCATCATTTATTTTTCTTCTTCCTCTACCTCAATCTATGATATATTATCACCTTCTTCACACCCTATATCTTTATATTATTTAGAAATAGTTACTCTATGGTCCATAGTGACCATTCTCTCTTCCTTTTTCTCTTCGTTTCCTCTCTTGATTTTTTATTTCTTGTGAATGTACGTTTTTCACCAAAAATCAAGCTCTATGTTCTCCACATGTGGAAAAATAGTAGATTATCAAACTAAATTAATGAAAAATATGTTTAGGCTAGGTATTGATGTCCTTGATCCATTTAAAAAAAATGAATTTTGATACATACATAAAAATCTATGTTGTATACAGTCCACCTATGTCTAAATTGCAATTGGTTTGACTTCGGAACTTGTTTCAAGAAAAAATATTTAATAAAACACTATGAAACCAAATGAACTGGTTAGATATCATAGTTACAAATATAAATTCGAAAAAAATAGAATTTTATCCTTCATACAAAGAAATTTATGTTGTATATGGTGAGAATCACTCCTTAAAAATGTTGTTTACTGATAAAAGCTAGTTTTCGAAGGAGATGAAAAAAAAGTGCAATCTGATTCCAAAAAATTTGAAAAAAATATATTTAGAATCTATAGATAAAACTTCACAAATCACTTGTTTTCATCATCCTCAAATTCCTCACGGTTTAGCCGCAATAAGAGTTTGAAAGTGAAGATTTAGTTTTAAAAAATCAGTTTAGTGTCCAGTTTGCCCAAAAATTGTAAACCAATATTGTCGGATCACCCTACATCTTCTCATGCCTCCTTCACTACCATATATATTTATAGGAATTTCCTTATACCTACAAAAAGTCCTCCAGAACTCAAGACCTTTCTATTTACAAGCCTCTTCCGCCTATAAAAAAATTCTCTTAGATCTCAATCCCTCCACAAATAAATAATCCTTAATATTAGGATTTTATTGAGACACCTTTTGGATTCTTTTGTTGTTCCATCATCTCTTTGAATCGATCTCTTCAACTTTATCTTAATGTCGACAAAAAAATTGAACTCAACATACTTTTCTTATTTTTCAAGGATATTCTTTATTTTTCTTTCTTTATCTTCTTTACACATCTTCTATCAATCAATGAGCCTTTTTCTAGATCTTTGACTTCTTTCAAATTAAATAACCTTCTTTGGAATTAAAATTTAAAACTTTTGCAACTTCCTCTACCAAAAAGGACCTTAGAATATGCAAATTTCCCACGAATCCCTCTACCCACACCACACAATAAAGGAAAATCATACACCTTCTACCTAACTTTATCTCTATTGGAAGAAAAATAAATATCACAAATATGCATATATGTTATACAATCTTCAAATTTAATTTATCTTCTTTCTTTTAATTGTCTATTTTCTTTCCTTTCTCAATGCCTCTCAATGAACAACCTGATTTATATATCTTTTATAATATTTTTTTCCTTTTCCTAAAGGAATATATTCTATTTACACACTCTCACACCAACCTCACATTGATATTTTATACTCTCCTAACAAGCAACCTAATTGGATACCACTTGACACAATCAAGACCAAGGTACCTTGCCAAGTAGCCCAATCTCGCAACCATGATACATAATGAAATAAAAAACACATTTACAATGATTCTTATATATAAAACAAAAATATGCTTCTTTACCATTTTCCTAATGTCATTACACTTTTCCAATAATATCCCAATTCCTTGGTTTTCTCTTCATTAAATTTTTTTTATGGAAATTTTTTCTTTTATAATGGTTGCACCTTTCATTATTCATGTTTGGACATGCCAAGCATTTCCTTCTTAGCCAAAAGTCCCCCTAATCAAGACTATGATTCATTTTTATATTGTATTCCTTGGGGATATCAATGGTTTCAAGATATGAGAATTACGAGAATTCAAGTTTTACATAAATAAACAAAATCCAATAGGAAGTGTAAGTTTTTCATTTTCAATTAGAAAACCATAGATATAAATTCACTATCAGATTCTAGGAAAAGTCTATTATTTATTGGCTTCATGCATAAATTCCCTCAAGAAAGAAATAATATTAAATTTCTTTTTGTATAATTTCAATTATCATATGAGTGAGATTATTATAAATTATTTATAAATATAATTTAATAGAAAAATATTACAATTTTTTCATTGTTGACATCATTTTACATCAACTTATGGAGGTCTATTATCCATCCAAATAGGAATATTAGAATAGATTCAATTGGTAAGTTCAATTGGAATAATATGCACTTATACTTGTTTGATATCAAGATTACTTTGCCTTCATCATTTTTTGTGGAAT
The DNA here is from genome assembly GCA_007115665.2 of Sequoiadendron giganteum. Taxonomy (NCBI): domain Eukaryota; kingdom Viridiplantae; phylum Streptophyta; class Pinopsida; order Cupressales; family Cupressaceae; genus Sequoiadendron; species Sequoiadendron giganteum. Next base: position 493,934,459 of record CM021108.1, on the reverse strand, counting down.
TTCCTTTCTTAATGTATTGAACCTTTAAATAGTGCACTTTTCTATTTGAATTAGGTTTACTCACAAGTCTAGTTGGTTGGACAATTATTGTAAATGAAAAATAGTTTGTCTAAACCAATTCATTGAATAAAATTTGGTTCACTTGGCATTACCTACAAATCCACTTGGTCATGATATCCTTGTAAACTTCAATTAGACCTAAAGTTCCTAAAAAATTTATATGGTCAAGAAGTTCCAAAAACCCCAAATACAATTGAGAAATCCATAAAACCAATAATACACCAAAAGTTTATAAATTTTGTCATAAACCAAAAACCTGCAAGGTTGATAAGCACTAATTTTCCTACAAATGTGGAAAACGCCATTGGAACCAATCATGTAGATAATTTATTTAGAGCTATTTAAAATGGTCTAGTTTAATAACAATTCCATGTAAAATTTTGGTAGTAGGTATGTAGTGTCAAAAATTGTACCTTGGCTCAATTTCACACTTATGCATGGCACCTGATGCATTTAAGAAAAAATCCACAATCAAGATATCACAATTCCAATCTCATGGATGACAATGGCAAAGCATTTGTAGCTTGAAATTTGAATTTTGGAGGAAACTAATCAAACTATAATGTGGTACATAGACATCTATGTATTGTGCAATTGTCCTATTAGAATTTGAGATTAAAATGGGAGTATTTTATATAGTTGGATTTTTATTCGTGTCCCAATAGCCAAAAGCAACTGTAATAGTTATCCATACCTAGCTTGAGAATAAAACTTTCCTCTATACCTCATTTTCATATCTTCTTGCAATATTCTTAAGGAGATCTCTACTTCTCACTCTTAGAGTTCAAGTTTACTAGAATTCTCTCACAATTACAACAACAAGAACTCCTATTATACATGATCTTGCAATGTCTATCATCTAAAGAGAATGGCCATAACTACTCATAATTATCTCTTGCTTGTCATTTATCAATACCGTATATTTTATACTTAACTGATCTTGTCTAATGTCTTTTAAATCATGATAGGGGTTCTCCTCCAGGCGTTTGTTTCTATCACACATCTATTTTATTTTTTATGCATTCCAATATTTTGTAGCTATTTATGGACGTGAAAACACCAAAGTGGGGGTTTGACTGAGGCAAAGCGCTATATATCCCTAAAACAATTCCTCATCCCCATGTTTGCAAGTTCTAAATAGGTTAAATAAATATAAGACCTCACTCTATCAATTTATAGGCTTGATCCATACAAAAAATAGCAAAGGTACATGAGTTTCTTCATGATGCATTAGCATCTTAGGTCAATACTTCACCCAACTAGTATCACACTTTGTACATTATGTACTTTCCTTTCTTGTAGACTAAATATTTTTGCCATGTTGTATATTCAAGTTATTTGAGATCTTTAGTTATATTCATTGCTAAACTTAGCTTAGAAATTTTTTTAAAGCACTTCTATTTCCATTTCACTTTGTTCAGATGAATTGAGGTAGTTGAGAGATAAATTTCCTCCTTGAGATCCCATTATCTTGAGGGTAGGAAATTCCCTCTACATTTTGGTGAACTCAATGTGAACCTCTATGTCAAATATTTTTTTAATTTAACATTTCAATGCATTTGATAATTTCTTCTCAAAATAGGATTTTGATACATTAGAGGATACCTTGGATGATTTCCTAGAGTCATCCCACCTATTTAAAGACAAATTATACAAACTTCACCCTTAGAATCCCCTTCCTTATAGGATGAGAAGTCCATGAATGTAATTGTAATCTATGTTACTAGTAAAACGCCTAAGATACCAATCATTTACATGATACTGGCTATTTCTTTTCTGAAGAGAGTCTACTATATTTGTAGTGTTTCATTTAAAAGTGAATTCCCTAGATCTTTTAGCACATACTTATAAGGTAAGTGTATGAAGATGGGTAGCAATTTTGTGACCACTTTTTTAAAAAAATTTGAAAACTCATAACTCGAGCACATTATAATGTGCTCGTGTTATGGCTTGGTGTGTCGAGCCTAAGGCTCGACTACCACAAGTTGATAATTCAAGTGTGTTATAATGTTCTCACGTTATGTCATGTTAAAAGGAAAAAAAAGAATTGAATTTCATTTTCATTTGTGATTGGTTTTTTTTGTTGCCCGCAGCTAGAAACCTCAGAATTTCATGCTCACATTCTAGGAGGTGCTTTTTTTGAAAAAATATTCATCAACAATTGTTGGTTCATCACTAGGATGTCACCACGTTGACGAGGAGGTGAAAGAGGTAAGCTTTTTTTTTTTTTTTATTTGTTAGTTTTAGGTTGTATTTGATATTTATTTTTTGAAATTGTACGAGATGTTAATCAACTGGGAAACCCTCCTCAAAATCCATAGCAAGAATAAAATCCTCAAAAAGAAAATACTCAGCAAAAAAGTCCTCAACCACAACAACAAACTCCTCCACCAATCCCTCAATACCCTCCTGGCACTCAACAAAATGTAATGGGTGAAATTGAGAACAATAGAAAACAAATTGAGGATTTAATCGGGAGGTTGAACAATCCAAATGGTTTAGCTGCGGAAAGAATGACCTTGACAACTTCACTGCAAGATATGTTAAAAAATGTAGATTCAATCAGAAAACAATTATCTAGTTGGCAGAATAGGAGGCAAGCGGTTAGGGATTTTACCAAGATAAATTATCATATAAAGATGTAAAAGATTTAAAAATTACAAAATTAGATTTGTGCGCATTATTCACTGACCCACAGTAAAATTTAAATCTCTCCCTCAATGTGAAGAGGTTTCCTATTCATTGGTGCAACCACCAAGAAATTATGAAATATTTTTGGGATAGGTGGTACATGGTTTTCGATGACCCACCATGCAACAATTGTGAATTTCCACAATATTTCCTTAGGAAACTATACACTGAGTTCATCTTGAAAAAAATCCCAAATTATTTTGATATGAGGGACTTCCAGGGGAGAGGTGGGGGATTGACACAAGATAGACCCGGTGCACAACTAGATCCTAGGTGGAAAGTGAGATGACCTCTCGCTAGGCCACCTCATGAGAACATCGTCATACCTTCCATCACGAAGGAGAGTTCTGACGTAGAGACTCTATAGGCCATTAACTCTTTCACACAGAATGTCATCCAGCATGGTAACCCTCTTGTACAATGCCATCCAGGGGAATCTTCGACAGGTAGGCTTTGATCCCATGTGTGTCAATCTTGCAAGGTGACTTGTTCATTTTGACCCACCAACACTCAGGAGGCTATTGTGTAGGATTTGTCTATAAGTACGGGGATGGAGAGGGCAACTGACATTTTTCATGACGCGTATGGCATTGATAGTCAGATAAAAGTTAGCATGCTCATTGAATTTAATTTATTAAATTTTGATTTCGAATGCAAGATTAACTAATTTAGTTTTATGATTTTAATAAACTTGCAAGGTCATAGTGTTGATACTAAATACACTGGCCCTACACCTACTTATTTATGTAGTACACCTATCAGTGGGTATATAACTAGTAAACAATTATAAATTTATTACATGTTAATAGCATTGTTTTACGAATGTTATTTTAATATGTGATTTTGGATGTTAAATAGGATAATATTGGAGATTTCAAGGGAACACCTCTCGATGCTAGTGGATTTAGTCAAACCTTTATGGAGGAAGTAAAACAAAGAGTTTAACTAATGAATTGTACTTAATAGATTTGTGTAGTTTATATTCATATCACTGATTACATGGCATTTCACATCATTCAAACTCAAAGCATTACTTAACATTCTATAACTAATAACTAGATGTTGATAGATGACAAAATTTCAACTACAATATAGTTGTTTAGAAAGTCAACATAAGTAGTCATGTAATTACTTCACATAGCATAAGTAATAAGTCTAAGAGCATCTTCTAATTGCATTTGCTTGTCATGGAATTCCATGAGACTACATTTTACTAAGGCATCTTTTGAAATAGTTCATTGCCTTTTCTATGCTCCAAACTAGGCACCCATTATGGCCCCTGCTATCACAGATCTAAAACTCACTTGCAACTCTTTTGGAGCAATTGTCCCAAATTTGTATTTTAATGTTAAATTAGGCAACAAATATTCCTCTTTTTCAAAGAGCCACATCTCCAAACACACAACCAACACTTGAAACCTCCAAAAAATCAAAATACAACCATGAAAACCTCAGATTATTCAACTTTTAGGTCTCCTCTTGCTCATTTAGACCCCTTTTCATAAAACCCTCACTTTCCTTGCAATCAATTAGGAATTATTGAAAATCTTATTCCCTGACCTCTCAAAGGCTTATAATCACTTCAATAAGGATTATTTATGCCTATACATGCTCATTCCATCCTCAAATAGTGCTGCCCCAAAGATCTACATACACTTCCTTCACAAAATCACTCTTTTTCACTAGTTTTCACCCTCTTTCACCTAGGGTTTCTCACTTATTCACTTCTCTAACCCCTTAAAACCTCTTAGATCTTCTAAATACCCTCCAATTCGCCTAATCTCATAGTTTTTAGGGGATTTTATCCACTTCTAAACCCCTATCCTCTTTTCACTCACTCTAGCCTTGTTTAAAAGGCACCAAAATTTGTTTTTCACTAGGGCAGGGAGGAGAACTCACACAAAAAATTCACCAAACAAATTCATTACCTTCTACACCTACTCCTACTTCATACCAGTCCATTCCATCAAGAAAGAGTTGCTGCAAAAAGGTGAAATGGATTTTTTAGTTCATTTGGGCAATCAAACCCTTAGCCCCTGTTTTCTGACCGCCTAGAGAAATTAGGCCACCAAAGTTTGAAACTCAATATAAAATGCTCAAATTAGTGTTAAATTTATTCCAAAACCTAACTCCTTCAATTCACACACACTACAGATGCACTACTACTTGCACAAAACTGTACATTGGCAGATGATGGAGGAAAACATAGAAAATAGCAGTATAACAGTGATATTTAATTAGTTTTCTCCTTCAAAATGCTTCAACAAGAGCTAACAAAAATGAATCACATCTCTTAAACACTTTCCCAATCATTTCAACTTCCTAAGTGCCTAATATTTCCTCTACAACTACCTTGACTCTTCATATTCCTCCACTTGGCACCTTTTTGCATTTTTGCAACATTGATTGACAACTTTTGTTAAGATTCTACAACTTTATAGTTTATGCCTAAAATGACTACCAAAGACCATTAAAAACTCAAAAATGGCTATTTAAGCCTTATTACATCATGAAAATACCTATAAAACCTCTAAATCCTAAATTTTCCTCATGGAGGCATGCTCTTGTAAAGGTGCACTTGCACCACTTTTTCAAACAACTCACCGCCTTTTCTATGCTACCACATTTTCCATACATGTATACCAAAGAATTTTATCAAACAGTTCATTTCCTCATTGCTATGGCCAAAATCTTAAAAAAGGTTCTTTCCAACAAACTATGGATGCTTGGAAAAAATCTATCAAAGCATAATAGTAAGCAATAGCATAGGCAAGGTAGTTAGTAGGTTGAAAAAATGCCTCGAAGAAATGTGGTCTCATGGTGATGGAATGCCATTCCATCACCATGAGACCACATTTATTTGAGGCTTTTCTTCAAATAGCTCACCACCTTTTCTATCATACCACATTTTCCATACATGTGTACCAAATCATTTTATCAAACTACTCACTTCCTTGTTGTTATGGCTAAAAGCCTAAAATAGGTGCTTTCCAACAAACTATGGATGCTTAGAAAATTCTCTATCAAAGCACAGTATTAAGCAAAAATACCATAGATAAGGAAATGAACTATCTAAAAGAAATGCCTAAAATAAATGTGGTCTTATTGTGATGGCATGCCATGATGTGCATTTGTTTTTAATGGCATTCCATCACCATGAGACCCCATTTCTTTGAGGAATTTTTTCAAATAGTTCACTACCCTCTCTATGCCACCATAGTTATTGTACATGTCTATGAATTTTTTTTATCAAATGGTTCACCAGCTTGCTACTATGGCTAAACTCCTAAAAACATGTGCTTTTGAACAAGATATGGATAGGGAAAATAGTAAGCATGATAGTCATAAATATATAGTTAAATAAGTACTCAAAATTTTGTTTATTATCTCATACATTATAAGTCATGACGTGGATCGCTATTGTAGTTTTTTTAATTGAATAATTTATTTTTATTTTCAGTTGTTGCAAGTAGAGACACCTCTGAATGTGATGAGGGAAATGGAGGTCGGTGTTTCATCTGCTATAGAATCCTCGATGGCTCTAATAGGGGAGGTATGAGGAAAATTAGTAAATTTCAATTTCTATTCCTTGTTATAGATGTTAGTTCTAGTGAAAAATCAAACCATTATTGATTCCTAGTTTAATTTCTATTTGGATGGTTTATACAGAGCTTCAGCACACCTCAGCCTGGGTGTGCGAATATTTCCCTCGAGGAGAGTGATCATCAAATGGCGGTAAGTGATTATTTTGTTATATATATTATCTTTTATAATTTAATTTCTATATATTAATGTCTTTACTTCTTATTGTAACAGATAAAACTTCATGAAGAACTAAACACTAGGAGATCATAGCATAAATGATTGAAAAATGTATCACCATTTGATCAACAAGAAAAGGGAAAGATTTTATTTCGAGGGGATGGAGAGTGATAACTTTTGATTCCAGAGCCCTTTGTTGTATGGCTACATGGCATTTTTGTACATATTTTTTATTAGATATATTTGACATTTTATGCCTATATGGCATTCTCATAAGCCTATATGGCTATTTTGTACTTATATTTCATACTTATATCGAAATATATTGATGTATTCCTACATCGCTATCTAGTTAATACAAACATTTTTTATCGATGGTGTCCATATTTGCATTCTAAATTCATGGTTCAATAGATATGAGTTACATGTATTCAAGTATATACTTTACAACTTATGTGTATACTTTGTGAATTACGTGTGTTCCAATGTATACTTTGTGAATTACTTGTTTTCATGTGTGTACCTTGTATTCGTGCATATACTATGTATTCGTGTGTATACTTCAAGGCTTATGTTTTTTTTTAGTACTTGTGCTTACCTTTTTCACATGTACATGCTTGAATTATTCACTTGTATACTTATTAATTGGTTATCCCTAGCATTGATCATTGTTGTCGTTCATGGTTTGTCTTGAATACTAATTTATTGATGCTAAACAAATTTATGTAAAAGAAAAAAACATGTTTTCAATTGGTATTGCATGAAATGATTCATAAAATATTTCAAAAATTATCCTTGATATTAGAAAAATATGCGTGTTTATACACTTCAACTGTGCAATCAGCCTTTGGTTCTTTCAAAGAAAATTTTTCCTATGCCACCGTTACACTGCACAGGTAAACCAGAGTTTGTATTATGGAGATATATTAAGATACCACTCTCAAGACAAATGTAACAACGATACAACATAATGTTCGAGACTGCAAGAAGATATCAAAATGGCTAGTGTACTAAACAAATTATTATGATTTCTAAAGAATGTTGATAACTCTACTCAGTTGGCTTCTTTTTTCAAAATCATACAAATTGAACCCTGACATCAATAGACTATGTATATCAAGCTACTACAATTCAAGTTTCAATGATGAATATTTATCATGCATGTTTTAAATGACATTCAAGTTTATAGTGGTTTTGTTGTTTATATGATTTTATGTGATATTCTAATCCTAATTCATGCTTCTAGGCTACATATATATATATTTATTTTTTGTTTTTACATGTTTTTTGTACTAATGAACCCAAAATGAACTGAACCCCCCTCCAAACATTTTTGGTCGAATCGATGAACCAAACCCTAAACCCGAACCTCATACAACCTCAAAACTTCTTCCAACACTCTTCACTTTTCCTACAAAAACTTAATTGACCACCAAATTATGCTACCCCTGACTTTACCCACTTTTACTCGCTCAAACCTCTCTTTTTATTGAAAACCCCTCTTTTCCCAACTAGGGAATCATGCCATAACATACTTTTGACCTCCTTATGCTTGTATACCTTTTGAACACATCAAACTCCACAGCCTCACTCTATTTCCAACCTACTCTAACTTATTCTCAAGCAATTTCTTCTTTTCACCTCTTCTAGCCTTGCCTTTAAGGCCTAAATTCTGAATTTTCAACAGGGGCAGCATTAGTAATCTCTTCCAATGCCTTTACCAATGCTATTTTCTTATACCTACTCCTGCTCCTACTTACATCAGGCCAATTCCATCTAGACACAGCCTGAACAATAGGTGGAATGACCTATTTCAACATATTACACTCAAACCATTGTATGAGCAAGTTCAAACCTATTTCAGAAATCTACTTCTAATTTCCTTGGAACTTAATATAATTCCACAAGAATGGATTTTAATCAAAGCTAAAACCATTCTACAATAGATTCAGATCATCTTAGAGATAACTCCTACTATACAAACCCGTACATAGGCTAGAAATGAAGAAAATGCAAAGAAATTAACAAAGAAACAGAGATATGTGATTGATATTATCCTTTAAACTCTTCAACAACCACTAACTTTGACTTTGCAATGATCATACACTTTTTGTATGGAAAAATTGGACTTCTCAACCATTGTGTGTATGTTTCTCTTTTTGATTGTTTTCCATGCAATCATAAGGGATCAAGTCGGTTGAACGTAGCTCGGAGAAATTTTATGTGTTTGGGTGAGAAATAGGACCATGCCTAGCATAAAATTACCTATCGAGATGCGTTGGAGCAATTAATTTGGTCACATGAATTGCAAAATGAAAGCTGCACCACTTTGCAACTTTACATTGCTTGCATTTGACACTTTTTCTATCAAGTGAAAACTGGACACCACAGGAAAATGACTCTGAGATAAAAAATAAAAAAAACCGAGAGAGGTTATTGTAGAGAGGCCCAACACAATCTCATAGGCTCAGATGAATATTTCGTAAGTTTCACGGTTTTTGAGTAATAGCCCTTCAAATATTGCTTCCCTTTTTCACTTTGGACCCTTTAAGGATCAATCTAGTTGAATGTAGCTCGGACCAATTCTATGTGTTTAGATGTGAAAGAGGACCATGCATGGCATAGACGTACCCTTTTAGATGTGTTGGAACAGTCTGTTTGGTCACACGAGTTGCAAAATGAAAGTTGTACCACTTTGCAACTTTCAACTACTTGCATTTGACAATTTTTTCCCAAAGTGAAAACTCACCACCGCAAGAAAATTTATTTGAAATAGAAAAAACCAAGAGAGGTTATTGTAGAGGAGCCCAACACGATCCTATAGGATCAGATGATAAGTTTATAAGCATCACGGTATCCGAGTAGTATCATGTTGAAGTTTATAGCCATTTTTCACTTTGGACCCTTAAGGGATCGATCTAGTTGAATGTAGCTCAGAGCGATTCCATGTGTTTGGGTGTGAAAGAGGACCATGCCTAGCATAAACATACCTATTTGGATGCATTGGAACAATCTGTTTGGTCACATGATCTATAGAACAAAAGTAGAGTAACAACATGTTGAATTTTATAGCCATTTTGCACTTCGGACCCTTAAGGGATCGATCTGAGTAACAACATGTTGAAGTTTACAAACATTTTTCACTTTGGACCCTTAAGGGATCGATCCAGTTGAACATAGTACAAAGCGATTCCATATGTTTGGGTGCGAAAGAGGACCATGCTTAGCATAGAAATACCTATTCAGACGCATTGGGAAAGTCTATTTGATCACACGAGCTACAAAACAAAACTTGCACCACTTTGCATCTTTCAACTACTTGCATTTGACAGCTTTTTCCCCAAGTGAAAACTCGCCACCACGGAAAAATTCCTTCGAGATAGAAAAAACTGAGAGAGGTTATTGTAGATGGTCCCAACGCGATCCCATAGGATTAGATGAGAAGTTTGTAAGCATCATGGTAGATGAGTAACAACATGCTAAAGTTTACAATCATTTTGCACTTTGGACCCTTAAGGGATCAATCTAGTTGAACGTAGCTTAGAGCGATTCTACATGATTGGGTACAAAATAGGACCATTCCTAGTGTAAATATACCTGTTTCGATACATTATAACAATTTTTTTGGTCACACAAGCTATAGAACAAAGGTTGCACCACTTTACAACTTTCAACTACTTGCATTTGACAATTTTATCCCCAAGTTAAAATTCTCCACTATAGGAAAATTCCTTCAAGATATAAAAAATCGAGAGAGGTTATTGTAGAGGGAACCAAATTCATCCCATAGGATTAGACAATAAATTTTTAAGTGTAATGGTATCTGAGTAACAACATGTTGAAGTTTACAGCCATTTTGCAATTTGGACCCTTAAGGGATCAATCTGTTTGAACGTAGCTCAGAATGATTTTGTGTGTTTGAGTGTGAAATAGGACCATTCCTAGTGTAAACATACCTATTTGGATGTGTTGGGATAGTCTGTTTCGACACACAACCTACAGAATGAAAGTTGCACCACTTTGCAACTTTCAACTATTTGCATTTGATAACTTTTTCCCCAAGTGAAAACGCACCACCACGAGAAAATTCCTCTAAGATAGAAAAAAATGAGAGAGGTTGTTGTAGAGGGGTCCAATGTGATCTCATAGGATCAGATGATAAGTTTCTAAGTTCTATGGTATCTGAGTAATAGCATGTTGAATTTTATAGCCATTTTGCACTTTGGACCCTTAAGGGATTGATCCGGTTGAATGTACCTCAGAGTGATTCTGCGTGTTTGGGTGTGAAAAAGGACCATTCCTAGCATAAAAATACCTATTCAGATGTGTTGGAACAATCTATTTTATCACATGAGCTGTAGAATGAAAGTTGCACCACATTGCAACGTTCACCTACTTGCATTTGACAACTTTTTCCCCAAATGAAAACTCACCACCATTGAAAAATTCCTTTGAGATAGAAAAAATGAGAGAGGTTATTGTAGAGGGTCCCAACACAATCTCATATGATTAGATGAGAATTTTCTAAGCATCATGGTATCTGAGTAACAACATGCTAAAGTTTACAACCATTTTGCACTTTGAACCTTTAAGGGATCAATCTTGTTAAACGTAGCTCATAGTGATTCTACATGTTTGGGTGCAAAAGAGGACCATTCCTAGTGTAAAAATACCTATTTAGATGTATTGGAATAGTCCATTTACTCACATGACCAGTAGAACGAAAGTTGCACCACTTTGCAACTTTCAACTACTTGCATTTGACAACTTTTTCCCCAAGTGAAAACTTGCCACCACAGGAGAATGCCTCTAAGATAGAAAAAATTGAGAGAGGTTATTGTAGAGGGTCCCAACATGATCCCATAGGATTAGACAAGAAATTTTTTAGGATCACTATCCAAGTAACAAAATTTTGAATTTTATAGCCATTTTGCACTTTGGACCCTTAAGGGATCAATCCAGTTGAACATAGCTTGGAGAAATTCTGCATGTTTGGGTGCAAAAGAGGACCATTCCTAGTGTAAACATACCTATTCAGACATGTTGGAATAGTTCATTTGGTCACATGAGTTACAAAACAAAAATTGCACCACTTGGTAACTTTCAACTATTTGCATTTGCCAACTTTTTCCCCAAATGAAAATTCACCACCATAGGAAAATTCCTTCGAGAAAGAAATAACTGAGAGAGGTTATTATAAAGGGGCCTAATGAAATTTCATAGGATCAGATGAGAAGTTTCTAACCATCAAGCTATCTAAGTAACAACATGGTGAAGTTTGTAGCCATTTTACACTTTGGACCCTTAAGGAATTGATCTAGTTGAATGTATCTCATAGCGATTCCACGTGTTTGTGTTGGAAAGAGGACCATGCCTAGAATAAAAATACATATTCAAACATGTTGGAATAGTTTGTTTGGTCACACGAGTTGCAGAACAAAACTTGCACCACTTTGAAACTTTGCACTACTTGCATTTGACACTTTTTCCATCAAGTGAAAATTGGACACCATGGTAAAACCACTTCGAGATAACAGAAACCGAGAGAGTTTATTGTAGAGGGGCCCAACGTGATCTCATAGGTTTAGATGGATATTTCGTAAGTGCCACAGTTTCTGAGTAATACCCCATCAAAGATTTATTCCCTTTTGCACTTTGGACCCTTAAGAGATCAAGCCAATTGAATGTAGCTCAAAGCGATCGTGGTCTCTTTTTGATGGAATTAGGTTGGAAGCATAATTAACCCTATTTTAATTATGGTTTGGTTGGATTTCAAGTGATTTTGTGCAATTTAGAAGCCAATTACTAAGGGTCGGTCTGTATACCCTATTTTAAGAAAATCTTTTAGGTACTCTATTTTACTGAGGCGTCTAAAGAGGGTCGGTCTGTATGTCAATAAAACCTTGCCTAACTTGTGAATGAAGAGTTTTTTGGGGTTTCTAATGTTAGAGGGCTTATCAGGCCCTAAAATTGGAGGAATTGGTGTTTTGGTAGACTGGTTAATGATGCCCATTGGTGGTTTGCATGTGATAGGAAGAATTAAGGGGGGTTTCTTCTTTATTGAAAGTTGATCCAAAAGAGTCTTATGAGAGTTTGATGGATGTTGAAGAAGGCTTAAAAGGGTGCCTAAAATGGTGGTTTATTGTAGAGGTTGTTAAGGAATTTTAAGAGTTAAGGTGGGAAAAATAGGTTTGTAGACCTACAAGTGTGAGTAGGTGCAAAATTGAAAATAAGCCAAGATTGAATTTTGAGGGAAGGAAGGAGGTTGGAATCCTTTTCTATTGTGGAAGTGAGTTGATTTCCTTCCTGTATTGCTATCAGAATCACTTCAAGTTTATAACTTTTTCACATTGACAACTTTTCATTTTTTTCAATTTTACATCATTTTGACAAATATGCAACATGGACTCCAAAATGACCCCAAAACCAACTAACATGACTTATTACATTATAAATTTGTCTAATATGACCTTATTCAATTAACAAAACATAAAACACAAAACTAACTTACGACTTCCATGAACCAAATTTGTTTAATAACCTTGGTGCCCCTGCACCAAATTTCATTATTTCAGTAAATCTCATTACAATTCCTTAAGTAGTCTATTCTCAAATATATTTTACAATGTCACTCATACATTCAAGATTATCTTATAATTTCTACATCATATGTGCTCATTATTAGGTTAACCTCAAATAATTAACTTGGGATTCACTCACAAATCTTCACACGCTCTTTTATAATGGCTTCAAATCAAAATTGATATTTCTCGAGATCATCAAAATAAGGATGTTGCATTTCTTTTTTGGATGAGATTCTCTTCGATGGCTCATAAATCAGCATTTTCTGCAAGGAGAGACCAATCAATTTTTAGTAGTTTACTTACAAATATGCAAAGTAAAAGAAGAAAAAGAAAGAGCATCCAAAATGGAAATGAAATGAAAATAGTTGGAAGGCACTTACAAATATGCATGGCAGTCTCTTAACTTAGTCACTCTTGGTCATACATCTTCACTGGAAGTTCCAAGGTACCTATTGCACACAACACCTCTCATGAATAGAATATCTTGAAATTTGAGATGCTCTTATAATGTCTACATCATAGGTGCTCGTGAGAAGGTTAACTTCAAATGAATAATTTGAAATTCCCTCACCAAGCTTCGCATACACTTTTGTAATGGCTTAAAATCATAATTGATATTTTTCAATATCATCAAAATAAGGATGTTGCATTGCTTTTCTGGCTGAGATTCTCTTGGATGGCTCATAAATCTTCATTTCTGCAAGGGGACACCAATCAATATTTAGTAGGTTACTTACAAATAGGCAAAGTAAAAGAATATTATAGCATTGGCATCAAACAAATTAATGTGCGTATACTTTAAAAATTAATCCAAAGAACCACTTGATTCTACTCTACTCTTTATTGTGACAAGTATTTCCTCATGGTCAGACTCACGGACCTTCCATAAGGTCTTGTTCAAAGGTCTACCCCCATATTTGCTCAAACAAACATTGGATGCCATGACAAGGATCGAGTAATGAAGAATCTTACAATGCGTGTGAAAGTCTTGAAACAACCAATGTTTAACACCCTTATGTGGGTACCTTCTAAGCCACATTATAGTAACCACAACTGAGCCTATAGGGTATTCAATTTTTTCTCCATCTATAATTGGGGCCTCCAATTTCTTTCTGGCCTCAACACAACAACACAAGTAATAGTCTACTCCCTCTTCGTTCTCTTCATCTACAATAACTACATAAACATGCCCTACATTGATATGTGCAACAAATCTCTTGAAATTAGTCAACATTATGAATACACTACAAAGTAAGATAACAATATGGGATTTCATCAACTAAGCAAGTAGATATATCACCTTGTTCAACTACATCTGATACATGGTCAAAGTGGATTGATGATTCCATCTGTGTCAGTTCCAATGTAGTCGGAGGGCAATACATGTGAAGTGGGCTAAGGTAACTTGTCAACCATTTGTCAACCCACTCCCCTAACTCACAATCATTCCAGTATTGCATTGTACATGAAGAACAAAAACATGCCATCTTTCATGTATTGATACTCCATGAACATGCATTTGAGCTAAGGAAAGAGTGTCTCACTCGATCATGTAAATGTACAACAGTCCTAATATGGTGCAATGTTAGTATCATCCATCAACCAAAAAAATCTATGAACTGAAGACATAACTTTATTACCTAGACCCATCAAAGCATTACACCACTTGACGATTGATCTTGCATTTGTCAACTTTTCACTATCTTTAAACTTTAACTCTTCTCATTCTAATGCTCTTTTCATGCATGTTCCTACACCATCACACTCCCCCTTTTTATGCTTAGCCTCACAAAAGTTCCACATATGTTGAACACTTGTAATGACATGCATCTTGTACAACCAGTGGAACATGCGTGAGTTCTTGAACTATACTGCACAATTATCCGACCATATTATATATCGATCGTATGCTATGCCACTTTGAGCCAAACCACTATAGAACATCTGGAAGCAACCTTGTATGAACTCTGGAGAATGTGTGTGATCATCACTAATGTAAAAGTAGTACTCCCTCAATACCTTCCTTTGGTCCTTTGTACTATGAGATGCATGAATGAATTCTGTGTGCACAAATATCAAAACCTGTGTGGATTTGTAATACTTTGACTACACATCATGTTGTGGATGTAGAGTGTAGTTCTCCACAAAGACAACCACTGATACTATGCTACCAACTAGAAAGGTATCCTTGCATAGATTGAATTGTGTTTCCAACCATCAAGATCTATGAGTATACATTGAATACTCAGATAGTATATTTTTATGAAACATGGACATAAATTGATTCACTGGAATATTCTCAATAACCAAATCACACCTTTTTACTTGAGACCCATCTTTTGTAGCATATGCCATTGTTCTATACTTCCTGAACTCTACTAGTTTATGTCCCACCTCATCTGTACTTTCCATATATTGACATACTGGCATACGCTGGTAGCCACCATAATTCTCGCAAGAACCATCCAAGCATGTTGTCCTTTAGAATATATGGCCACCCTCTATTTCACATTA
Organism: Sequoiadendron giganteum; assembly: GCA_007115665.2. Taxonomy (NCBI): domain Eukaryota; kingdom Viridiplantae; phylum Streptophyta; class Pinopsida; order Cupressales; family Cupressaceae; genus Sequoiadendron; species Sequoiadendron giganteum. The sequence continues at coordinate 493,918,848 of CM021108.1, read as the reverse complement.
AATTTTTGATAAGAACTCTCTTGAAGATTTTGGTGGGGCTTCTATACCACAATCTTGCAAAACATTGCTAGTATGCAAATCTAAACATATAGAATGATACACATCATAATGGTTAGAGAATTCAATATGTATTCTATAACAACAAGTAATGCGTGTATGATTTATATTGACATAAAAAGGTTTAAGCATTTCAAAAAATCTTTGAAAAATACTAATTTGAGGATAATCGTTTTGAAATTTATGAAAAAATTGGGTTTGATCCATATCTAAAAAATGCTTTGGATGTGGCTCACGGTTCCGACTACTGATTCTCCTTCTTACCACATCCCTTTGATTCAGAGATGGCCTGGTGTTATTCTTCCAATACTCTTCAATTAGTGTTCTCAAGGCTTCAACAACTTCTTTGTCTTTTTGTGCTAGTCTCCCCGAGAATGTCCATAATTCATTTGAATCGGTGCCCTCAATTCTTTGCCATCTTTGAATGGCTTTTGATAATTTTTTTCTACCAATTATCACTTTATCACTCATCTTTTTAATGAGACGATCTCTCTTTGTTTGATAGCTTACCAAAGTTGATGTAATGAAATGTCGGGTGACATTACTATCCTTTGAGCATGAGGTACAACCCACACTCTCATAAGAATCCATTACATTCTTCACAATAGTGTTTTCAATTGATTCATTTGATGTTCTCAACCCAAGAGTCTTCATGATGTTTCTATACTTTACACCCCACATCATTTCAACAAATAGTTGACATCTTGTAGTCTCATTTAGCCTTTCAAAGAAGAATTTCCAAATCTTATCAGCATATCTTCTACAAGTGTGTGTTGAAATCTTACCTTCCATCTACTACAAAATATCCTCATCAATATTAATCAAATACTTTGGCTTTCTACTCAATATTCTAGGTGGTGTTCTCCTAGGTACATACATCTCAACATTAGGAATTTCATCAATATTTAATTGAGGTGGGCTAGATTGCATACCTTCGATCAAGGGTGGAGTAGAATACATACCTTGAGGTTCATGTGGGGATGATGGCATACCTTCTTCATCAAATCCGAGTGATGATGTACTCTCCAATTGAGATGCATTGGATGGTGTCCAACAATATTCACTTGTGGTAGATGGTGTCCCTCCATATTCACTTGTAGTAGATGGTGTCCCTCCATATTCACTTGTGCTAGAGGTGTCCCTCCATTTTTCCTCGTGCTTAATGGTGTCCCTTCATATTCACTTTCCGTAGAGGGTGTGTCTCCAACTACGGTATCCAAATCTATCTTACCACGATGATTTCGCATTTATGCCTTTTGTGTTGCAAATTCCTTTTCTCTTTTTGATAGTTGAGGTTCCTCTTCAATTGGCTTGTTTTCGTTAATCGTTTCCAATTTCTTTTTTTCATGATATGCCGCCACCCGATCTCTCTCCTTTTGTTTGAAGGTTTCATACTCTTCGTTTGTTAGTTTCTTCCTTGTTTGTTTCTTCGGCATGGTGGATAATTTTACTTGCAGCATGGTAATGAGACAAATATTAGTTCCTCAAAAATGTATCCATTCAAATAAATCAAAATATATGTCATTCAAGGCTTCATAAAGAATACTTACAATCATCTTGTATAGGAGTATTTCTAGCATAGACAAAGGTCACATAATTGTTTTCAGTAGAATGGCTTAAAGAGATGTGGTAATGTGGCATGCCATGATTGCAAGATAGGCTCAAAATGGAAGTATGGAAAATCCATGTGGTATGCACATACATAATAAAGGATTGAGAAATTATGTTTTATTTTACTTCCTTTAAACTTATGTCAGATATGTGTACACAAAGTGTGGAAGCATACATGCTGTAGGAGCACCATTGAATGTAAATTGGCCTATTCCACTCACTGCGATTACTGTAATTGGTGGAATGGGTTTGCATCATTAATAAATAGGTGAGGGAATGTTGTTTGTGTGTAGGGGAGGTCTACAAGGATGTTGGGCATGAAGCCCTCGAGTGAAATTTTGAGTGGTTTTGATATGCTAAAGTGTGTTTTGTGTTGGGGCAGCATGGTTTCTTACTGAATTGAGTTTTTGCAGGTCATTTTAGGCCTGTTTGAAGTATTCATAAGATTGTGTGAAGGTTGGATGTGTGTTTTTCAATAAACCCCTAGTTTCTTAGGTAAAAAGGAGGGTTTTGTGATTTGACACTTTGGTGAGTGATTTTCTAAAAACAAATTGTGGAATACTTGGTTTGATATCATATATATTGCTTCCCAATGTAGTCTAGTGTTTTGGAAAAGGATTTAAGATAAGTTCATTTGTAAAAGAGGCCTAATTTGAGCCTAGTTGGTGTAGAAATCTAGTTTTCATGAAGTTGTACCAAATAAGCCTATTGTGGTTTGTTGATATGTTATTGTGTGCCTAGTTGGGACTTTGAGAAGGGTTAGGTCTTGGTTTGAGAAGACCTTATCTGAAAGATATACTTGGTTGAGTGAGTTAGCTATGCTACAAGGATGACTATTGAATTGGTGAAAGTGAGGATTTTTATGAATTGTTAATTGTGAATTGTTGTTGTTGGTTGATTTTGTGTTGAGTTGTATTATGGGACCTCCCCTGATTGCATCAATACACAAGGTAACTCAATTGTTAAATAAAAAAATGCCTCAAAGAGATGTGGTTTTGGTTCACTAGGGGGATTTAAGAGTCTAATAAGGTTCATTATGACTAATCCATGATCTAGGCTCTATAGTTTGGTGGAGTAGGTTAGTTTTAGGCTGTGTAGCTTATGTGCATATTGTTTTGTGCAAGGGAAAACAAAAATCCATCGTTTGGTTGTTGTCCTCTCAAGAAATAAAAATGTTTTCCAATGAAAATGGATGGTTACAAGTTGGTGATTGAGGAAATAGCATTCAATGAGCCTATAAGTTTGTTCCTAAAGCATGGGTAAAAATTTTCAAATGTGTTTCAAGTAGTGGTAGAGCATGTGAAGGTTTGGATTATTCTTTTCTAATAAACCATCATTTTGAAAGTTTGTTTGGGAGCATAAAGTAAGGGTTTTGTTGAACAACATTTATTTGAGCCTTTACATTCCTAAAATTGGTTGAATCTAGTGTTTTTTTACCTAGCTAAAAATAATTTTGAGTTATTAGGTGTTTTGGTGGTGATTTTACGATATTTCATTTGTAAATTTGGCCTAATTTGAGGCTTATTCCAACATTCAGTCAAGTTTTTTGATGTTTTTTTTCAAAAAAAGTTTAACTAACATTAAGGTATGTGAATGTATGTCAAAATGGGATTCATATTGTGCCTTTAGCTTTAAAAGATACAAATTTACTGAAGATGGATCACCTAATTTAAGGGTTTGATGACCTCCTTGTAATATGGTGGATAGTTTGCTACAGGAAGTGAATCTTGTTAGTGTAATTAATTAATTATTACACTAGCATAAGTTAACTTAGGTTTTAATTGATCATAATAATCCTAAGTTGCATTTAATCATTTAATAAAGTTGTTGAGATAAGATTCCCTTCTAGAAGATGAGTTGTTTTTTCTAGAACTTATCTTCCTTTTATCATCATTCCCTAGGTAGTTGGTTAGGGTTTTTTGTTGTCACATAAAGTGTGATTTGAACACTTGGCAACATCCTTTTCATTCTAGGTTTAGCACTTGCCTGTATAATTAGGCATATGTACTCTTTGTAATCTATCCATCTATCTATCAATTTGATAGATTATAATAGAATCTCTATTTTGAATGCCATTATCATACTTTCTTTCTGGTTGAATATTTCTTCCTAGCAAAAGGTCCTCCATTGAAGATTGTATTGTAGCTTCATCAAGGACACCTGTGCATCCATCATTTCAACATGGTATCAGAGCTATTCCAGTGAAGGTTCATCCTAGGATCAAGAAAGTTTGGCTAGTGAGATTCTTTGGCAAGCAAGGATTTGTTTCAAACTGTTTTTTATTGGACCCGTCATCATATTTGCTTCAAAAATCCAATTTTCACTCATTTGTAGGAAAAATGATTTCTAAGTTTTGTAGCAAGTGTCGACATATGAACTGGGTATCTTTTAGATTTTGCATACCTTACACAGATCTGGAGAAAATTGTAGTCTAAAAAGCGTCGGGCATCATTTTTCTCTTGGCTGAAGGTTAAAAAAAATCAACTTTTCATTTTCTGCTTGTTGGATCAAGAAACGATTTATGGGATTTTATTTTTGTCTACACAGAGTGAGTAGATTTTCTAGAAATCAAATTAGAAATAAACATTTTTGTTAGAAAACCCGTTTCCTGCAAGCTAAATTCAGTTTTTTTGAAAAATTCATAACTTTTGGCCACAATGTCCATTTTTGGCAAACGAGATATTGACGGAAAGCTTGTTTCAAGCACTTCATAGTGGTGTAGGCCATTTTTTCATATTTGGTCATCTACGCAAATTTGAGGTTATTTTCATCATGGAGACAGATGTGAACATTGGTTTGTGCATACACTCTTTTTTATTTTATGTTTATGCATATTTAGGCATTCTCTCATTTTGCAATCATTGGGTATTGTATTAAATGAACTGATATAAAGTTCCATCAAGGGGGTTTATTGCATAATAATCTAATTAGAGTGTGCATGCACTTTGATCTTCATTATGTTTTGATGACAACTCGAATGGGTTGTAATCTGGTTTCTTAGTTTCTTTTGGCCATATTTTGTCTTAGTTTGACACATATCAGATTGATATCAGTTCACACTTTAGATTGAGAGTCAATGGTTAATGATCTACATCAGATCCATCTCAGTTTGAGGGCCACTAAATTTGTGGTTAATGTTCATGAGTCTTTATGGTACTTGTTCTCATGGAAAAAATTTAGTCTTAGTTTGACATCGGCATCGAGATTCACAGCTTCCAGATTCTGTCATCATCTTTTCATCTATTGTTGCTTTATGCAATCTAGGGTTGTTCCAGTTTGGTTTTTTTGAGTGTTCCGTGGCATTGGGTCTGTTGTTGCATTATTATGATTCCGATATGGTTTTCTTTTAGACAGAAGTATCTTTCCTTGCTTGCTAGATTGCAGTTCCAGTGTTACTCCATAGTGTTCTTCCAGTGCTTCTTTGCTGTAGCCATCTCATTGTATGGGGGGGTTGTCCCACTGAATTTTCCTTCTCTACCTCATTATTGCATTTGTACATGGGTACCTAATCAGGCTTTGTTGCCAGGACCCATTCATGCTTTCTTGCATTCATCTTAGTTTTACGTGCATGCTTATTTAGTCTCCCTAAGTTGCACTTATGGGGGGTGTTAGTATAATTAATTAATTATTACACTAGCATAAATTAACTTAGGTTGTAATTAATCATATTAATCCTAAGTTGCATTTAATCATTTAATAAAGTTGTTGAGATAAGATTCCCTTCTAGAAGATGAGTTGTTTTTTCTAGAACTTATCTCCATTTTTGTTATCATTCCCTAGGTAATTGGTTAGGGTTTTTTGTTATCACATGAAGTGTGATTTGAACACTTTGCAACATCCTTTTCATTCTAAGTTTAGCACTTGCCTATATAATCAGGCATATGTACTCTTTGTAATATATTCATCTATCTATCTATCTGATAGATCATAATAGAATCTCTATTTTGAATGCCATTATCATAATTTCTTTGTGGTTGAATATTTCTTCCTGGCAAAGGTCCTCCATTGAAGATTGTATTGCAACTTCATCAAGGACACTTGTGCATCCATCATTCCAATAAATCTAATAAAATAGTGAAAATTTTGATTGTTTATGTTTTTAAACTATTTAAAATATTTTGGCAAATATGTCTCAATCCTTGGTAGAATTTAGAAAGGCTAACTTGTGGAATTGGTTGTTTTGAGCAAAGTTGACTCCTTGTGCAAAATGATGTTATAACTGCAAGAATTAAAGATCCTGATGGATTAGTGGTTTTTGAATGTTTATTTGGTTTATTTCAATTAATAAAATGTTGATTCTAGTGCCTTAGATGTCTAGATAAAGGCTGGTAGCAAGAATCCATGATTTGCTATTATTTTTCCATGTAAGTTGCATTGAAGAGTGAGTTAGTGAATCATGAAAGAATTGAATGGTTATGAGTTTCTAATCAGGTTTATGCTATGTTACAATCAATTTTATGATGGTTAATCTATTTTTGAGTCTAACAAAGAGTTGGAGCCAAGTTCTAATGTTTTGCGGAAATATGAAATCAAGTGAAATTCTAGGATTTTGATGAAAACATGATTGATTTTTTGGTTGATCTTCTCCAATTTAAGTTAGGGTCAAAATTACCCTTGATGATTTGTGGATCCTAGTAGATGCTCTGCATCACTTTTAAAATTGTAATTAGCAAGTGTATATAATTATGTAATTTAAAATGTGCATTGAGAACCTAAGGTTTTAATGACAAACAAACAATGATCAACATGGAATATACAAAATAACGAAAATGAAAGCAAGCCATAATAGACTGAAAGAAAATGTGTAAATACTTCACATACCTAAAAAAAATAGCTTCAAATGGAGGAGTTCAACCCAGTTATGTAGCCTTTGATTATTCTTTCTTCAAACTCCTCAACAATTTGACTTTTTCAAAAGCTTGTTCCCCTCCAAACTTCAATTGTATATCATTTTTTAATGGAATTCAAATTTGAATTGATATTATATGCCTCTCAATGTAAAAACTCTGCTATTTCATGCAAAGGTGGTGGAATGTGAAAACATGCATGCACAGTTCACAACATCATCACAAAGTGTTTTTTTGTCATCGTACGTGCAGAACCAGGATAATATGCAGAATGTGGGCCTTGAGATAACGGGTATATTGAGGTTTTTTACAGTTTTTAGTTGAAGACAAAATGCACTCGTGTTATAATGCGAGCACATTATTTCTTGCTAAAATTTCCATATCTATACTTCTTCAAAATGTTCTCGTGTCATGTGAAAGTTGATTTTATTAATAGATTTATTTGCTATCTTTGTCTACACCCTCTACCCTAATTCTATATCTCTCCATGTACCCTTATAGTAGAGGAGATAGAGGTGAGTGTGTGTGTGTGTGAGAGAGAGAGAGAGAGTAGAGATATATAGTAGAGAGGGAGGGGGTTGAGGTTTTTAGGGTTTTAGGGTTTAAGGTCTTAGGGTTAAAGGTAGAGGGTTAAGAGTTTACAGTTTAAGGGTAGAAGGTGTAGGGTTGCGAGAGAAAGAAAGAGTGGGAGAGAGGGAGAGAGAGAGAGAGTGGGAGAGGTGGAGATAGAGAGCGAGGGAGAGAGGGGGAGAGTGGGAGAGAGAGGGAGAGTGGGAGAGAGTAGGAGAGGGGGAGAAAGAGGGAGAGAGGGAGGGAGAGGGAGAGTTGGAGAAAGAGAGACTGGGAGTGATTGAACAATGAGAGTGAGACCTAAGAGAGGGAGAGCAGGTAGGGGGGAGAGATTTCAGAGAGAGGGAGTGAGATAGATAGAGGGTAGAGGGTTAAGGGTAGATGGTTAAGGGTTTATGGTTTAAGGGTAGAGGGTGTAGGGTTGAGAGAGAGAGTGGGAGGAAGAGAGAGTGGGAGAGAGGGAGAGAGATAGAGAGTGGGAGATATGGATATAGAGAGAAAGGGAGAGAGGGGGAGAGGGAGAGAGATAGAGAGTGGGAGATATGGATATAGAGAGCAAGGGAGAGAGGGGGAGAGTGCGAGAAAAAGAGAGTGGGAGAGAGGGAGAGAGGGAGAGTGGGAGGGAGAGGGAGAGTGGGAGAGAGAAAGAGAGGGGTAGAAAGAGGGAGAGAAAGAGAGAGAGGGGGTAGCAGGGAGATATTTGAGAGAGAGAGAGGGAGTGGGAGAGAGATAGAGGGTAGAGGGTTAAGATTTAAGGGGTTAAGGGTTAAGGGTTTAAAGGGTTAAGGGTTAAGGATAGAGGGGAGAGATATAGGAGTGAGTGAGTGAGAGAGAGACATAATATAGAGAGAGGGGGTAGGAGGTAGAGTCTAAACCCTTAAACCCTCTACCCTCTACCCTATAAACACTTAAAAACTCAACCCTAAACCCTAAACCCTCAACCCTAAAACCTCAACCATTTAACCCTCAATTGCTATACCTTATTAATCCCTCAACCCTTAAACCCTAACCCCTACACCCCTATACCCTCTTAATCCCTCAACCCTTAACCCTCAACCCTTAAACCCTACTCCCTCAACCCGTATACCCTTTAAATACCTCAACCCTCAACCCTTAAACCCTAATCCCTCAAGCCTTATACCCTCTTAATCCCTCAATCCTCAACCCTCAACCCTTAAACCCTAATCCATAGACCCCTATACCCTCTTAATCCCTCAACCCTCAACCCTCAACATGTAAAACCTAATCTTTCAACCCCTATAACCTCTTAATACCTCAACACTCAACCCTTCAACCCTAATCCCTCAAACCCTTATACACTCTTAATCCCTCAAACTTTATACCCTCATAATCCTTGAACACTTAACCCTCAACCCTGAAGCCCTAATCCCTCAACCCTCAACCCTTAAACCCTAATCCCTTAACCCCTATACCCTCTTAATCCCTCAACCCTCGACCCTAAACCCTTAAACCCTAATCCCTCAACACCTATACCCTCTTAATCCCTCAACCCTCAACCCTAACCCCTCAAACCCTAATCCTCCAACCCCTATACCCTCTTAATCCCTCAACCCTCAACCCTCAAACCTTAAACCCTAATCCATAAACCCCTATATCCTCTTAATCCATCAACCCTCAACACTCAACCTGCAACCCTCAACCCTCAACCCTTAAACCCTAATCCCTACACCCCTATACCCTCTCAATCCCTCAACCCTCAACCCTTAACCCTTCAACCATAATCCCTCAAGCCATATACCCTCTTAATCCCTCAACCTTCAACCCTTAAACCCTCTTAATACCTCAACCCTTATACCCTCTTAATCCCTCAACCCTCAAGCCTTAAATCCTAATCCCTCAACCACCATACCCTCTTAATCAATCAACCACTATACCCTCTTAAACCCTCAACCCTCAACCCTCAACCCTTAAACCATAATCCCTCAACCCTTATACCCTCTTAATCCCTCAACCCTCAAACCTAAACCCTTAAACCCTAGTCCGTTAACTCTAATACCCTCTAAATCCCTAAAAACAAAACCCTCAACACTTAAACCCTAATACCTCAACACCTATACCCTCTTAATCCCTCAACACTCAATTCTTAAACCCTAATCCCTCAACCCCTATACCCTCTTAATCCCTCAACCCTTAAACCCTAATCCCTCAACCCCTATAACCTCTTAATCCATCAACACTCAACCCTTAAACCCTAATCCTTCAACCCTTATACCCTATTAATCCCTCAACCCTCAACCCTTAAACCTTAATCCCTCAACCCTTATACCCTCTTAATACCTCAACGCTCTACCCTCTTAATCCCTCAACACTCAACCCTCAACCCTTAAACCCTAATCACTCAACACCTATACCCTCTTAATCCCTCAACCAATAAACCCTAATCCCTCAACCCCTGCATCCTCTTAATCCATCAACCCTCGAACCCTCAACCCATCAACCCTATGCCATCTTAATCCCTCAAACCTAAACCATCAACCCTTAAACCCTAATCCCTCAACCTCTATACCCTCTTAATCCCTCAACCCTCAACCCTCAACCCTTAGACCCTAAACCCTCCACCCCTATACCCTCTTAATCCCTCAACCCTCAATCCTAAACCCTTCAACCCTAATCCCTCAACCTCTATACCCTCTTAATCCCTCAACCCTCATCACTCAACCCTTAAACCAACATCTCTCAACCCCTACAACTTCTTAATCCCTCAACACTCAACCCTCAACCCTTAAACGCTAATCCCTGAACCCCTATACCCTCTTAATCCCTCAACCCCTATATCATACTAATCCCTCAACCCTCAACCATCAACCCTTAAACCCTAATTATTCAACCCCTATACCCTCTTAATCCCTCAACGCTCAACCCTTAAACCCTAATCGCTCAACCCTTATACCCTCTTAATCCCTCAACCCATAAACACTAATCCATCAACCCCTATACCCTCTTAATCCCTCAAACCTAAAATCTCATCCCTTAAACCCTAATCCCTCAACCCCTATACACTTTTAATCCTTCAACCCTCAACCCTTAAACCCTAACTCCTAACCCCTCAACCCTTATACCCTCTTAATCCCTCAACTGTCAACTCTTAACCCTTAAACCCTAATCCCTCAACCCCTATACCCTCTTAATCCCTCAACCCTCAACCCATAAACCCTAATCCATCAAACCCTATACCCTCTTAATCCCTTAACCCTAAACCCTCATCCCTTAAACCCTAATCCCTCAACCCCTAAACCCTAAACCCTCAACCCTCAACCCTTAAACCCTAATCCCTCAACCCTTATACCCTCTTAATCCCTCAACCCTCAACCCTCAACCCTTAAAACCTAATCCCTCAACCACTATACCCTCTTAATCCATTAACCCTCAACCCTCAACCCTTAAACCATAATCCCTCAATCCCTATAACCTCTTAATCCATCAACCCTCAACCCTCAACCCTTAAACCCTAATCCCTCAACTCTTATACCCTCTTAATCCCTCAACCCTTAAACCTAATCCCTCAACCCCTATACCCTCTTAATCCATCAACCCTCAACCCTTAAACCCTAATCCTTCAGCCCCTATACCCTCTTAATCCCTCAATTCTCAACCCTTAAACCCTAATCCCTCAACCCTCAACCCATAAACCCTAATCCATCAACCCCTATACCCTCTTAATCCCTCAACACTAAAACCTCAACCCTTAAACACTAATCCTTCAACCCCTATACCTTCTTACTCCCTAAACCCTCAACCCTCAACCCTTAAACCCTAACCCCTCAACCCTTAAACCCTCTTAATCCTTCAACCCTCAACCCTTAACCCTTGAACCCTAATCCCTCAAACCCTATACCCTCTTAATCCCTAAACCCTAAACCCTCAACCCTTAAACCCTCTTAATCCCTCAACCCTCAACCCTCAAGCCTTAAACCCTAATCCCTCAAACCCTATACCCTCCTAATACCTCAACCCTTAAATCCTAATCACTCAACCCCTATACCCTCTTAATCCCTCAACCCTTAACCCTCAACCAATAAACCCTAATCCCTCAACCCCTACACCCTCTTAATCCTTAACCCTCAACACTTAAAACCTAATACCTCAAACCCTATACCCTCTTAACCCCTCAACCCTCAACCCTCAACCCTTAAACCCTAACCCCTCAACCCTTATACCCTCTTAATCCCTCAACCCTCAACCCTTAACCCTTAACCCTTAAACCCCAATCCATCAACCCCTATACCCTCTTAATCCCTCAACCCTCAACCCTCAACCCTTAAACCCTAATCTCTCAACCCCTATACCCTCTTAATCCTTCAACCTTTAACCCTCAACCCTTAAACCTGAATCCCTCAACCCTACACCCTCTTAATCCCTCAACCCTCAACCCTCAACCGTCAACCCTTAAACCCTAATCCCTCAACCCCTATACCGTCTTAATCCCCCAACCCTTAACCCTCAATTCTTAAACCCCAATCCCTCAACCCCTACACCCTCATAATACCTCAACCTCAACCATCAACCCTAAAACCTCTAATCACTCAACCCCTATACCCTTTTGAATCCCTCTAACCTTCAACCTCAACCCTTAAACCTTAATCCCTTATAATTTACCTTCTTTAATCCATCAACCCTCAACCCTCGCCCCTTAAACCCTAATACCTCAACCCCTATACCCTCTTAATCCCTTAACCCTCAACCCTCAACCCATAAACCCTAATCCCTCAACCCTCAACCGTTAAACCATAATTCATCAACCCGTATACCCTCTTAATTCTTCAACCCTCAACCCTCAACCCTCAACCCTTAAACCCTAATACCTCAAACCCTATACCCTCTTAATCCATCAACCCATATACCCTCTTAATCCCTCAACCCTCAACCCTTAACCCTTAAACCCTAATCCCTCAACCCTCAAACCTCAACCCTTACACCCTAATCCCTCAACCCCTAATAACTCAACCCTCAACCCTTCAACCCTAATCCCTCAACCCCTATACCTTCTTAAACCCTCAACCATCAACCCTTAAACCCTAATACCTCAACCCCTATGCCCTCTTAATCCCTCAACCCTCAACCCTTAACCCTTAAACCCTAATCCCTCAACCCCTATACCCTCTTAATCTCTCAACCCTCAAATATCAACCCTTAAACCCTAATCCCTCAACCCCTATACCCTATTAATCCCTAGACCCTCAACCATTAACCCTTAAACCTTAATCCCTCAGCCCATATATCCTATTAATACCTCAACCCTTAAACCATATTCCCTCAACCCCTATACCCTATACCCTATACATTGGACCCTCAACCCTAATCCCCTAACCCTATACCCTCAATCCTCTACCCTCTACCCTCAACCTTAAACCCTCAACCCTCAAACCTTCAACCCTCAACCCTCTACCCTATATACCTTTTAAACACTCAACCCTATACCCTAAAACCTCAACCCTTAAACCCTAAACCCTTAAAACCTCTACCCTCTACCCTCTACCCTCTACCGTCTTCCCTCAACCCTAATCCTCCAACCCCTAACCCTTAAACCCACTTAGTAAACTCTCTACCCTAATCCCTCGACCCTTTTGACCCTTAATCCCTCAACCCTTAAACCCTATTCCATCAACCCCTTTACCCTCTACCCTATACGTTGGACCCTCAGCCCTAATCCCCTAACCCTATACCCTCAATACTCTACCCTCAACCTTAAACCCTCTACCATCTACCCTCTACCATATAAACCCTTAATAAATCAACCCTACACCCTCAACCCTTAAACCCTCTACCTTCTACCCTCAACCCTAATCCCCCAACCCTTTAACCCTTAAACCCACTTAGTAAACCCTCTACCCTAATCCCTCAACCCTCTTCACCCTTAATCCCTCAACCCATAAACACTAATCCCTCAACCCCTATACCATCTACCCTATACATTGTACCCTCAACCCTAATTTTCCAACCCTATACTCTCAATCATCTACCCTCAACCCTAAACCATCAACCCTTAAACTCTCAACCCTCTACCATCTACTCTATAATCCCTTAAAAACTCAACCCTAAACCCTAAACTCTAAACCCTCAACCCTTAAACCCTAAACCCTTAAACCCTCTACCATCTACCCTCAACCCCTAAACCCACTTAGTAAAATCTCTACCCTAATCCCTCAACCCGTATACCCTCAACCCTAATCCCCCCAACCCTATACCCTCAATCATCCACCTTCAACCTTAAACCATCTACCCTCTACCCTCTACCCTATACATTAAACACCCAACCGTCAATTGTCAACCCTTAATCCCTCAATACTCAACCCTCAAACCTTAAATCCTCAACCCTAATAACATCTACCCTATACATTGGAATTTTAACCCAAATCCTTTAACCATATGTACCCTCAACCCTAATCCCTCAACCCTATACCATCAACCCAATACCCTAATCCCTCAACCCTATACCTTCTATTCTCAACCCTCTACCCTATAAATTAGCTCCTCAACCCTCATATATCTATGTCCCTCCCTCCTCTTCTCTCCTCTCTATCCATCCATCCCTCCCTCTCTACCCTAATCCATCAACCCTAAACCCTAAACTCTTAAACCCTTAAACACTCAACCCTAAACCCTCAACCCTCAACCTTGAAACCCTAAATGCTTAAACCCTCTACCCTATACCCTCTACCCTCTACCCTCTACCCTCAACCCTCAACCCTAAACCCTCAATCCAATACCATCTACCCTCAACCATTACACCCTTAAATCCAAGAAAAATCTCTACCCTGATCCCTAAACCCTCAACCCTTAATCCCTAAACCCTTAAACCCTCTACCCTCTACCCTCTACCCTCAACCCCTATAACCTCTACCCTATACATTGGACCCTAATCCCTCGACCCTCAACCCTCTACCTTAAACCATAATCCCTCAACCCCTATAACCTCAAACCTATACATTGGACCCTAATCCCTCGACCCTATACCATATACCCTCAATCCTCAACCCTCAACCCTCAACCCTCAACCCTCAACCCTCAACCCTTAACCCCCAAACCATAAATCCTTAAACCGTCTACCCTCTACCCTATATATTAAACCCCTAACCCTTAATTCTCAACCCTCAACCATTAATCCCTCAACCCTCAATCCTTAAATCCTAAACCCTCAACCCCTATACCCTCTACCCTTTACATTGGACCCTCAACCTATTCCTTCAACCATATACCCTCAAACCTATACCCTAAACCCTCTACCCTCAACCCTACACCCTTAACCCTAAACCCTTCAACTCTAAACCCTTAAACCTTCTGCCCTATACCCTCAACCCTTAACCCCTATCACTTTCTCTATCTATATATCTCATTACTCCCTCCCTCCCTCTCTCCTACCCTCTCTAATTTTCTATATACCCTCTCCCTCTTTCTACATACCTTTCATTCAATAAATCCCTACTACCCTCTCTTGCTCCCTCTATCCATCTCTCTCTATTTCCCTCCCAATCTCTCCTACTCCCTCTCTCTCCCTCTCTCTCATGTTTCTCCCTCCCACCCGCTCTTTCTCTACTTCTATCAGGTCACTCCATACCACACCCTCTCCCTCTCTCAGGTCTCTCACTCACACTCCATATATCTCTCACTCCCTCTCTCTCGCACTCCCTCTCACTACCTATCTTTCAATTCTCTCCCTCTCACCCCCCTCACACTCTCAAGTATCTCCCTTTGGCACCCTACCTATATAAATATCTCTTTCTCTCCATATCTCTCTCCCCCATCACACTCTCAAGTCTCTCCCTTTGGCACCCTACCTACATAACTCTCTCTTTTTCTTTGTCTCTCTCACCCCCTCTCTCTCTCCCTCTCTCTCTCTCTCTCTCCTTTATCCCTCCCACCCTACCTAGCTAAGTTCCTATCACTCCAACCCCTTATCTACCACTCCCTCTCTCTTAAACTCTCACGTCCACCCCCTCTCCCTCTCTCTAGACTCTCTCTCTCTCTCTTAAAATTTGACCTCTCTCTAGAGACATACATAAATACATACATACTTACATACATACAAGTATAATACATATGTACATACAATCCTACATCCATACAAGCATACATACATACATACATGTGTCAATAGAATCTGACATACATATAGGCATACACACAATATACATGCATTATTACATGCATGCATACATACATAAACACAAGCATGCATACATTCATACGTACAAACATACAAATATATCAGCATACATTCAATAGAGTGGCATTTAACATAAAGGAAGACATAACACGAGCATGTTATAACACACTCGCATTATGTCTTGGTTGACGTGTTTCCTGCAGAAGCAAAAAACCATCTCAAAACTGAGATATAACACAACCGCATTATAACGCGCTCGCGTTATATCTTTCTTTGGGAATCCCCAAGCCTTAGGATTGGTATTCCAAGGGGAATACCAATCCAAAGGCTTGGAGGGCATTCCCAACGACTAGAGATGTGTTTTTGCAAATTCTACAATATTTCACATAATTGAGTTTGTGCTCACCATCAAGATTGCACGTGGTTCAATATCAAACAAATCGAACATCTGGGTAATGTTGTGTTCTCTCTTAGCTATCCAACGATGTAATTTTTTTCACTTTCTAACAATGTTAAGCCTTTCATCCATAATTTATTTTGTTTGTATGTCTCTTTTTTGCCAAAAAGGAGTGTTTGGTGTTTTTTTCATTATAAATTAATGACTCATTGAAATTTAAAATAATTACATTTTTAGAAACTAGACTCCATTCTAGAAACAAACAAATTAAAAAAAATCAATTATTTTCCAAAATTTGTCGGGGTAGCACGGCCAAAATTCTATTTTTCAAGAAGTTTCCACTTCAAAAATTAGTAAAAAATCAAATATTCATTAAAAAATTATCAGAAAAATTGTGCATCATCTACATACTATTAGCTAAATTCTGACCATAGCAATTTTAAAAATACTAAAAAAAAGTACACCGTGCTAGGGTCATACAAGAGTTACTATGTTATGTTTTTCTCACAAAAACAACACCAATTTGTGTACGTCCATCATTTGAACCCCTTAATCTCAACCATTTTATAAATAAATTAGTAGTTTAGAAAGTAGACTCAGAGCACTTCAATCCTTGTTTTTGTTTCATCTCAAAATTTTGAGTGTAACTATCCTCAACTTCACGTCCAAGGTCAGTATTTCCCGATTTTAGAAAAAAGGTGTCCACTTAAGTCCCCTTTTTGGGAACTATCTTGGTGCACTTACCCTATAATAATCGAAGGAATAAAATAAATTTTGACCAACATACTTATTTACCTCCTTCTCAACTAGATCTTCTTCAAAAACCCAAACCTCCAACCAAGAAACAAAGTGAGAATGGTCTTATCAAGAAAATTTGTGTTACTCCCGCTAAAAAATCAATTTGGGATATTCTTAAGACTACCTTAGTTTATTAAGGAATGTTTTAGGAAGCTCTTAAAAATATTCCCCTACCTTATTCTACTAGGACAATGGATGTGAATGTATTGATGGATCATATTTCAGTAGATTTATCTAATATTACATTCTATCCACATGAGCTCCCACCTCCAAAAGTGTAAGACCAAGAAAATCTATTAATGATAATTATTTATTTTATTAGCATTGACATTAGGAAAACTATCATTGATATCGGTTCGACACTCTATGTTTGTAGTCATGATCTATTTCCTTAGATAAATTTGATTCAAGTTCTCTTGTTGCATCTTCTTTATTTATTCATGGTTTTGATAACTTTTGTTGACAATCTTTGGGCTCTATTATTCTACCCTTAAAGATAGGACCAATCACCATTCCTACCTTGGCGTACATTATGATAGGACCTTTACCATATAATCTCCTCTTGGATAGATCTTGGATTCATGATTTAGGAAAGGTCACCTTTACCCTTCATGTTTCTATAAAGGTTTTTGTTAACAACTAGGTGTAGATACCAAAAATTGGTCTAGGTCTACAAGTACACATTTGACATAATTTTCTATAGTCTGTGGTCTTTATTAAATAATTTTAATTATTTAATTAACCTTTCTAACACATATTTCCTCTATTAATTAAATCCCCCTTTTTAATTAATTCATTATTAATCTTTATTCAACATGTTTAATTAAATAAATCATATTTGTTTAATTATGTTGCAAACTAATTAATTCTTCCCCCTTTATCTATCAATTAAATAGTTTATTATTTAATTACCCCCTTTATCATACTTTTCTAACTATAATTAAATATCTTTATTTAATTATTCATTTAACCCCCTTTATCTATAATCAAATATTTATTATTTAATTATTCAATTTAGCCTTTTCAAAAGTCAAATTAAATGAATTACTTTATTTATTTAATTAAAGTCTCTTATTTTTTAATGTTGAATTAAATTAACATTTAATTCATATTTATCAATTATTTATGTCACATTCTTCTATTAATCAGTTGATTAATCATTCACTCACCTTCTGACTTGAGATCTATTTTTAGTTCTCCAGTTATCTTTGAATTCAACACCTGTTTATCTCTGCGAGAAGACTCTCCATCACAACTAGTTCTAACTCCTGTTTCCATTCAAATGCATTATTCTTCGAGTTCCAACTTTGGCTTTTGCATTCAAAGTCCGTTTCTTCTATTTTTGAAGATTAAGATCCTGAACCTGTGTTCTAACTCACATTCAAACTTAATCTCTATTTGCAGTCTTTTCTGAACTCGTATTCTAACTCATGTTCTATTTGAGATAGAACTCACATAACATGGCATTCATTAATCTCATCCGTTGATCTCTCTTTCAATCTGAGTTGATCGTTCGAAAACCCAAAATCTATAAAATGGCTTGTCATTATCATTATTCCTCCTCCCGAAATCATACACTTTTGAGAAGAGACTTATCTTCGATATTTTTCTTAGACACTCAATGAAGTTATACTTGCATTCAAACACAGAAATCTGAGGGCAAGAATACTAAAAAGGAAAAATGGAGAAGAACAATCAAGATAATTCAAAGGGGTGAACGCATATTCGATGAGACCTTTCCATTAAATTGTTTAGTTTGTTTAGTTTATTTCTTCATTCTTTGTTGTTTGATTTTAGATTATTACTTAGATTAGGATTAACTTTGTTATTCTAACTGTAGATTATCCATCCATCTCATCACATTCAAAAGATACATCTATTTTAATCTACAGTTGCATTTGGTGAACCCGACATGAACACGCTTCAAAATCCACACATATTTTTGTCTTTCCATTTTTCTGTTTTTCATTCCTTTTTGTAGGTTTTTCGTACAAAGCATTGTATTTGTTCCCCAAAATGACGCATCTATATCTATGAGCCGCATCTTTGAAAAATAGTGACGCATCCATCATCACGAACTGCATCCACGAAGTCATGAACTGCGTCCGCCTGTCAATAAAGTTCATGAACCGCATTCGCCTATCAACATCTAACTACATCTATGGCTCCAAAAGCCGCATCTGGCTAGTAAATATTTTTCACTTTTTTTATTGATTTTCATGCATCCATATTTTTAGTTTTCACTTTTTAGGTTGTTTGGATTTTCGCTAATGTTTGTTTCAATTGTGTTAAGGAGGAATAACATAGTGTTTCTAGGATGAAGCATAGAAGACCATTAAAAATCAAAGACAATTTTTGTAGGACGAAAGCCGAAGAACAATGAACTACTGATAAATTTGCATGCAGGACCTAATGCCTTTGGGTTAATTTATTTATTTAAGCAAGCTTTTATTTGGTAGATAGATAATCATCATGTGGGTTAGAAAGAATTTTCTATTTGATAGATAGACAATTGTCGTTTTGATTAAAAAGAACCACTGTCTTCTTTGTTTGCTGCTTTGCACATATTTGTCACCCTTACGATTGAGTATATCGAAGTATCCTCTCCCCTTGCATAGTCATGCGATCCTAGGTGTAATAGAAATAGTTACTGACTCTAGAACTTGGGCCTGTTTTGGTGGGAAAAAGTACTCACCCCAAGATGACTCAGACCGATAGCACAATAAAGCCAAGCGACTTCCAACTAGTATATAAAAGTGGATTCTTGGGGAAAGCCCAAGAATCACACACACTTCCAACAAGATGGATATAAATAGACTCTCGTCGATGTTGGATAGTGTCCCATGAATGGAATTCCCTTATTAAACACCTTGTTGTAGAGTTACCAAAATCCTACCTACTTGTTGGCACAGCAGGGTTGGCCCTATGAAGCCGTCTTACATTCTTACAGTTTATTTGTGGAAATGAAATGTATGCCATGGGAGTTTTATGGATAGAGTAGCTTGGCTGCCCTGTATAAGTGAGTGTCGTGGAGGGGAGCCAGTGGGGTCAAGCTACTATTCATTCACCATAAATATGCATACCTGGATAAATCCAAGTAAGAACTCAACAAGTATTGTCCTAAAAGCCTAGGTTGTAAATGTTTTTCGAGTCTTAGGAGTCCTTTCATCACAAAAACTTAAAATACATTGATTGCTATGTTTTTTCTATGTTGTATTTGTCGCAAACTTGATCAAACAAACAAAGTCAGTCAAACAACTTTCGAGAAAATTTCAACTGTCAAAAAATTGAGTCGCAATTGTCAATTTAAATGTCGCATCTATCTTAGCGAGTCACATCTGTTAGGGGAAAAGCCGCATGTGTCTATCAAAACTTTCATTATTCATAGTTTGCATATCACGAGTCAAAACCTTCACATTCTAAGTCGCATGTGTGCATGCAAACCACATCTATCAATTTTTGAGCCGCATGTGTATCGGTAGATCGCATTTGTCATAGGGAAAACCGTAAATGTCAGAAACACCGCATGCACTATCAAAAACTGCATTTGTCAACATTTACCACATCTATCAACATTTGAACCACAACTATTAGGTGAACCGCATTTTCCTGTCAACAAAAAACATCAAAAACCACAAGCTGAGTCCGAAAACATCATTGTCACTATTTGGTTTAGTTTCTTAAGATCAACCTTGGATTAGAAACTGGTAAATTTTTCTCAAAAACCTTGCATCATTAGGTGTCATATACCTCTTAGTCATTGTCATCCTAAGTTGCATGCATATAGATACTTCCTAGGAAATTGCATATCACAGAATAGATAACTTTCCTCGTCATTGGAAACATTCATGTTTCGGTTTGTCACAATGATTGAACCTTGTCACTTTAGTCCCATTTAGTGGATCTTTTCAAGCTCAACAGTCTAGTTTGAAAAATTCACCTTGTCAACTATCCTTACAATCAGGTTCCTTGGTCAAAAACAAATCATTGCATGCATTTATTCCATAGGTGGTAGGTTATACCATCTTAAACTCATTTATCGTCATAATCCACTCAAAATTTTGCATATTGTCTGTCCTATCATACGTCATCTTAGTATACATCTTTTTAGAAACCATTTTAGCCACATCATTTACTGTCAAAAACATCCAAGAACATAGACATAGGTCATATCAGTTTTTAGACATAGTCTGCATTACCCATTTTCAACAACTTTTTCATGCTCGAAACAAGGTCTAAAAAGAAACACAAAGCAATGATAGACCCCAATGAATTCATCAATCCATTCGGAAACCAACCATTAGGAAGTAAAAGATCACACAAGACTTTGCTCGAAAAACACGTCACTAGAGACACACATGGGAAAATTTACATAGAAGAGATAGATGTAGCAATACAAGATCCCAAATGGATGAATGTTTGGAAAATGATCCCCAACGATATCTAGCTAAGTTGCTAGCAGAAGGTGCCAAACTACACTTAGGATTTGATATTCGTACTTTGCAAACACAATCTACTCAACCAATGCAAACTGCAACGTCAACTATCTCTATTCCCCAAATTATTGCAGCAATAGCAACTGGCATACCAACACAAACATCATCAATTGTAAACACAACCCCTTTCAACATAACACAAGGTTTACAATTTACTGCGGGAGCAACTTCCTTCAACCCCTTTGGCACTAACACGACTAGTAAGAGATCCAAAGTTGGCGGGAATATACCTATACCAAATCAGAAAATTCAGACATGAAGCATTCCTATACTAAATCAGACAATTCAAACAGCAAACATTCCTATACCAACTCAGACCATTCAGACAGGGAATATCCCTATACCGAATCAGAATATTTTGAAAGGATATATTCCCTCGCCCAATCACAACCCATCAGAGAACATGGCATATTAGAAAACCTACATTGATCCAAATATCACAAACACCATGTCCTTGACACAAGTCGATGTCCTTCAAAACCAAATGCAAACTCTTCAACATTAGATGGACAACATGTCTATGTCAGGCAAACAAACTATCTCAGCGCAAGAACTATGTCAATGTCCATTTGACAAAGTGCTTTATATGACACCTTTCCCCCATGGATACATTATACCAATTTTGCCTAAGTATAATGGGAGAAAGAATCCTTTAGAACACATTAGAGAATTCTCAACAGCATGCATAGACATATCGTATGACCCCACATACTTGATGAGACTATTTCCACGAACCCTTGTCAGGATAGGACTGGAATGGTTTTCTAAATTACCATATAGTATACGATCTTGGGGCGACATAGCTGAGAAGTTTTTTGAACATTTCGCCTTTAACATAGATAATGAGGTAACAATTGCACCCTTGTGCCACACGACACAAGAAGATGGTGAAACTTTCACCACTTTCTTCTAGAGATGGCGAAGTCTAGCTAGTAGATGTCTAGTTGAAATACCCAAAAAGCTAAAGGTCATGATATTCCTAGAGAACATCAACCCAATATTGTGAAGTGACTTAAGGGTACACTATTGTACTTCATTCTCAGACTTGGTACAAAAGGGCATCATCCTTGAGAAAGGCCTTATAGACAAAGGAGAAATAAAAGTACCAGTCATAAATCCGGTTGTCCAACATCAAAATGTGCTAAACGATAGAAATAAATTATGGTCTAGAAAAAAAATGTTACAAATGATGGCATTGTTGATGCTAAAAACGTACACATGAGACTAGTTATCACACTTAGAGGTTACAATTGCAATCAAGACACGATGAATAGTCTAGACCAAACAGCCAACTATGTCCAAAATTCACAACAACAAAGACCACAACAAAGGAGATTTCCTACACATGAATTTACACCTTTAGGACAACCAATCGAGACTATCTTCAAAGAGTTGATTAAGCATAATGTCATCAAACCTTTGGAACCAAGAGAGTATAATCCTAGACAATTCAAACCTTCATGGTGGGACGATAACTCCTTTTGTGACTATCATCGAATGAAAGGACACAACCTACAACAATGTCGCCAACTCAAGAATATTATACAAGACTTTGTGTAAAATGGAACCATAGAGGTCAGTGGGCAGAAAAACACCAAGAACAGTGATCATAAGGTCTTCACGAATCGATTACATGACCACACGAAAGGAAAAGCCTTCAGTTCAGGACCCAAGAATAATCCATCAGCCAATTACAACAATACCAAGTATGACTATGGTAAAGGAACAATCATAAATCACCTCCGAGCCACAAACGAGAATGTCAATACCTTCACCATTAAGAAGCACCCGGAATGTAATGTGAACACACACAGAACTAAGATTACTATTACAGGTCCTTTTTCCGAGCCATCTTCACAAGCTTCCAAGTTTAAGTACAACCTCCTCGATCAATTGAGTAAAACCCCCATGCAAATATCTATCTTGGAATTTTTGACTTTATCACCTGAGCATTGAGCCATTCTTGACAAAGCTCTACAGAATACAACTGTTCCTACAGGCTTAGATGTCAATCATTTCAAAGAAATGGTGGGATATTTGACCAACTCGCATCATGCCACTTTTTCCCAACAAGATTACTCAACTAAAAAGTCTAATCATAATGACCCCTTACATCTTGAAATCCTAGTCCATCAAAACAAAGTCTGATGAGTCTTGGTAGATGGAGGAGAAAGTTTGAACCTGTGTACCCTAAAATTGGTTAATGCATTAGGATTCTCAGAAGATTGTGTAGATACCTCTATGAGTATAGTCATCAAGGCTTATGATGATGAGGAAAGATCATCCAAAGGAGTTGTTACACTCCCTATCAGAATTGGCCCAACAATCATGAACACCAGCTTCCAAGTCCTGGATCTCACCCTCCCATACAACTTGTTGTTAGGTAGACCTTGGATACACACAATGAAAGTTGTACATTAAACATATCACCAATGTCTTAAGCTCCCGTATAATGGCACATAGATCACTATTGATGGTGATTCAGATCCTTTTTCAGTATTGTACAAGCCTAAGGGAAATTCCACAATGACAAGTACTAGTTAACCAAGAAGCTTCATCATCCACTTTATCCCAATACGTTGACCACTCACATCTCACTAAGTCCATTTCATTCAAACCACCATCATCCACTCCTAAGCTCGAGATCCAAGACAAGGGCTAGGGAAAATATAATATAAAGGAATCATACTATGTCAGTCAACTAATTCGACCTAAGGCATATGGCCTACCCATGGTAGATAGAAGATAGTCAGTGGTCACATTTCATGTTCCCCCTACAATGACATTAACCAAATGGGGAGAGTTAAGTGAAGAAATTGTGGATCAAGGTGATTCTTGGTTGTATCAAGAAGAACATGAATACCCCTCCCCATCTATTCAAATAGCTAAGGACCAGTATGGAAAAGGCTTTAAGATAATGCAAAATGAAGGCTATGACAGGAACAGTGGGTTAGGACTATATCAAAATGGAAGAATGGAACCGATCACTGTCTACCCACGACCGAAATACTTAGGGCTAGGGTGTCAACCGCTTAGAATTGTGTTTCCTGGTACTTCGTCACCATTTCAAGAGGAAGTGAGTACTTGTGCAGACATCGAGATATCTCATGAACCACTTCCCCCAATTTACGAAAAGCCTCCAGTTTACGATGAATCCCCTTACTCAAGCAATGGTGAATGGGAGTCCCTTTCATCTACCAATACCATGAACATAGATGCCCTATTTGGAGAATTGGACCTCAACATGAAACTTGTACCAAAACCATCTAGTCCTCATCCTAAGAAGCACTTATCCAAAAAAGAATGGCAATAGAACTATTATTGGGAAACCCTTGATCATGCCTCTTGGGCACCTAACAAACCATCTTCTGATGAATCTGCCCTTACTATAGTCCCACATTAGAGTATACCTACACCTAGGAAGAAGAATAAGAAGGAGTTAGTCCAAAACTTTTGCGACCATGTCAACCATTCTATATTCACCTTGTCAGAAGCTACCTTTAAAAACTCCAATGATGACATGCCCCTTATATATCCTGAACTTATCAACTGGGATCAACAAGGTACACCTATCATAGATACATTTAAGAATGATGAAGCAATTGCTAAGTTCATGGGACTTAGAGAAGGCATACCAAGAGGGGATCATAAAGCAGGTTTTACCATAGACTTGGATGATAAAGCATATTTTGGGGAGTCTATTTACACCTCTAGTCACAAAAATGAGAATGAAAATAAAAAAGACAATGAAAATAAAAATGATGAGTCCCTAGGTGAAAACTGGAAGGCACCTTTGGACGAAGTAAAAGTCAAAATAAAGGATGTATTCGAGTGTGAAAACCTCTCAGAGGCATCCAAGGATAGAGGTTTAAATAATCTCCCCATTGAATAGGAAAAGTCATCGATGCTAGTAGAAGAATCCGTTGAAGTCAACATAGGTACATAAGAGAATCCTCAGAAAGTATATTTTGTAGCTTCTTTAACAGAGACAAAAAAACCTGAGTTTAAGGACTTCTTCATGAAGAGACAAATAAACTTTCCATGGTCATATGGTGACATGCCTGGGCTTGATCCAGACCTAATATTGCATCATTTACCACTACAGCTAGGTATTAAGCCAATCAAACAAAAGTTAAGGAAAATGCATCCGCAAATTGCTCTATTGGTCAAGGAAGAACTTAAGAAACTCTTGGATGTAGGATTCATAAGGACTGTAGACTATGCAAATTGGATATCAAATCTAGTACTAGTGACTAAACCAACTGGGGGCATTCGCATTTGCACTGAATTTAGAGACATCAATAAGGCATGTCCTAAGGATGACTTCCCTTTGCCGAATATCGACATGATAGTTGATCTTACAGTAGGATATGAGATTCTATACCTCATGGATGGTTTCTCTGGATATAACCAGATTAAGATAATAGTTGAATACCAACACAAGATAGCCTTCATGTGTCCATGGGGCACATACTATTGGAATGTTATGCCATTTGACCTTAAGAATGCAGGAGCTACCTATCAATGGGAAATGACTACAATTTTCCATGACTTTGTACATACTCTCATGGAAGATTATGTAGATGACATTATAGAAAAATCAGAAATAAGGGAAGATCATTTAAAGGTTGTAGACAAGATATTCTAGAGGCTAGAGAATTACAATGTCAGGCTAAATTTGAAGAAGTGTGTCTTTGGAGTGAAATCAGGGAAACTGTTATGGTATATCATCTCTCGAAGAGGCATTGAATTAGATCCAGAGAAGGTAAGGGCTATCATAGAAATGCCTCCTCAAATCAGCATTGGTCAACTCAGAACCCTATAAGGAAGACTACAATCAATCAGGCGTTTCATAGTACAACTGGCAAATAAAATACACCCATTTCAACACCTACTCAAGAAAGGAGTACCATTTGTGTGGAAACCTAAATTCCAAGAGGCCTTCCAGCAAATCAAGAACTATTGGCTTAATCCACCAGTCTTAATGCCACCTACAAAGGGAAAACCATTGATATTATACATCTCAGCAACTCAATCAACATTAGGGGCTCTTCTCGCACAACACAATGATCAAGGTCATGAGAGAGCAGTCTATTATATCAGTCATACGTTAGTGGGCTATGAATTGAATTACAACAACATAGAACATGCCTATCTTGCAGTAGTATTTTCTACCCAAAAACTTCAACACTATACGCTCAATCGACAAACAATGTTAATTGCAAAGATTGATCCACTTAAATACCTCCTAAGTAAGGAAGCTTTAATAGGCCGATTGGCTAAATGGGTTATGATACTTAGTGAGTATGACATTCAGTATGTCGAGAGGAAGGCTATAAAAGGATAGGTGATTGTAGATCAATTAGCCGATGCACCTATGAAGGCATACCATCCCTTAGTGGCAGATTTTCCAAATGAATTTCTCTTCAACATTGACATTAAAACAAAATGGAAACTGTACTTTGATGGGTCACATACAAATCATGGTTCAAGAGCTAGTATCTTATTTGTTACACCTCAATGTGAAACCATTCCCAAATCATTCAGGATTGCTTTCCCTTGTACCAACAATATAGCAGAATATGAAGCCTTAGTGACAGGGTTAAAAATGGCAGCTGAGTGGAAAATTAAGAGCCTACATGTTTTTGGCGACTCTCAACTGGTAATCCGGTAGGTAAATGATGATTACGAGACTAAGGATGAAAAGCGTGCACCTTACAAGTGAATGGCTGATAGTTTCAAGCAGTATTTCAATGACATAACTTTTCAACAAATACCACATATCCAGAATAGAGTTGCAGATGCTATGGCAACTGTGGGTTCCTTGTTGGATATTCTGAGTAATGTCTCTAAGTTTGAGTTTTTGGTTGAACAACTATTGGTCCCCACTTATGATGTCCCCGATACTATGATAGTGTGTACCATTGTTGGTCCTACGTCTCCTTGGTATAAAGACATATTCGACTACCTCACTAACCAAACCTTACCCCAAGACATGTCCAATAACCAACGTCGAACCTTCATTCGAAAGTTAGCTAAGTACACCATCATCGGATAAAAATTGTATAGACACACCTTAGATAATGCCCTAATGAGATGTCTCAATGCTGAGGAAGCACAAACAACTTTGCGAGTGGTACACGAGGGTATATGTGGATCTCATTTGAGTGGTCCTACTCTAGCCCATAAGATTATGAGACTAGGTTACTATTGGCCTACAATGGAGAAAGACTCATACATCTTTGTAAGGAAATGTAGACAATGTCAAATAAATGGAGACTTTATAAGAGCCTCAGTGCAGGAGCTTCATCCAATTACTTAACCATGGCCATTCACCCAATGGGGAGTGACCTCATAGGTAAGATACACCCTTCAGCATCCAACGACCATAAATTCATCATCACCGCCACTGAATACTTCACCAAATGGATTGAATCTATTCCCATGACATACATCACCGACACACAAATATCTAAGTTTATCCTAAACCATATCATTTGTTAGTATGGTGTACCTAAATCTATAATCACAAACAATGGCTGCACATTCAAGAACCAAGAAGTACACCATTTATGTGAAGAATTCAACATCAAACACCACTTCTCCACCCCGTATTACCCACAAGGTAATGGCCAAGCTGAGGCATCTAATAAGACCATTGTTAGAATCCTTAAGAAGACTATCAATGACACTAGTCGTGACTAGCACCTACAGCTTAATCTTACCTTATGGGCTTATCGCACAAGTATCTGTACTCCCACCGGCGCCACTCCATATTCCCTCATATTCAAGTCTGAAGCTATCTTACCTATCGAGGTTGAAATACCTTCTCTACGGGTATCCTTGAAGGGTCTTATCGACGATGAAGAATATCGTGTCTCTAGGTTACAAGAGCTCGAATTGTTGGATGAAAGATGACATAAAGCATTAGATCATTTGCAAGCATATCAGAATCATCTTCATCGTAGATACAATAGGAAGGTTCTCAATAGACAATTTGACATGGGTGACCTGGTATTAATGGAGAATCCTAAGAACCAAGCTGAACACGAGAAACTAGGTAAGTTTGAACCTAACTGGTTGGGGCCATATATTGTCATAGAAGCCTTTGGATCAGGAGTGTACCAACTCTCTACTCTTGAAGGAGAGCCGCTTTTGTCACCTATCAATAGTCTACATATAAAGAGGTTCTATGCTTAGTCATTGAGAATCCATGTCTTAATCTAGAAAAAAATTAAAAAAATGTTTACCTTGATGAAAACCTACCAAACAGGCGTCTTTGTAACACCAAAAAAATTGAGAAAATAAAAGAATTAAAGAGAAATAAATCCATCCAATGGTGAAAACTACTTCAGTGGCACTATGGATAAGTACCATGGTGAAAACCTGGCAAACATGTGTCATGTGTAGTCAAGCTCGCTCTTCCATCTACCATCATTCTAATCGAACTTTTTCACCATCTCTCATAATAAATGGTTGTCTTATCCATTACTTGGAATGATTGACATCTAACATCCATTTCGTCACATTACCCACTCCATCTTCCAAATCTTATTCCTGACTGGGGGAAAATCCTTGTTCTATGCCCTAACACCTTGTGCATAACATCACACCATCGAAAATGTCCTAAAAAATCACAAAAACATTAGAAAACTTCAAAAATCCAAAAAAATAAAAAAATGTCAGAAAATACCAAAAATAGAGTCAAGTCAGTCATGTCAAGTCAGTCATGTCACGTCAGTCATGTCAAGTCAGTCATGTCAAGTTAGTCATGTTCAGTTAGTCATAGTTGAACTACATTGCCTCTGCGACTGGGACATAGGCAAGGCCATCAATCGATGTGCCCTCGAGGCATTAGGTATGTCAGTCTAGGTTTGTCATGTATCACACATGTTTAAATCATGACTCTTTGTATATTCAAATTCATTGGTCGTGTCGAACTATGAGGTCTCTGTGTGTACAACATTAGGCAAGGCTAATCAATTGATGAGCTCCTAAGACCACACTAGGTTAGTCCAATAGGTTTCATTCACAATCACTATCACACATTGCATATCATTCACTTAGAAGCATGTCTTTAAGCAGCTTTAGGTCAGTACTTTAGGGTATCATTTAATGTCATACACTATCCATGCACACACTTTTATTAGTCAAGGAATTAAAAAAATGCATGCAACAACAAGGCAAAACATCTCAAAGTCATCAAGTCAATATCACACACATTCTCAAAGTGATCAACGCATGTCTTAGCAAGATATGTCTTTCTTGTCAACAAATTTCATCAAATTGTCATAGTCTTATGTAGCTTGTCACTTCAACGTCATCAAGCTCCAAAGTCTTATACGGCACATGTATTTCTGAAACCAGGCTTTGTCATGCCTTATATAGAAGTCACCAAGTTGAAACCAGACTCAACATCTTATGCAATATGTGTCATTCTCTCACATTACGCTATGTCAAACATCAACATCAAACAATCCCACAAGATCAAGTTTTGGCAAATACATTTATTTGGCTTTATGACTTTATATCTTATTTTGTCTTATCTTTTTATCGATTTATGAATTAGTCCTGTTACTAGCTTTCTCAAGGATATTCCTTGAAGGATTTAGAGAAGCAAGGATGGCTCAAGACTCTTTTTCTTTGACTGCTATCTGTCAACTATCTTTTTAAACATTGGTTTTTGAGTCATGTTACTAGTTTCCTCAAGGATGTCCTATCAAGGATTTAGAGGAGCAATGACGTCTCATGACCCATCTTTTATTTTTCTATTGTCTATGGTTTGTCTCAATAAAATGACTGGGGCAATACTGTCCTTGGTATGAGTTAAGACACTCCTTGTCTGTGATTGTCTATTTTTCATAAATGGATGACTTTGTACACTATGGTCTATCTCATATCATAGTGTGTACTATCCATTTGTGTCATGTCTTACCCAATGATGATAACAAGCAAGCATAGCGTATTTAGCAACATATTGAAGATTATGTCTTTTTCTCAATCGATCAACCTTCATTATATCTTTTTCTCAATCAATCATCTTTAATTATTTCTTACTAACATTTTGAATTCATTTCATCCTAACATTTCTCTTCTTTGACATAAAGATAAAGTCCTTTGACACAATGAAAACATTAGATCATTTGCATTTGCTTACATTCAATAAGCATTTCACATAGTTGCATTGCATTTCAACATATAGATAGTAACATTCATATTCATTACATACATTCAACATCATTACATAATAGGCATTTCATCATCATAACATAAATAATGTAAACATTGCATGTACATATTACCATCACATATAAATAATCATCATATAGAACATTTGTATTCATTATCATAAGTAATGTAAGACATCCATAACATCATTATAAAATGCATAACTCATAACATGTAGAAACATTCATTCATAACACATGTATATACATCATCTAGGAAACATAATCATGTAGAAATAATGCATCATCCATAAAATAGAACTGCATATCATATAGAAGCCACCAAAATCATATATATATATATATATATATATATATCGCTCAAAATGGTGTGTCACAGTACAATGTCTGAATGTAACCATAAATAAAACATGAGCTCATAGGCTCTCTAATCAAAATACAAATGTCTACATAAATATATCCTTATCATCGTGTCCCGCTACCACTGTTGTCATGTGGTGATGGTGGTGGGAAAATCCTCGAAGGTGCTCTCTGCAAGGTGGAAGGCCTCTCATATGGACCTTCCCTCGATGGTCCTACCACCCCCTTAGTAGTCTATGTCCTCTAACTTCTGCTCTAGGACCTCTGACTCCACACCTCTGAAAAACTAGGAGCCCATCAATCTGCTGACACAACTGCCTCATATAAGTCCCTATAATAGGTGGCTCTCTCCACCGATCTGACCAACTCTCATGCCATATCATTAGATGAGGACCCACTGCAAAGGCATCTAACCTCTGTGAACTACTTCTCTATCTCATGTCTCCAAGCTATAGCCTGGTCTCTCTCCATAAGTGCACTATCCCTCTCTAAATGAGCACTATCCCTCTCTATGTAGGCATTGTCTCTCTCTAACCTCATCACATCAAACTCTGCTGTCATAAGTATGAGTCTCTCCTCCAAAGCCTCCCTGTCACCATCTCTAGGAGAATTCTCCTCTCATCTCCCCTCCACGATCCGATCTCTGAGATCTCTCTCTTGCTCCTCCATCGGTGCATCCTCCTCCACATCATCCTCATCATCATCCTCTACATCATCCTCTTCGTATCCTGCCAAAACACCTAGAGGGTCTATAACCATGTCCACATCTAAATCCTCTGCAACATCCTCTACTCCAACATCCACCTCTGCACACTCCTCTACCACTACCTCCTCTATAGCATGCTCATCCCTAGCCTATACATCCACTCCCCCTCCGATGTCTGACATCGATACATCCTCAGCTACTACCTCACGGATAGGTGATAGTGCACCTGCTCGACCCCCTCTCCATCCTCTCCAACCTTGCCTACCACCTCTACCATCACCATCTCTCCCACCAACTCTCTCTACTCTAGCACCTCCACCTCTCTACCATCCTCTAGGTCCCATCCCTCATCTCTTAATAGGTTTCAGTTGGTCTTGATCCGTGTAAGGAATAGGTTGATGCTCTACCCACCATGCGTCATATGCAGCTGTCGTACCTGGGTCTTCTAATCCATCTCTGCACCCCTATTATACTAGTTGTAATGCCTGTATCTTTGCCTCAGCTGTAGCTACTAGTATCATAGGTCCCCAATACAAAACCTCTCCAGATGAATGAGCAAACTCTGCTCTACTCTGAGGCTCATCTTGAACCTCACTGAACTGTCTCAGAACTCTGTCTAGCAAGTGTCGCTCAATGATGTGTACACTAGAAACAATCCTCCCAATGAGCTACTGTGTCTCTCTGCAGAATACCAAATGTACCTCCTCATCCACCCACTCCTCACAATCCATGTAAGGTCTCCATGTAAACTGATCAAGAATATCCAATGCATGTCGCCAATACCCTATGTCTCCCACATGTGTCTAAGTAATGTGTCCTGTATATCGAAACACATATGGGTATCTCTCCGGTCTGTCTACAGTAACTGGAGGACGAAAAATAGCTATCCTCTCCCAACCCCATACCATCAGCAGTGTAATCCCAAATCTCAATGACTATGCATCTCTATAAGGAATGTCATGTATGTGAAAGTATAACATCCTGAGTAGACATGGACCCCATGCATACCTCATCTCACTCTCTAACATGCCAACCAGCATAGCTCCCCATCCCACTAGAAATCCATGACCCCATCTATCTAGCAGAACTATCCCCCCAATCAATGTACATAAAATACAATCAATCCAATTGTATCTGTCTACTAACACTAGCCATCTAATCTCACAGTGCTTGATCCCGAGCCTGCTGATGTCATCTACCTAATAAAACCTCACCAACTCGGTCAATCCTCACTAGGTATCATACATGATCCGCTCTCCTCTAATAGGCAGTCTCAAAATCTTGTACACATCCTCTAATGTGATAGTGGCCTCCCCAGTTGGTAAGTGAAATGATGATATCTTTGAATACCATCACTCGGACAATACCATCAGCATACCCCTGTTCGCCCGAATAGTGGGTATCGACAAACAATGGCATAAACCTAGTCTCCATAATAGCCGAATCTCTGTAGTAGTCAAACGATCTCTGAGATCGAATGTATCTGGTCATTACTCCTACGTATATATTGGATCTAGAACCACCTGCATTTAAACCATGATGTCAAGAATTTTCAAGTTTTCCTTAGAATTTTTTTTTTAAAATTTTACCAGTCAAATGCGGCTCACTTTCATAGATGCGGTGCATTTTTGCAAATGTGTTGCACGAAGCCTCACTTGTGGTGCATATTACATATGTGTCACATATTTTACCACACCCCTTTCAACCTACTGCACATGCAGTTCACTAAACCACATGCGGTGCATTTTTAACAAATGTGGTGCAGTTTCATCAGCCTACCTATCTACAATGTATGCATTTCACAAATGCATATGCGGTCCACAACCACACCTCTGTCTATTCCTAATGCATATGTGTTGCATAGCTATAGATGTGATGCATTATATTTCAAATGCATTTAATCCCTAAACTACCTAACCTAGCCTAGGCGTGTTTTCACACATGCGTCGTTTCGCAGTCAGATGCAGCGAATACGATGGCATATGCATCATTTACGAAGCACCGCATTTGCTTAATTACTTTTCAAACACCTAAAACTACATGAAAAAATAACTTTGAAGAGTTCATTTTTGGGTACATACCGGTGGTCCTACGTAGGCTGGCCTCCTGAATGTCAAGATCTGATATCCTCGATGCGTAGTGTAGGGAATGGGTGCCATTTTTCTCAGCTAGTCAGAGCAAAAATCCTCTTTTTCTAACTCCTACGGGTGCAAATGAATTAGGTTTAGACCTAATTCCTATTTATAGGTGGGTTTGAAATGGCATTTCTTCTTACCTCCTCTATTGGCCACTTCACCTTTCAACTTCAAACAACCCGTATTCTTCCGTATCAACTCCAAATTCATTTCCATCAACTCCATAAGATTTCTAACAATCAAATTGACTTATCGGGAATATTTCCTTATTTTTATGAAACTTTCAATAATTTGTCAATTTTCCCGAGGGGGCATACCTTAACTTGTTTCATGCTAGGGCACAATCGGGGCATATCTTCTTTGACACAATGCCCTACCAACATTATATCAAAGAGGGGCAAACTGTAGATACCGAAAATTGGTCTAGGCCTACAAGTACACATTCGACATAATTTTCTATAGGTTGTGTTCTTTATTAAATAATATTAATTATTTAATTAACCTTTCTAACACATATTTCCTCTATTAATTAAATCCCCCTTTTTAATTAATTCATTATTAATATTAATTCAACTTGTTTAATTAAATAAATCATATTTATTTAATTATGTTGCGAACTAATTAATTCTTCCCCTTTATCTATCAATTAAATAATTTATTATTTAATTACCCCCTTTATCATACTTTTCTAACTATAATTAAATATATTTATTTAATTATTCATTTAACCCCCTTTATCTATAGTCAAATATTTATTATTTAATTATTCACTTTAGCCTTTTCAAAAGTCAAATTAAATGAATTACTTTATTTATTTAATTAAAGTCTCCTATTTTTGAATGTTGAATTAAATTAACATTTAATTCATATTTATTAATTATTTATGTAACATTCTTCTATCAATTAGTTGACTAATCATTCACTCACCTTTTGACTTGAGATCTATTTTTAGTTCTCCGGTTATCTTTGAATTCAACACCTGTTTATCTCTGCGAGAAGACTCTCCGTAACAACTAGTTCTAACTCCTATTTCCATTCAAATGCATTAGTCTTTGAGTTCGAACTTTGTATTTTGCATACAAAGTCTGTTTCTTCTATTTTTGAAGATTCAGATCTTGAACCTGTGTTATAACTCACGTTCTAACTTAATCTCTATCTGCAGTCTTTTCTGAACTCGTGTTCTAACTCATGTTCTAACTCGTGTTCTAACTCACATTCTATCTGAGATAGAACTCCCATCGCATGGTATTCATCAATCTCATCCTTCGATCTCTCTTTCAATCTGAGCCGATTGTTCAAAAACCCAAAATCTATAAAATGGCTTGCCATTATCATTATTCCTCCTCCCAAAAAAATACACTTTTGGGAAGAGACTTATCTTCGTTATTTTGCTTAGACACTCGATGAAGTTATACTTGCATTCAAACATAGAAATCTAAGGGCAAGAATACTGAAAATGCAAAATGGAGAAGAACAATCAAGTAATTCGAAGGGGTGAATGCATATTCGGTGAGAGCTTTCCATTAAATTGTTTAGTTTGTTTAGTTTATTTCCTCATTCTTTGTTGTTTGATTTTAGATTATTACTTAGATTAGGATTAACTTTGTTATTCTAATTGCATATTATCCATCCATTTCATCACATTTGAAAGATACATCTATTTTAATCTATAGTTACAATAGGTTGTTACAATCAAGGTTGATTTTGATACTATACACTTATGTGAGATGGTAGTAGCTATTCAAGCCTCAGTTGCACCTACCTTTCAAAATTACATTCTACCATTATCTTTCAATGTGTTGATATATAGTCTGGTAGTATCTCTTGAAAAATATACCCTTGAGAAAAATGTCCCTAAAGAAGAAAGGCTTGAATGTACTCCTTTTATTTCTCCTTCGAAATTGAATGCATGTATAGGTGATAATTGGGGATCCCTAGACTTGACCAAATCTTATATTATACCCTTTATACCAGTCCTTCACAAGAATTTGAATCATGTTGTGGACCATGATTTAACATATTCTCCAAGTTCAGTTATGGAGGTAAAGGTTTTGGGTATGATGAAAAAGGTATTAAAGTCCCCTTAGAGGCTGGTCCACATGACTCTAAGACTAGAATTGGATACCACCCCACAACATCTACAGTGAAGCCTTGGTTGAATGTCAACATGGTTTTTTGCTAAACTTCCTCCTCTTAAGCATGTTCATCATAAATATATTGAAATAAAAGTAGACTCTAATGAAGTTACTCTAGAGATTTTCTCTTTAGAGGAAGATCTATAAGAATTCTTAGGTATTTATTCTAATACTCCTTCTTATCACCATAAGCTTTGATTTGGGCCATATATCTTGAATTGTCGAACACACTTTGGAGAATTTGTTTTGAGTGTTGATGAGAATGCTTCTTTATCTTATGATGGTGAAAACAAATCTATTCCACATCCCTAAAGATCATATTACTCTCCTTTAATTAGAATATTTTGATTTCCTCATGGATCCAAAGTCTTCTAGAAAGGTAATTAAGATTGGGAAATGCCTTTATTCAGAAGAATCCAAATCACATTCTAACCTTCTACATCATTATCCTAACATATTTTCTTGGTCATATAAGGATATGCCCAGTATTGATGCATCCATTGTGGTTCATAATATCATTCTCTCTCGAAAACAAGCCTATTAGGAAAAATATTCTTAAAATGAATCCCAAGGTGGCCTTGTTAGTCAAGACAGATAGAAAATATTCTAAAAGCTATTTTTTTTTCTCCCATTCACTACTCACCATGGATCTCAAATATTGTAGCCATTAGCAAACCTGATGGTCGTATTCATATTTGCATAAAGTTTTGTCATCTTAAAAAGGATTCTCTTGAAGATGATTTTTTATTACCAAATATCGATGTGTTTGTAAATTAAACTATAGGCCATTCCTTACTTTCCTTTATGGATGGATTGTTAGGATACAATCAAATCCTTATTCATTTGGAAGATGAATACAAGAAAACCTTTACAACCCCTGGGGTAAATTTTGCAATGTAGTGATGTTTTTTGGGTTGAAGAATGTGGGAGAAACCTATCAATATGCAATGACTCTAATATTGTTCGGGAGAAGCTCTCTCCCTCTCAAGGAAACTTGTCTACACCCCTTTCTTAGGAGGAGTATTGGATGAGAAAGCCTGGGCTCTACCCACTATCTCCGATGATGCCTCCTTGGAAAAAACCCGAGATCAAGATATCAGATCTCCCTAATGGGTCTCCTAGACCATAGTACCATATATATGGTAGAAATAAAGGCTCGCGAAGAGAATTTTCCATATGACCTCTCGCCATTCCCCCAAGCGGAAAGCAGCCCACCATTAAGGTGTTGGAGTTGATTCCTCCTACCATTTCCAAACCCGCTCCTTCTTCGCCCATTCAAGAGTCTTTCCTCCCATTGGAAATAGATATGGAGGATACTCCCATGGCTGAGTAGGAACCCTTCGTCCCTCTACAATATTTGGCTTCTAGTTTGAAGAGCCATAGAAATTGCTTGCACGTGAGTGTAAGCACCGATGAAAGGCTCTCCTAGCTAAGAAAGCCTCCTTACAAAAGAATGAGAAGGATATGACCACATCTCCTACTATGAATTCCTCTCTCTCCCCTTCTATTCAAACTAGTTTTGAATCTCTTCTGGCTTCCAGAGCGAGCGCACATGCACTTGGAAAGATGTAGGTTTTTATCACTCCTTCTATGGAGCTGCCTCTATTGACTTCCATTTTGAATGTCTCGGCTTTCCCTAAGACCATGGATATGGTTAACAATTCAATTTTATCCACTATGATTCTTTCCTCTTCTTCCTTGACTCTCCTTGCATCGTCTATGGGGATTTCACCTTCTCCGATGAAGAAGAAGTTAGAGTGTGGTCCCTCTAGCAATGAAGGACATAAGAAGAGAACACCCTCTACAAAAGGTGACCCCACACTGACTCATTTTGTCCTAGTGAAGAAACCAGTCTTGGCCTCCCCTAAGTTTGTGACCACCCCTGAGTCTCTCAATGAACCTTAGGTGCAAACTCCTCCATCTGCCAAGGTGAAACATGGCACTCCTATTAAGTGTATGTTTAACTTGGTGGATGAAATTCCAACCTTTTCAGTAATCTTCATGAATTCATTGAACTTATACCCACAAGAGTTGAGTGATGGAGACCTCACAAGTCCCTCTTCTTTGGCCCTTGTTGCGGCAGGATAGGAAGCTCCTCCCCTTAACATTACACCATTCCAAGCTTGCCATCCTTACCCCTATGATGATCTAGAGTGGGGAGCTAATGAGTTCTTGGTTGACCAATGTTAGGGGAGACACTCTTATTGATCTTTAGATTAGATGTGTGTATGTTGTGATGTGATTCTCCCCTGATCATGCTATATGTTCCTGGATGACCCTTGTCACCCCTATTGGTACTTGGATACAAGCATGGTGTTTGGGTTGTAAACCTTCCTCTACATGTATCATCATTCTTTGATGTTTGTGGTTGAATTTTAGTGAATTGGAGATGATGCAAAGCATTAGAGGAATTTAGGATTCCCTCCATGTTGACCCAATTTTTTATTTCACTTTGTCTTTCATGCATTCTTCCTAATCTGGTTGGGGATTGGTGATATTTTTCCTTGTACTGCAGTTACCTAATATTTATAAATAAAGGAAGATCTGACCCCATGAAACCAAATCCCCCTTATGGACTTTTCTCTTTATCTTTCTCTCTTATTTGCTTGAGTTATCCATCTTATGTGTGAAAATTCCACTGCTACACAATTTGGTCTTCAGAAAGCACATTCATGGAAAAATGATTCCCTTCTCAAGATCCTTCACATATTCCTTCTTTAGAATTGCATCCTCAACATGAAACCATAACATAACATGTTTCTTTCATCATGGGTTCGTAAAGAAAGGACTTGGTAACCTTCCTCCGAAGCGAGAATATTCTTGACCTTCCCATCACATGGGGGCATGTCCATCCTTTCAAATTCTTTAATGAAGTGAACATCTTTCCAAAGAATTCTGTGATGATGAATCGATTCGAGAAAGAAGGTGTTAGCTTTTCAATAATGTGTCCCTTGAGTGGACCCCTCCTTTTCACATTGGGTTCCCAAGGGACCCCTTCAAAAATTTTCAACAAGTTCTATGGCATCTAGCTTAGGGGCAGCTCGACTCGATTGGTTTCAATTCTTCGTGTCTAGTTTGGGGGCAGCCCGACTAGACCTACTCCACGTCCTTACGTCTAGCTTGGGGGAAGCCTCACTAGACTTGACTTTTCAAGCAACGCATCCCTTGAGTGAACCCCTCCTTACTTTTGAAGGGTTCCCAAGGGACCCCTTTGAAATTCTTACAACCTAGTGATGGTCTGTGTAACTATCCATTCACAGGCCTGCATAGCCACTTCCTAACATGTTCTATCTATGGGTAAACAAGTCACCCTCTCTAGCTATGTGGAGTTCCCTTTGCTCAGTCTCCTTCATGTGAGAGTTATTGAAGGATACCTCCCTTGTAAGACCATGATCCTGTGGGGTGCTTTCATTCTTCAGCTTTATAGTTCCATGGAACTCTGAAGTCCTTTCCTACACTTCTGATTTTGGAAGACCGTGCTCTGCTTCCTGGTCAGTTTAGGTATACATCTCTTACCTTGTTACTCCTTACTACTCTACTTTACCGAAGAACTCATTGGTACTCTTGCTCGCTAAAGTGGGGAAAAAATATATAGGCATGAATTTGCACCCTTAACACAAATTTCCCTTTACCCCCTTACACTTTAGAAAACCTAAGGAGGATGCTTAATTCAACTTAAGTCCATTGCTCACATCACACTCAGCACATACTTTGTGTGTCGGTGGAGGAATTTTGTAGGGGATGCTCTGCGACACGCATACATCTATGCATAATGCTTACATCTATGGCAAATTCTTATGGCTGGAGACTATAGAAATAAAACACTTCCTATTAGGTGTCAAAGTGTAACATATTTCTTTAGCTGGACGACCCGAATATGGCCGCCTCTTGACCTCTTCCTTCATATTCTCCCTCCATTCTTCTATTTTCATATTTTTTGGTCATCTCTACGTAATCTCTCCACACTTTTGAGCATTCATTTCAAGCTTTATAGCAACACTTTACACTCCATAGAAACAATCCACTTCTCCATCACTCTGATACTGCGAGTGTAGGTCAAACACCATTGCAATAGAGGCTTGAGTTCCTCTCATTTTCTCCTCCACAAGCCTTCACCACTTTCGATGGAGGTGGTAAGCTCCTCTTATCTTCTTTATCATTTGGTTGAGTAAGAATGCATTATTTTGTAGTGTCTTTTTGTTTACGTAGCTTGTATTCCCTTCTTTATCATTATTTATATCTTTGCAAACTTGGTTGTCCTTAGAGGTGGAAACAATAAAACGAGGTCTGACTGAGGTAGACCCCTAAATAGCCCCCCCAACATTTTCTCACTTTTTTGTGTGCAGGTGGAGAGATCTTGGAGCAAGCTATCGAGAAGGTCATTGTGCAAAATCATCTTCACCATCCTTGTAGTAATATATTTCCTCTATCAAATTCATCTTTATGTTTCACTCTTCTTAATCTTATTATGCTGTTCTAGAATCTTCTAAACTAGGCTGATAGTCCTTTCTTAGGGCTTAAACCTCATCTCTCTAGTTTTCTGGCCATACAGACGCTAGTGCATCATGTTTTCATCCTGGAACCATGCTTCTATCCTTTGAGAAAGAGCTACCTAACACACAAATTTAACCTTAAAGATCAGCTCGCCTAGTCTCCCGTCAACTCTCAGGTTTGTGGAGTGATTGAAAAACCCATAGTTCTTGTCACTTTCATCTCGTCTATCCTAACCTTCTTTTTAACTAAGGTAAGTTAGGCCATCCATAATACTCTTGGCCTTTCATGAGCTAGGGCCTTGCAATGGTTGGTCCCCCTCTTACAATTTTGGTGAACCCAACGTGAACCAACATCTACCTATTTTTTGGTGTCCTAAGCCTTTTCTCTTATACCTTTTGGTCATTGTACCTTTATGTGTTGTGAAATTTTATGACCTCTGGGCACGCAATCAAGAGAATTATGCGACACCTTTCAATGGAGAAGATGAAGGTCTCTTCTAGTTACACTATCGTCCTTTTCTCTAGCTCTATAGTTGGTCTATCCACAAAAGAGCAGGTATCACGAGGTGAATCTAGATTCCTTGATGAAATTGATTGCATCCCTACCCCTCCTATGCACCAACCTCCTCATGTGTAGAAAAGCATGAGGTCATCCATATCCCTTCTGAATACATCATTAGCCTTAGTAAAGGGTTGAGTGCATTTGGAAAATCACCTGGAAAGAAACCTGAACTTGGCTAGGGTTGCTAAAGTGATCACTAAAATAAGATATATGGTATGAAAAGATAGGACAGGCATACAAATCGTGTCTATTCTCATAGTTCTAGCTAAAGCATGTGCCCCTTCAAACCATAGTCACATGGTATGGGGTGGCCTCATCAAGGAACATGAGAGACAATTGGAAATGTCGATGCCTCCTACATCTATATACATGGCTGACGTGGTCCCTTCGTTCAATGTGCCTATCACTTCCAAAAAATATGAAACTATCAAAGTGAATAGAAACCCTTTAGGTTTCCACTTCACCCCTTTTTCTGACTTCGGTGGTGGAGAATTTGGTGGTGGAAACTTCAGAAGTGGAGGTTGTATTGGCAAAGGCAATTCTAGTAGAGGTCATGGTGGTGGCCTTGGAAGTGACAGTGGCTCTAGCGGAGGTCACATTGGTGGCGGTGGCATTAGTGGTGGTTCCAATGGTCCTATGTCTTCTAATGACCCTATTCTGATTATCCTTCTTTAAAATATGGGGAAGATGTAGAATCAGTTGGCAAACTTGTCCCAGGCCTCGACCCAGCCTATTTTCCAACCCTTCTTCTAACACAACCCATTATTGGTTGCAATTCTAAACACTCCTTTCCCACAATGGATGGAGATTCTTGAATTTGAAAAGTACGGTGGTAAAGGGGACCCACAGACACATGTGTCTACCTTTCACACCTTATGCATAGACTTTTTCCATCATGATGTGCTGATGGAAAAGTTGTTCCCTCGATCCCTCAAGGATACAACACTCGAGTGGTATTGTTCCTTGATTGAAAAATCCATCTTTCAATTCGATCAACTTGTGAACCAATTCCTATGATAGTTCCAAGCCAACATTGGCCCAAAGATGACCTTCTCTAACCTTGTTTGATGTAAACAAGGGGATAATGAGAAGATTCCAAAATTTATAGCGCGATATCAAGCGATCTTTTCAAAAATATCGTACCCATTACCTGACCCCGATGTACAGAAGGTGTTCATAGGGAAATTACAAAGGCCCTACCAAGAGAAGTTCACCCTCATGAAATACCCTTCTTTTGTGCATATGTGTGCAACATTGCGAGAGTACCAATAGATGGTGGTTTACTTTGGGGTTTCCTCCTCATGCTCCCATCCTGAAGGGAAGTCTATCATATCAATCTTTGGAAAAGGTAAAGTCGTTGTTAATATAGTAGCCACTATGGATAACAATGGCCTTAGATGCAGAAGAAATTTTACAAAGTTATTAGAATATTGTTCTTCCATCTTACAGAAGTTGTTGAAGGATAATATCATTAACTTTCCAACCCCTAAACCAGTTAGAAGCCATATCCTAATTCGTATGAGGAAAATACATATTGTTAGTAAAATCAAGTTAACGGGCATGATACCAAACACTACATGTGCCTGCATCATGATATACAGGATCACATTGAGGATGGTACCATTCATCTTGATGGGAATAAATAAAACACAAACAAATCAGTGGTAAAAGCTAATAATGAATTGTAGATATACACGGACCTGTTTCCATTGCATTCTGTTAACATGATTATTGATCCCTCTAATTTTATTTCTTACCCTGAGGCATATGTTAACATGGTTAGTGTTACTCCCTCTCCTCATCTTGTGACCAATTCATTGGATGTAACATTCACTTTGCAAGATGTATCCACAAATGACAAACCTTATCCACTTTACATTCCCACTCACCTCAATGGCAACATTGTGAAAAGAGTCTTAGTTGACCCCATGAGTAGATTGAATGTCATCATGAAGGAAACATTACTCTCAAACTCCCTACAAAGGGAGGAATACGAAAAAAAAAATCCATCATCCATGCGCATGATGGAATTTCTCTTAAACCTTATGGATCAATAATGTTGTTTGTCCTGGTTGGACCTGGGAATGTGGACATAGTCTTCAATGTTATTCCAAAGTAAGACCTATTCAAAGTGAAGCTAGGTATATCTTGGCTAGCTTCCATGAATAGGATCTCCTCCATAATTCATAAATTCCTTAAGTTTTCCCATAAAGGTGTCATGCACGTTGTGCAGGATACTAGATATCAACCTGTGGTATCTCATGGAGGATACTCGCCCGATCACTTTTGGCCCACTCCAGTTGGTCCACTCCCACAAAGAACAAACCTACTTTACAAGAACTATGTGAAGTATAAAAATGGTGGCAAGGGATAGCTATAGTTGACCCTACCTATAGCAGAGAAGCCAGCTACTCCTTCCTCCCAAAAGGGAAAGCAGAAGCTCACTCCCTATCAAGAAAACTTGTCTACTCCCCATTCTTGGGAGGAGTATTGGATGAGAAATCCTGGGCTCTACTCACTATGTCCAATGATGCCTCCTTGGAAAAAACCTAGGATCAAGATATCATATCTCCCTAATGGGTCTCCTAGACCCTGGTACTATTTATATGGTAGACAGAAAGGCTCATGAAGAGAATTTTCCCCATGACTTCTTCACATTCCCCCAAGTGGAAACAGGCCCACCACTAAGGTGTTGGAGTCAATTACTCCTTCCATTTTTGAACCCACTCCTTTCACTCCCATTCAGGAGTCTTTCCTCTTGTTGGAAATAGCTACAAAGGATACTCCCATGGCTGAGTAGGAACCCTATGTCCCTTCACAAGCTCGGGCTTCTAGTTCAAAGATTCATAGAAACTACCTTGTGTGCAAGCGTAAACACTAGAAAAATACTCTCCTAGCTTAGAAATCCTCTTTACAAAAGGAGGAGGAGATGACCACATCTCCTATTGTGTCTACCTCTCTCCCCCTTCTATTCAAATCCATTCTGAATTTCTCACCTTTAACTTGGCACGTGGATATGTTTAACACTCTAGTTGTATCCACTACTATTCTTT
Organism: Sequoiadendron giganteum; assembly: GCA_007115665.2. Classification (NCBI taxonomy): domain Eukaryota; kingdom Viridiplantae; phylum Streptophyta; class Pinopsida; order Cupressales; family Cupressaceae; genus Sequoiadendron; species Sequoiadendron giganteum. The sequence goes on along the minus strand of CM021108.1, from coordinate 493,875,315 downwards.
CCTCTTCTCCCTCGAACCTCCTTCCATCATCTGTGGGGAGTTCACCTCCTCCAACAAAGAATAAGTCAGAGTGTGGTCCCTCCAAAAATGGAGGATGTAACAAGATCACACCTTCTCCGAAAGGTGGCCCTGTGTTGACTCATTTTTTCCTAGTGACGAAACTGGTCACGACCTCCCCTGAGTTTTTCACCTCTCTCGAGTCTCTCAGTGAGCCTAGCAATGAACCTCAAGTGAAAATTCCTCCATCCACCGAGGTGAAACATGGAACTCCCATTAATTTTATGTTCAACTTAGTGGATGAAGTTCCAACCTTGTCAGCAATCTTCGCAAATTCATTGACCTTAAACCCACAAGACTTGAGCAACAAAGACCTCACTGGTCCCTCTGCCTTGGCAATTTTTGTGGGAGGATCAGAAGGTCCTCCCCATAACATCAAACCATTGAAGGCTTATCATCCTTCACCCTATGATGATCTAGAGTAGGAAACTGGCGACCTCTTAAATGACAAGTGTTAGCAAGAGAACCTCTTCTTCATCTTTACATTAGATGTGTGTATGTTGTGATGTGATTCTCCTGTGATTGTTCTATATGTGCCTGGATGACCCTCGTCACCCCTATTGGTGCTTGGATGTAGGCATGGTTTTTGTGTTGTAAACCTTCCTCTATATGTATCATCATTCTTGCATGTTTGTGGTTTAATTTTGGTGAATTGGGGATGATGAAAGCATTGGGGACATTTAGGATACCCTCCATGTTGACCCAATTTTTTATTTTACTTTGTCTTTCGTGCATTCTTCCTGATCTGGTTTGGGATTGATGATCCATTTCCTCATACCATGGATACCTACTATTTATAAATAAAGTTAGATTTGATCCTGTGAAACCAGATCCCCCTTAGCCCTTTGTGTATGTTCCATTTTTTTATTCACTTTTTTGTTTATCTTTCTCTCTTCTTTGCTTGATTTTTCCCTCTTATGTGTGACAACACCACTTCTACACAACTTGGTCTTCAGAAAGTGTGCTCATGGTAAAATGAATCCCTTCTCAAGATCCTTCACACACTCCTTCTTTAGAATTGCATCCTCAACTAGAAACCCTAATGGAACATGTTTCCTTCATCATGGGTTCATAAAGAAAGCACTTGGGAACCTTCCTCTGAAGCAAGAATAGTCTTGACCTTCCCCTCACATGGGGGAATCTCCTTCCTTTTGAATTCCTTGATGAAGTGAACATCTTTTGAAAGGATTCCTTGATGATGAATTGATTCGAGAAAAAAGGCATTATCTTTTGAATAGTGTGTCCCTTGAGTGGACCCCTCCTTTTCACGTCGGGTTCCCAAGGGACCCCTTCAAAAAAAATTCAACAATTTCTATGGTGTTTAGCTTAGGGGCAGCTCGACTAGACCGATTTTTCTTCTTCATGTCTAGTCTGGGGGTAGCTTGACTAGACCTACTCCATGTCCTTATGTTTAGCTTGGGAGCAGCCTGACTAGACTTGACTTTTCAAATAGCACATCCCTTGAGTGGACCCCTCCTTCCTTTTGAAGGGTTCCCAAGGGAGCCCTTTGAAAGTCTTGCAACTTAGTGATGGTATGCATAGCTGTCCATTCATGGGCATGCATGAACGCTTCCTGACATGTTCTATCTGTGGGTAAAAATTTCACCCTCTCTGACTCTACGAAATTCCCTTTTCTTGGTCTCCATCATGTGAGATTTATTGAAGGATACCTCCTTTTCAAGACCGTCAGCCTATGGGTCACTTTTGTTCTTCATCTTTATAGTTTTTTGGAACTATTAAGTCCTTTCCTAGACTTTCGAGTTCGCCAGACCATGCTTTGCTTCCTCATCAATTTAGGTATACATCTCTTACCTTGTTACTAGTTACCAATTTCCTTTACCAAAGCACTCATCAATACTCCTGCTCACTAAAGAGGGGTCAAAATGTATAGGCATGAATTTTTACCCCTAATAAAAATTCCCCTTTACCCCCTTACACTTTAGAAATCCTAAGGAGGAGACTTAATTCCACTTAAGCCTATTGCTCGGATCACAATTGGAGTCTACTTTGTGTGTCAATGGAGGTATTTTTGTCAAGGATGTTCGTGTGGTGCACAGATGTCCCTAGAAAATTCTTGTGGCATGAGACTGTAGAAACATTAGACTTCCTATTGGGTGTCAAAGTGTAACGCCTTTCTTTGGCTAGTCAACCCAAATATGGTTATTTCTTGACCTCTTCCTTCATATTCTCACTCCATTCTTCCATCTTCATCTTTTTTTTGTCATCTCTACGTAATCTCTCCACACCTTTGAGCATTCACTTCAAGCTTTCTAGCAGCACTTTACACTCCATATCAACAAACTTGGTTGTCCATGGAGGTGGAAACACCAAAATAGGGGTATGACTGAGGCAGACCCCTAAACAACCCCCCCCCCACAAACATTTTCTCATTTTTATGTGTGCATGTGGAGAGATCTTGGCCACAAAGGCTAGTGGCCAACTAATGAGATTCAGCTAAAGACTGCCATCTCCTACACTTTTGGCTCTGTGAAACCAAGGTGGGTAAACCTAAGTGTGTTCATAAGAATGTTATATGACTGGTAAGAACACTTCTTCTTACAAATTACAATACCTACACATGCAATGAGATAGTAATTACTCTGGTATTGTTAGACCAAAGAATAATAACAGTTATCTTAGAGCAACGAGACTGAAGATTTCAATATAAGATTTGCATCTTGTAAAGAGAAAGGGTTTAATATTTTGGAGAAAGGGTTTAATATTTTGGTTTGTTCATATCTTGTACCACCATGATTAGAACTACACCCCCATAGTAATCCTGAAGAAAATAGCCAATGCCTCATCCATTAGGCAAGAGTCATACAAAAGGTAATCCAGATATTATGGACATATCACCATAATGATTTACATCATGCGAATTTTAGTTTTAAAACATTACTCCTTAGAAAATATTGAATATATAATCATAAATTTGTAACTCATTTTCAAGCAATTTAATTAACTCATTGAGTTAAAGTAGAGAAATGAAGAACACAATCAAATATACCATTGAAGGTGAATGAATATATAATTAATAGGCTCATTCACAACTTATGACATACAATTATGAGAGCAATTGTTCCAAAAAATATCATCATTTATTGCTTTATATATGTAATTACATTAGCATAGCTTGCTTTCTTCCTAGTAATCCTGAACAGAAAAGATAGGAAATAAAACCTTCAACAAAACTATAGTAAACAAACTGACTATAGATATATTCAAAACCTCCTAGATCCAAAATCTGGCCCCCAACAATGAGCCATGAAATCTCCTTTATAGATAGGAGAGAAACAAGCATCAGGCTACATTGTTAATTTCAAAAATGATTTTTTTTATTTCAAAAAATTCCTCATCATTGGAAAACAAAGTGCATCATTTGACGAATCAAAAAATTGTTACAACTAGTAACTAGCTGAAGAGAAAAAAAAAGCGTGTCAGGCATGAACATGTCCATATAAATGAAAAAAAACCACCGAGAAAGCAACACCCACCAGCCACAATCACCACCCATTAGCTAATAATTGTTCAACACACGGCCCTGGTATAGGAAACCGCTTCTGGTTCTCACCTCAGTTTGAGGTGAAACCACCTTCTTCTTTCCATCCACATCAGCACAAGTTTTAGTAACACGGCACATCGACATTATAGTTATTGGTGAAACTACAAGGGCCTCTTCATCCACCCTCACAAGCTCAGTCATGGCCACCAGGTAACATCGATAGTTCGAGTCCATCTCAGACCCATTTCCATCAAAACCTGAAGAAAGCACAACAGGAGACATGTAACACTCAGTCCTTTTGCCAGTATTTTGACCAGAAACGTCAGGTGTACCAGGAATAGGTTGCTCCTCCTCGAGCAGTGACCTCCTAGCCTTTACTCTGGCACTTCTGTGCACCGCATATTTTTCCATTAAAGAAAAATAGCTCTCAAAATACAGGAGAAAATCCACCACCTACAAACAAAACAACTCAAAATGCAATGATAAAATTGGGTAACTTAGCAAGCATTTATAGATTGAATTGGTGTGAGGGATATTAATTGCTTAAAAGTAGTAAGAGCATTTGATCGATTAGTTATTGATGTAGCCACCACAAAATTATTCCAGGCTCATGAGGAAATGGCGTACAACCCATCATTGCACTCAACCAGAGGGCATTGTTCGCACGGAAAAATCAGGACAAGATCCTTTGAAAAAACCCATGCTAATAATGAAACAAGTTACAGAGCAAAAAAATTCCTCACGCATGAACAATAACCTTTTGAATTTGAACCATTGATGTGGAATAGGCCTGGCAAGTCGGATGACTCAAATCGAGTCAATGAGTGTTTGAAAATCCACATCAGTGCTTGGGAAAAATCACAACCAATCACAGTCCACGAAAATAGGAGGTTGCAATCGAGCAGTAAGCCCCACCTACCCTCCGTTGCTCCAAGAGCCAAGCCACGTGTTGCCTTTTCACAAACCTCACAGTATGTTTCGAACATTTACTCTGATCGTGCGAGGCCTGCGAGGGACATTCATTATTAATCCTCTTCATTAAATTCCTTCGCTGGTGAAAAGATGGCCACTTGTAACTGTTGGAACCTCGAAAAAGGGCCCTATCCCTTTGTTCATGATAGATGGCAATATCTTGCATACCTCGTGCCACTTGAATGACATCAGCAAGAAAACCTATGAGGAACGGTCCAGATCATCTGTGATCAGACGGTTTACCAAGCTGAATGTAAACAGATATATAATAGTGGTGGGGTCGGCCAGAAAATCCTCGGCAACACGAATATTAAAAGCCACAGTGGCAGATAGGAAACCGGTACATCAGGTGAAAAGGGGATGGTAAGAGCACAAAGGGAAGGCTCAACCGACAACTTAAGTGATCGGTTACCCTTGGTAGCAAGTCAACGTTGAAATATAACATGAGGGTTTCTAAAGAATACCAATCAATATTTAATGAGATCAAGAAACCCTAAACCCAAACTATTAGACCTCCAGCCTTACAAATATTTTTTAAAGTCCCACCAGTGGCTCCGATTGGGGATGTATGCCCCCTACGGGCATAGCAAGAATCCAGAATCTCTAGCTTCGCAGACCAGATCACTAAATTACACAAGTGTCTTGATGGATATTTCACCATGCTTTGTCAATTGGACTTGTGCATACTAACTTGGTGGCCCCAGGCCACCAAACAAGAAAATCAAAACTTCTCTCTATCAAAAACAAAATTATCAAGTACTTGGAGTAAACCAAGTCTATAGTCTTTACTTCTTCATACTTCAAAATTAATGGGGTAATCAATATGCTTGGAAGTATCATAATGTTTACTAATACTCCCCTGCACCAATTTAGTCAATGCCTTGTACCCAAACTTTAAAAGCAACATATGACCATGATAGCATTTCACCTTACTCTGCCCCTAATCATATTTCATTGGATACTTACTCAACTAAGTTGAGAAACATAAAAATTCATAACTTATCAGGTCTATAACATCATATGCCTAGGAACCATCATCAGTTTGTACATCAAACTGAAAATTCTCATATAAAACTGTGTATGTTATCCATACTTCCATTGCTCAACAAATATGATACATACCTCGGGGAATCCTCACCCTAGAATTTCCCACTTAAACTTCATTGTCAGCACATGAATTCTGTCAATTTGGAATACATCCTAGCATTACAAATGTCACCAATATTAGCTAAATCATTCTCCAGGGAATGTGTAAACACATTCATCTCATGCCTCTCAATATACATCTTCCCCTGTACTTCTTCATTTATTCTCAAATCGAAACCCTCAAAAACAGAATCAAATATATCAATCTCAACCTGGCCAAAAGAGAAACAACAATATGCACTAGCCTCCTTGTTCTCAGTACCACCTATTGTACGTGTTAATTTATAAGTGAAAATTTCAGCACAAGCTGAAAACATTTCACCAGCAATATCAGTGTCACCTTCATTATAAGCTGAGAACTTTTCAACCGCAATATCAATGTCACCTTCATTATAAGCTGAGAAATTTTCACCTGCAATATCAGTGTTAGCTTCATTATAAGCTGAAATTTTTTCACCAGCAATATCAATGTCAGAAGGTAACAACGCATCCATCTCAACTTCACATAGGCAGTCATGAAAATCCATAGTACCAATATATTCATCAATATATTGGTCATCTCCAATACTATTCTTTTGATCACACACCTTATTGTCCTCAAATTCCTCCACATTTATACAATAAACTTGTTCCATTGCCAGTATACCTAGAGTATACTCTAAATATTTATCATTTGAAATTTGTTCCTTCATTTGGAAACAAGTAAAATCATGAGGTTCCACATTTCCATACAACTCTGGTAAATGGAGAGGCTCAAGTCCATCCTCAGTAATGCAATCATAACTTTTAAAATCACAATAACTAGCTTGTAACAAAGTTTCAGTGACATGAGCATTATACTCAAGATAGGGAACAACAATGGGTGTCTCCCTTAATCCTTCATCATTTTACCCCTCAAATTCTTCTACAGTTATCCAACTTTCTTCAAAAGGGAAAGAATTATCTTCATTTTGTGTAGATACATTTTTTGTTGATTCTATAATTTCTATCCATTTAAGGACTTGGGCCAAGTTAGCAAGTTTCAATTCTTCTCGCAAAGCACTTAGCCCTAGTTCATAAAGTTCACAAAACAAATCAACGCATTCATAGTCATTAGGTCTAAAACCTCTAGGAATTTGTGTTAAGGCTTCTAAAATCTCAAGAAAAACTCATATGGTGATTCTTCCTCTTGCCTTTTCATTTCATACAATTCTCGCACAAAATAAGTTTGATCATTACTATTCAAATTGGACTAGCCATCAGATTGGATCTCATCACCATCACCCTATAGTGGTGGGGATATTATAGTTTTCAAAACACTCTTATCATAAGTAATTTTTTGTGCAACCAACCCTGAAATTTTATTAATGAGCTAGGCCAGAGTAATCAATACTTGCAGCTTGATACCCTTTCATCATTGAGTATTTCATGTTGTTCTCAATCTTCATAGCCATTTGATATGCTTGGTGTAGTTTTGTAGGTTCTTTATCTCTTAATAGGTAACCCATCCTTTTTTCAAAAGCACCAGGATATACAACTAATCATTCAGCCTCACTTTGTCTTATTTCTCTAGGGATTTCTCTTAAAGCTCTTGAAAATATTAGATTAAAATACAAGATTAGCTGCTCTTCTTTTATGTCGATTCCCACAAAACATTTTCTTAATATGTTGGGATTAACTCTTTCATCAAATTCTTCAATAAAAACTATCACCAACTGATTCCATGAGTTAACAAAATAGGGGGGTAAATATGAAAACCAATCCCTAGAATCACCCCCCAAGGATTGTACAAACAACTTCATAACAACATCCTCATGACTAATTTCATGATCTCCCATGACATCTATAAAGTCTTGTAAATTCTTAGAGGCCGATTCTACACTTTTCCCTGTGTATTTAGGCAAATACTTCCTAATCTTCTTCGGAATTAGATTAGGGTAATCACTGATATCACTGAAAATAAAAGGCATATGCCTTTGAGTTATAGAACACCCTAAAGGGCTTAATGCAACTTGTTCTCTTTGCATATTTATGTCTTACTTTACATATGGGAAATCACTTATACCCATTTAAAATTCATCAAAACAGTACATGTTTATCAAACGTATCATTTACCATCTCAACCATGATTCCATTAGTGACTAAAATTATTATTCCTTCCTTTCAGAGATATGATGCAACATAAACATTGTTTCATAAGTCCTTTTACATGTTGCATCATCAAAAGTATGGAAAATCTAATCATTGTTCAATTTCTTGATGCTAGACATCTAGTTTGGAACCATTTTCATCCTTAATTACAAACACCCATCACAATTAGAATAGTGAATTGTTTAGATTTAAAATACCTAGTAATTTTGGCAGCAGTTATTAATCTTTTCCTGTATATATCAATTGGTTCTTCAGACAAAGTCGCCACCTCTTCAACAGAGGACTGAAATTCAATAGAAATATGAAGTTCCTTCTCAAAACTTGTTAGATTTTGGGTCTTTTTCCACAACAGAGTCATACCTCAAACATTCTGACACCATGCCGCTACCAATTTCTTTCAAAACCACAATTCATCACCATCCAAACTTAACATTCAGCTCCACTTAAACAAATGATTCTGGATAGCCACCTCCAATTGTTGTGGTTTCTCTTTTCTCTTTTTTCTTTTAAATTTCTCAGAAGTTCTCCCCAATAAAACCACCATTCAACTAATGACTCAGGCAAAGAACCTATTTCAATTAGTTTAATCTTTACGTCAGTTATTCAAATCAGATTTATAATAGGATTCTTTGTACCTAGAACTCTTGAATCCTTTGCCAACGAGACACCATAGATCATAGGATTGTCAGGTTCATTTCAATAACCTCTTCCTTCTAGGGTTGAAAACATTCACTATGTAAATTAAGAATGGAAAACCATTTGACTCTATGCAATGACTCTTAAGAACACCGTTTGCAACCAAATGTCTGAATTTGTTCCCTAGCGAAGTCGCCATTCTGTTGGTGTTTTAAAAATGCAACCCAGCTAAGGCTCTGTAATTCCCTAAGAGGTAGCCAACCTCTATAATAAAGAACCACAAAGGCTAGTGCCCAATTAACGAGATTCATTCAAAGACTGCCATCTCCTACACTTTTGGCTCTATGAAACCAAGGTGGGTAAACCTAAGTGTGTTCATAAGAATGTTATATGACTGGTAAGAACAGTTCTTCTTATAGATTACAATCCCTACACATGCAATGAGATAGTAATTACTCCAGTATTGGCAAACCAAAGAATAATAACAGTTATCTTAGAGAAACAGGATTGAAGATTTCAATATAATATTTGTATCTCATAAAGAGAAAGGGTTTAATGTTTTGGTTTGTTTAGATCTTGTACCACCATGCTTAGAACTAAAGCCTCGTAGTAACCCTGAAGAAAATATCCAGTGCCTCATCCATTGGGTAGGAGTCATACAAAACATAATCCAGATATTATGGGCATATCACCATAATGATTTATATCATGTGAATTTTAGTTTTAAAATAGCACTCCTTAGCAAATCCTGAATATATAATCATAAATTTGTAATTCGTTTTCAAGCAATTTGATTAACTCATTGAGTTAAAGTAGGGAAATGAAGAAAAAAGTCAAATATACCATTTAAGGTGAATGAATATATCATTAATAGGCTCATTCACAACTTATGACATACAATTATGAGAGCAATTGTTCAAAAAAATATTATCATTTATTGCTTTAATATATGTAATTACATCAGCATAGCTTGTTTGCTTCATAGTAATCCTGGCCAAAAAAGATAGTAACTAAAACCTTCAAGAAAAATATAGTAAATGAATTGACTGTATATATATACAAAACCTCTGGATCCAAAGTCTAACCCCCAACAATGAGCCGTGAAATCTCCTTTATAGATAGGAGAGCAACAAGCATTGGGCTACATTGTTAATTTCAAAAATGAATTTCATTCTAAATAAAATTTGAAATTACATTTCAAAACATTCCTCATCATTGGAAAACAAAGTGCATGATCCGAGAAATCAAAAAATGGTTACACCCTGTAACCAGCCAGAGAGAAAAACAAAAAAGTGTGCCAAGCACGCACACGTCCATATCAACGAAAACAAACCATTGGAAAAGCAATACCCACCAGCCAAAATCACCACCCATTAGCTATTATTTTTCAACACACAACCCTGATATAGGTGACTGATTCTAGTTCTCACCACAATTTGAGGCAGAACCACCTTCTTCTTTCCATCCATATCAGCACGAGTTTCAGTAACATGACACGATGCCATTGTAGTTATTGGTGAAACTACAACGGCCTCTTCATCCACCCCCACAAGCTCAGTCATGACCACTAGGTAACATTCGTAGTCTGAGTTCATCTCAAACCCATTGCTATCAGAAACTGAAGAAAGTATAATAGGGGACACGCAACGCTCAGGCCTTTTGCCAGTATTTTGACCAGCAACATCGGGCATACCAGGAACAGGTTGCTCCTCCTCAAACAGTGACCTCCTAGCCTTTTCTCTGGCACTTCTATGCACTGCAAATTTGTCCATTGAAGAAAAATAGCTCACAGAATTTAGGAGAAAATCTACCACCTACAAATAAAACAACTCAAAATGCAACGATAACACTAGGTAACTTAGCAAGCATTTATAGAGTGAATTGGTGTGAGGGATATTAATTGCTTCAATGCAGTACGAGCATTTGAGTGATCAGTGCCTAATGTAGCCACCATAAAGGTATTCCAGGTTCACGAGGAAATGACGTACAACCCATCATTGCACTCAATAAGAGGGCACCGTTCACACACAATAAAAATCAAGAGAAGATCCTCTAAAAAAACCCATGCCACTAATGAAACAAGTTATAGAGCGTAAAAATTCCTCACATGGATGAATAGTAACCCTTTGAATTTGAACCATTGATGTGAAATAGGCCTCGCAAGTTGGATGACTCAAATCGAGTCAATGAGTGTTTGAAAATCCACATCAGCACTTGGGAAAAACCATAGCTAATCACAGTCCACGAAAATAGGAGGTTGCAATCGTGTAGTAGGCCCCACCTAGGCTTCATTGCTCCAAGAGTTGAGCCATGTGTCACCTTTTTGAAAACCTTGTGGTAAGTTTGGGACATTTACTCTGATATTGCGAGGCCTACGAAGGACATTCATTATTAATCCTCGTCATTAAATTCCTTTGTTGGTGAAAAGATGGCCACTTGTAATTGTTGGAACCTCAAGAAAAGGGCCCCATCCCTTTGTTCATGAGAGATGGTAGTATCTTGCATACCTCGTGCCAACTTAATGACATCAGTAGGAAAACCTGTGAGGTCTGCGAGGAACGGTCTAGATCATCTGTGATCAGAGAGTTTACCAAGCTGAATGTAAACTGATATATAATAGTGGTGGGGTTGGCCAAAAAATCCTCGGCGACATGAATATTAAAAGCCACATTGGCAGATAGGAAACCAGTAGGTTAGGTGAAAAGGGGCTGGTAAGAGCATGAAGGAAAGACTCAACCAGACAATTTAAGTGACCGGTTACCCTCGGTAGCAAGTCAATGTTGAAATATAACATGAGGGTTTCTAAAGAATACCAATCAATATTTCATGAGAGATCAAAAAACCCTAAACCCAAACAATTAGACCTCCAGCCTTACAAATATTTTTAAAAGTCCCACCACTATCCTAACCTTCCTTTTAACAGAGATAAGTTAGGGAAGCCATATTGCTCTTTTCCTTTTGTGACCTAGCACCTTGCAGTGGCTGGTGATGAGACTTTTCAAATTCAAAGGGGGAAGGTTAGGGTTTCAAGGTTTTATATTACCAATGATAATATAAATTATCAACTTTGGAAACCCTTACATTCTATTTAAATGATGACTTTCTACCAAAGGTAACCGGTCACTTAAGTGATCTGGTTGAGCCTTTCCTCTGTGTTCTTACCGGCCTCTTTCTTCCAGCCTGTCGGTCTCTTTTTCCACCTAGGCTTAAAATTGTATACCACCAAAGCTTGTACTAGCCGGTCCCACCTGAATATTCCACATGTCCTACATGCAGTTTGGCTAACCATTTGATCATGGGTTTTGATCTAGACTATTTCTTGCAAACCTCATAGGTTTTCCTATTGATGTCACTAAAGTAGTGCGAGGTCTGTGAGATGCCACCATCTAGCATGTACAGAGGAGTGGGGTCTTTTCCCAAGGCGCTAGCAATAACAAGTGGCCATCTTTTCACCGATGAAGAAATTTAATGATGGGGTTAATAATAATTGTCCCTCGCAGACCTCACACGATTAGAGTAAATATTCCTAAAGTACTACGAGGTCTACGAAGGGGAGACATGTGGCTTTTTTCTTGAAGCGATAAGGCTAGGTGGGACCTCCTGTCTGGTTATGACCTCTTGTTTTCATGAGTTTTGATTGGCTGTGTTCTTTCCCAAGCACTAATGTGGATTGTCAAAAATCATTGACTCAATCTGAGTCATCTGATTCACCAGATCTGTTCTACATCAGTGGTTCAAATTCAAAGAGGGGTGTTGTTCATCTGTGTGGAAAAATTTTGTGCTTTGTTACTTGTTTCATTAAGGGCATGGGTTATTCCAGAGGATATTCTCCTAATTTTCTCTAGCATGCGAACGATGCCCTCCTGATAGAAACAATGATGGGTTATGCATCGTTTCTTCATGGGCATAAATGAAGAGGTCCTTGCACTCAAACCAATAACTGTAGTGGCACCGTGCCAAGTTGTTGGGTGTTGTGCTGATGTGGATGGAGGGAAGAAGGTGTTTCCACTGCTTATTGAGGCGAAAACAAGAAACCGTCACCTGTATCGAGGCCATGGGTCTACTTAATATTTGCTGGTGTTGGGTTTGTTGGTCGTGGGCAGTGTTTTTTCATGGTGTTTGATCTTTTTGATGTGGACATGTGCGTGCCTGGCATGCTTTTTTGTTTTTTCTCCGACTGGTTATTGTGTAACCATTTTTTCATTCCTCGGATCATGCAATTTGCTATCCAATGATGAGGAATGTGAATTCAAATTTCATTTTCAATGAAATTCAATTTTGAAATTAACAATGTAGCCTAATGCTTTGTTGCTCTCCTATCCTATAAAGGAGATTTCATGGCTCATTGTTAGGGTCAGATTTTGGATCCATGAAGTTTTGAATATACAATCAGTTCATTTACAGTAGTTTTCTTGGAGGTTTATAGTTTTTTTTTTTTCTGGTCAGGTTTTCTACGAAGCAAGCAAGCTATGCTAATGTAATTACAGATAGTAAAGGAATAAAGGATAATCATTTTGGAACAATTGCTCTCCTAATTATGTGTCATAAGTTGTGAATCAACCTATTAATGATATTTTCATTCACTTTCAATGGTATATTTGAATGTGTTCTTCATTTCCCTACTTTAGCTCTATGAGTTAATGAACTTGCTTGAAAATGAGTTACAGATTTATGATTATACATTTAGGATTGCTAAGGAGTGTTGTTTTAAAAATTAAAATCCGCATGATGTAAAGCATTATGGTGATATGTCCATAATATCTGGATTATGCTTTGTATGACTCCTACCCAATGGATGAGGCACTGGTTATTTTCTTCAAGATTATTATGGGACAGTAATTCTAAACGTGGCGGTCTAAGAGTTGAGTACAAACAAATATTAAACCATATCTCTCTATGAGAGGCAAATATTACATTGAAGTCTTCAATCCCATAGCTCTAAGATTCCCGTTATTATTCTTTGGTCTACCAATACCAAAAGTAATCACTATCTCATTGTGTTTATAGGGATTTTAATCTGTAGGAAGAAGTTTTCTTACCAGCCATAGAACATTCTTATGAACACACTTAGGTTTACCCACCTTGGTTTCACAGAGCCAAAAGTGTAGGAGATTCAGTCTTTGACTGAATCTCGTTAGTTGGCCACTAGCCTTTGTGGTTTTTTATAATGGATGTTGGCTACCTCTTAGAGAATTACAAATCCTATGTGGGAAAAAAACACCAATAGAATGGTGACTCTGCTGGGGAAATTTTGAATCACCAGTTGCAGATGGTTATAGAGTCATATTAAAAGATTTCTTGTTCTGAATTTACATAGTGAATGTTTTCAACCCTAGAAGGAAGAGGCTATTGAAAATGAACCTGAAAATCCTATGATCTATGGTATCCTATTGGAAAAGGATTCAGGAGTTCTAGAGTTATTAGTTGAATGGTGGTTTTATTTGGGAGAACTTCTGAGAAATTTTTAAAAAAGAGGAGGAGAAACCATAAGGGTTGAAGGAGGCTATCCAGAATCTTTTGTTCAAGTGAAGTTGAATGTAAAATTTAAATGGTAATAGATTGTGGTTTTGAAAGAGATTGGTAGTAGCATGGTGTGACTCTATTGTATGTAAAAACCCAAAATCTAACAAGCTTTGAAAAGGAATTTTATACTTCTTTTAATACAGTCCTCTGTTGAAGAGGTGGTGACTTTGTCTGAAGAACCAATTGATGAAAGAAGGAACAGTCCCAGATCTGTGATATTTACAATCAGGGAGAAGAGATTAATACATGCTGCCAAAAATTACCAAGTATGTCATCAAAACTAAACAATTCACTATTTCTAATGGTGATGGGTGCTTGTAATTAAGGATGAAAATGGTTCCAATCTAGATGTCTAGCATCAAGAAAGGAACAATGATTATTTTTTCAATACTTCTAATAATGCAATATGTAAAAGGACTTATGAAACAATTTTTATGTTGCATCATATCTATGAAAGCAAGGAATACTATTTCCAGTCACTAATGGAATCATGGTTGAGATGGTAAATAATATGTTTGATAAATATGTACTATTGATGACATTTTAAATGGGTATAAGTGATCTCCCATATGTGAAGGAAGACATAAAAATGCAAAGAGAAAAAGTTGCATTAAGCCCTTCAGGGTGTTTTGTAACTCAAAGGTATATGTCTTTTATTTTCAGTGATGTCAATGGTTACCCTAATCCAATTCCTAAGAAAATTAGAAAGTATTTGCCTAAATATACAGGGCAAAGTGCAGAATCAGCCTCTAGGCATTTACAACATTTTGTAGATGTAATGGGGGATTATGAAATCAGTCATGAGGATGTTGTCATGAAGCTTTTTGTGTAATCCCTGAAGGGTGATGCCAAGGATTGGTTTTCCTATTTACCTGCCTATTCTGTTAACTCATGGAATCAATTGGTGATAGTTTTTTATGGAACAATTTGGTGAAAGAATCAATCCCAACATATTAAGAAAAGGTTTTATGGGAATGCACATAAATGAAGAGGAGCTAATCCCATATTTTAATCTCAAGTTTTCAAGAGCTTTGAGGGAAATCCCTAAATAAATAAGACCAAGTGAGGCTGAATGCTTAGTTGTATATCTTGGTTCTTTTCATAGGAGGATGGGTTATTTATTAAGGGATAAAGAGCCTACAACCCTGTACCAAGCATATCAAATGGCTATGGAAATTGAAAACAATATGAAATACTCAATGATGAAGGGGCATCTGGCTACAAGTATTGATTACCCTAGCCTAACTAGTACTAGTAAAATGTCAGAGTTGGCTACTTAGAACACTGATTATGATAAGGGTGTTTTTAAAACTATTATATCTTCACCACTGTAGTATGATGATAATGAGATCCAAGTTGAAAGCTAGTCCAATTTAAATGATAATGGTCAAACTTATCTTGTACCATAATTATATGATATGAAGGGGCAAGAGAAAGAATCACCATATGAGTTTTTCTTGAGATTTTTAGAAGCCTTAATACAAATCCCAAGAGATCATAGACCTAATGACTATGAATGCATTAATTTATTCTGTGAACTTTATGAACCAGGGCTAAGTGCTTTACCAAAAGAATTGAAGCCTGCTAATTTGGCCCAAGTCATTAAGTGGATAGAGATTGCATAATCAACTAAGAAGGTATCTACACAAAATGAAGATAATGCTTGCTCTTTTGAAGAAAGTTGGATAATTGTAGAGGAATTTGAGGGGCAACATGAGGAAGGATTGTGTGAGACACCCATTGTGTTTCCTAATCCTGATTGTAATGCTCATATCACTGAGATTTTGTTACAGGCCAGTGATTGTGATTTTAGAAGTAGTGATTGCAGTATTGATGATGGAACTGAGTTTTTCTTTTTATCAGAGTTGTATGGAAATGTAGAACCTCATGTTCTTACTTGTTTCCAAGTGAAGGAAAAACTTTCAAATGATAAATGTTTAGAGCATACTCCAAGTATACTGGCAATGGAACAACCTTATTCTATAAATGTTGAGGAATTTGAGGACAATGAAGTGTGTGGTCAAAAGAATAGTACTGGAGACAACCAATATATTGATGAATATATTGGTACTATGAATTTTCTTGACTGCTTATGTGAAGTTGAGAGGGATGTGTTGTTACCTGGTGACATTGATATTCCTGGTGAAAAAATTTTAGCTTATAATGAAGGTGACACTGATATTGCTAGTGAAAAGTTTTCATCTTGTGCCAAAATATTCACTTATAAATTAACACATACAACAGGTGGTGTTGAGTACAAGGAGGCCAGTGCATATTGCTCTTTCTCTTTTGACCAAGTTGAAATTGATGTATTTGACTCTGTCTTTGAGAGTTTTCATTTGAGAATAAATGAAGAAATATAGGGAAAGATGTATATTTAGAGGCCTGAGATGAATGTGTTTACACATTCATTGAAGAATGATGTATCTAGTACTACAGACATTTGAAATGCCAAGATGTATTCCAAATTGATAGAATTCAAGTGTTGGCAACCAAACTTATGTTGGAAATTCCAGGATGGGGATTCCTCAAGTTATGAATCATCTTTGTTGAGAAATCAAAGTATGGATAACATGCACATAGTTTTATATGAAAAATTTTAGTTTGATGTGCATACTGATGATGATGCCAGAATGTATAATGTTGCAGACCAGATAAGTTATAAATGTTTCCACTTCTCAGCTCAATTAAGCCATCATTTTACGAAATATGACCAAGGGCAGAGTAAGGTGAAATATTATCATGGTCATATGTTGCTTTTAAAGTTTTGGAATAGGGGCATTGACTAAATTCGTGTAGGGGAGGATAAGTAAAAATATGATACTTCCAGGCATATTAATTATCCCATTATTTTTGAAACATCAAAAAGTAAATGTTGTCGACTTTCTTTACTTTAGGTGACAGAGAATTTTGTTTTTGATAGAGGTAAATTTTGATTTCTCTTGTCTGGTGGCCTGGGGCCACCAAGTTTGTATACACAAGTCCAATTGACAAAGCATGGTGAAATATCGGTCAAGGCACTTGTGTAACTCAGTAATCTAGTCTGTGAAACTAGAGATTCTAGAGTCTTTCTATGCCCACAAGAGGCATACATCCCTAGTCGGAGCCACTGATGGTAATTTTCAAATTCAAAGGTGGAAGGTTAGGGTTTCAAGGTTTTATATTACCCATGATAATATAAATTATCAACTTTGGAAACACTTACGTTATATTTCAACGGTGACTTGCTACCAAAGGTAACCGTTCACTTAAGTGATCTAGTTGAGCCTTTCCTCCATGTTTTTACCGACCCCTTTCTTCCAACATGTCGGTCTCTTTTTCCACCTAGGCTTTAACTTTTATACCACCAAAGGTTGTACTGGCTAGTCCCACCCAAATATTCTACATGTCCTACATGTAGTTTGGCTAACCGATCGATCACGGGTTTTGATCTGGACCGTTTCTCACAAACCTCGTAGGTTTTCCTGTTGATATCACTAAAGTAGTGCGAGGTCTACGAGATGCCACCATCTGTTATGTACAAAGGAGTGGGGTCTTTTCTCAAGGTGCCAACAATAACAAGTGGCCATCTTTTCACCCGTGAAGGAATATAATGATGGGGTTGATAATAATTGTCCCTCGCAGACCTCGCACGATCAAAGTAAATATTCCTAAAGTACTATGTGGTCTGCGAAGAGGTGACTCATGGATTTTTTCTTGAAGCGACATGGCTAGGTGGGACCTACTATCTGGTTATGACCTCCTGTTTTCATGAGTTATGATGGGTTGTGTTCTTTCCCAAGTGCTGATGTGGATTGTCAACACTCATTGACTTGATCTGATTCGTTCGATTCACCAGATCTATTCTGCATCAGTAGTTCAAATTCAAAGAGGGGTTTTATTCATCTATGTGGTGAAATTTTGCACTCTGTTACTTGTTTCATTAATGGCGTGGGTTATTCTAGAGGACCTTCTCCTAATTTTCTCTAGCGTGCAAACGATGCCCTCCTGATAGAAACAATGATGGGTTGTATGTCATTTCTTCATAGGCCTAGAATACTCTTATGGTGGATATTTCAGCCACTAATCACTCAAATGCTTGTATTGTATTCAAGCAATTAATATCCCTCTAACCAATTCACTCTATAAATTCTTGCTAAGTTACCCAGTGTTATCATTGCATTTTTGAGTTGTTTTATTTATAGGTGGTGGCTATTCTCCTATGTTCTATGAAGCTATTTCTTCAATGGACAAATATATAGGGTGTAGGAGTGCCAGAGTAAGAGCCAAGAGGTCGCTGATTGAGAAGGAGCAACCTACTCCCAGAACACCCAAAGTTACTACTCATAGAGCTGGAAAAAGGCCTAAGCATTGCGCATCCCCTATTCTGATTTCATCAGATTCTGATGGCAACAGGTCCGAAATAGAATTAGATTACTGATGTTACCTAGTGGCCTCAACTGAGCTCATGGGTGTAAACGAAGAGGTCCTTTCACTCAAACCAATAACTATAGTGGCACCATGCCAAGTTGTTGGGTGTTGTGTTGATGTGGCTAGAGGGAAGAAGGTATTTTCAATGCTTACTAAAGTGAGAACTCAAAGTGGTCACCTATACTAGGGCTGTGAGTCTACTTAATGTTTGCTGGTGTTGGGTCTGTTGGTCGTGGGGAGTGTTTTTCCAGGTGTTTCATCTTGTTGATGTGGATGTGCGCATGCCTGACATGCTTTTTTTTTTTTTCTTTGATTGGTTACTGTGTAACCTTTTTTTATTCCTCGGATCATGCACTTTTCTATCCAATGATGACGAATGTGAATTCGAATTTCATTCTAAATGAAATTCAATTTTGAAATTAACAATGTAGCCTAATGCTTTTTTTCTCTCTTGTCCTATAAAGGAGATTTCATGGCTCATTGTTAGGGTTAGATTCTGGATCCATGAAGTTCTAAATATGTACAATTACTTCATTTACTGTAGTTTTCTTGGAGGTTTTTAGTTCATCTTTTATCTGGTCAGGTTTTCTACGAAGCAAGCAAGCTATGAAAATGTAATTACAGATAGTAAAGCAATAAAGGATAATCATTTTGGAATAATTGCTCTCCTAGTTGTGTGTCATAAGTTGTGAATGAACCTATTAATGATATTTTCATTCACTTTCAATGGTATATTTGAATGTGTTCTTCATTTCCCTGCTTTATCTCTATGAGTTAATGAAATTGCTTGAAAATGAGTTACAAATTTATGATTATCCATTTAGGATTGCTAAGGAGTGTTGTTTTAAAAATTAAAATTCACATGATGTAAAGCATTATGGTGATATGTCCATAATATCTAGATTACGCTTCTTATGACTCCTACCCAATGGATGAGGCACTGGTTATTTTCTTCAAGATTTTTACGGGACTGTAATTCTAAACATGGCAGTCTAAGAGCTGAGTACAACCAAATATTAAACCCTATCTCTCTACGAGAGGCAAATGTTACATTGAATTCTTCAATCCCGTTGCTCTAAGATTCTCGTTATTATTCTTTAGTCTGCCAATACCAAAAGTAATCACTATCTCATTGCATGTATAGAGATTGTAATCTGTAGGAAGAAGTGTTCTTACCAGTCATAGAACATTCTTATGAACACACTTAGGTTTACCCACTTTGGTTTCACAAAGCCAAAAGTGTAGGAGATTCAGTCTTTGACTGAATCTCGTTAGTTGGCCACTAGCCTTTATGGTTTTTTATAATGGAGGTTGGCTATCTCTTAGAGAATTGCAAATCTTATGTGGGAAAAAAACACCAACATTTGGTCCCCATCTCTTACAAGTAGACAATAGTGATTGACGCTAATGTCGAGCTCAAGGTGAGATTAGGGTTATGTTGGTATAAAGTAGTTCTAGGAGCCACATATGATTGACAATCTCACATCAACCACCACCACTAGTCCTCAAGGATTTTAGTAGCCATAGGTCTACAAGATGATGATATATCTTTGTATGATACACCAAACTTTTTTAGAATGGTGATATGATGATGTATATAAACACCATGATTAATATGAGCATATTTTTTCTTAAACTATTCTTAGTACAACATGTGATCTTATTTTAATACCATGAATTACATTTCCATATATGTCAAATGAATACAATTTTCATTGATTAAACATTTTGATTAACATTATTTAATGAATATGACTTAAAAAATCTAATTGATATATGCAAATTTGATCTAACTAAATAATTAAATGTAACTATTTAATTAAATACTATATTTTGATTAAGTGTACATAGGTTAAACTAGATGCAACTATGATCTAATTTTTAAAAATTAAATGCTATAAGGATCTAATTAACATGTCACACAAATTACTAAATGGTATTATAACAAGTAATAATCAAATTTAAGAAAATTACTCTTAAATTCCAAGACACACAAATGTACGCCATGAATGAAGCAATATGAGACTAAATAGAAAGTAGATCTATTTAACCTAATAAACATGCTTTAAACTACAACATACTATTCAAAGATGATGTTATGTATTAAATATACACAAATGCATAGAATTAATATTCTCTTTGAGAGGTGTATCATCCATCATAAAAAGATTATATTCTCTAGATCCATAATCTTCAAAAATGGTATAGGGTCCTAAGCAATTCAAATTGAACTTTCCCTTTTCTCTTGGTATGAAATTTACATTACATTGATTCTCATATAGCACCAAGCTTCCACTATTAAATGAATGGTAGATAACTCCTTCATTGTATTTTTGTTGAATATCTTTATAATAGCCTTGAAGATGTTTGAGAGAGTGTATGCATTATTCATCGAGCATTTCAAGTTGTCAAAGTCATTGTTCTCTATAAGAATGATCATCTATGATGCATTGATATAAAAATTTAAGAAAGGAATTTCTAACTCCAAAGGAATAATAGCATCAACACCATACACAAGGTTGTGTAGGGTATTACCTATAGTCATACGAACACTTGTATGATAAGCCCACAATGCATAAGAAAGCTAAGTATGCCAATTTTTACCATGTTTGTTAACAAATTTTCATAGAACTTATTCAATAATTTTATTAGATGCTTCCAATTGTAAATTTTATATAGGATAATATGGTGTACAAAAATGATGTATATGAAAATTTTCAAGGAAATTTTTCACTTCCTTGTTCTTAAATTATGTACCATTATTAGAAATTAAAGCAAAAGGAAGAACAAATTTTGATATATTGTTATCCAATATGAAATGAAAAATAACTTCAAATATCATGGAATGAAGTGAAACTACCTCAACCCATTTCATGAGTTAATTTGTAGCTGTAATAGTAAAATTGTATCCTTGAGATGGAGGAGAAATATTTCCAATGAGATCCAAGCCCCACGTGAAAAATGGCCAAACAACAAATTGGGCATGAAGATCATATGCAGTATCATGAATCAAATTGTTGTGTTGTTGACATTTAGGACATTTCTTAATGAAAGATAAAGAATATTGCTCCATATTATGCCAATAATATCCCATACGAATTAACTTTTAAACCAAAGATTGACCACCAAAGTGTCCTCCATAAGCACTTAAATGGGATTCTTCGAGGGCCATTGGGATTTATGATTTTCTAAGGAAAGAAAGAAGGAGATAATTATATGCCCTTTATTACAACACATTATCTAAGATTATATATCGTGATGTGAGATTTTAAATATGAGATTGACAATTTTTGTGGTCGGTTCAAGAAAGACAACATCACACAAATATTGATATATGTGGGAGTACAATTCATCCAATTTAATTAAGTGACAAACTATCTCATCTTTGATGTTTTAAGCTATAAATGGTGATGTGAGATTATAAATAGTAAATTTGCAATCCATAGATGAATCAAATCGATATAATGGAAGTAATGCTTTCCATTTCACCCACATGTCATTTATCCTTCCATGGAATATTGTCAATAGTATATAAGGTAGAATTTTCTTAATATTGTTAATGATAGGTCACAATATTGTGATAGTTTATCTTGTTTCTCTTAATATGATCTAATAATTTGTTTTATGATTAATTGAGAATGTCCAAATTTATGAAGGTATTAAATATTAAGAGATGGTAATACATGTAATCCAGTGATAAGATCTTCAAATTCCATGATGTTATTCATGTAAAGGAAGTTTAGATGATAACATAAGTAAATTGGCTTACCTAAAGGATGTAATAATATAACTATGGCATCAAATCCAATTCGACACTTAGAACCATCAAAATACAAATCCCATGTTTTATTTTCCTCTAATGTCTAATGGCATCGGAGCATGTTCATCAGGAAATGACTCTTGATTTGGTAAGCCTAATGGAAAATAAGCTTCAACTAGATTTTTGGTCAATGCTTGACCTTTAATTTCCTTTTGAGAGATAAAATTAAGATCAAACTCTATTAACAATATTACTAATTTAGCAAGGCATCCTAATAAATAATATTTTTTTAAACATGTTTTAGCAGATCAAAATTTGTAACAACATGCACTTCAACATTTAAAGAATAATGTTTCAACTTATTTGGAGCAAACATAAGAGCCAAAAATTATTTTTCTATATTTATGTATAGTGTTTCATAATTGATTAATGTTCAACTAATACAGTAAATAGGATGCTCTTTACCATTCACATATTGTTGCACCAATAGTGCAACAAGAGCACTAGATGAAGCATAAGTGTAAAGAATAAAGGGATGTCCTGATGTACTTGGGTATAATATAGGAGGATTAGCCAAATATTATTTTAAATATTCAAGGATTTTTATAATCTTCATTCCATTTAAAATGGGATTATTTCTTAAGCAATTGGGTAAAGGGAAGAGTTTGATCCACCAATAATGCAACAAAATGATGGATATTTTGAATCTTCCATAGGGTTAGCCCACAATGGTGTGTCCCACTTTTTGGCCAAAGGACACTCGAATGAACAGTTTTACAAAATTTTCACTTTATGAAACTTATAGAAACTAAACCATTAATAATTTGGAGATGGTGTGAACTAGTGATTTTTGAGGATTTGTGTGTAGATTCTAAATATATTTTTTATTAAAAAATTACAAATAAATTGTGAAATTTTTACATAAATTTTAAAAACTTTTTATAATAGAACAAATTTTTTAAAAAGTGGTGTTTATGTCGTAACTCATAAATTTTTTATTGAAAGGATAAAATTTTAATTTTTAAAATATAGATCTGTAACATCAATATCTAGTGCATGGATATTTTTTCATAATTTTTTACTGGATATATATAATTAATTTTTAAATTCAGAGTAATTATAATTTCGACATAGGTGTTTTTTTTAATGCATAATTTTTTTTATGCATTGAAATTAATTTTACTTTATTTTGTTGAAACAAGGACATCAATTCACTATTTTTAGGAATGATCACTAAATTTAGTTTTTTTGAATGAATAAGAAAACTAAGAGGGAGGGTGAATCATTTGTATCTTATCAAATAAACAAAACCCTCATTAACATTCAAATCCACAAGCATTCATTAAACCATTAATCTGTTATAAAGAATTAGTATGAAAAGTAGATAGCATAAACTGAAACAAATTTAACACCATGCATAAGACAACACCAGATTTACATGGAAAACCCAAGGAGGGAAAAACTATGGTGAGGATTAGCTCACAATATTAGTAATTGAAAAACCGGTTACAAAGGATCACTGCTAGAATAGGAAACACTATCTAGAAAGACTCATAGCCAAGGCTCACTATAAGAGTAGAAAAAAAAGATAGAGAAGAAATGCTACACAAAGAACATGATCTCAATGCAACAATGATTCAACCACAATTTCTCTAACACCTTCATAGTTTGTCTGAATCATTGCAAAAACCTTCTTTTCACTATATCTAAAAATCCAACACTTGAAAGCTCATATTTCTCTACTTAGATTCACACCATTCCCATCACACACTTTGAACTTTCATCTATCTTATCCACCTTCAACAATCTATCTCATACTTATACCTTCCCCACCTTGAAACACTTTTGAAGGTAAGAAAGGCACCTCAAATGTGTAAATTCAAATTAGGTCGACACCAAAATATTGAACACCCAAAATATTGAGAAGGGGAGTAAATCAGTATTCCTTTGAACCAACTAAACATAATCCATCTGATTATCAAAATAAATATAACTGTAATAATGAATGAAATAATGAATAAATCTACAAAATCGCATGACACATGAACTCCAATTTTTTTTCATGGAAAAACCACGATGAGGATTATCTCACAATATATTATTTTCGGATATAATATATTACCAAAAGGCTCATAGGACATACTATCTAGAAAAAGGATCACAACCCATAGAGAAAGAACAAATAAGGGTTTGCAATACTACCTATTTTAAATAATACAATAGAATCTATCATATTGGATTATAGTTCCAATGATGTAAAAAATTATCTCCACACTAATCTGAATCAATACTCTATTTTGCTTACAATCTGCTCAATACTGCATCACACACATGTAGGTGATCCACCATACATGTCATATATCTCTTCAATACTTGCATACAATCTTCTATCTCCACATCATACACCCACACTCTATCTTCCAAAAACTTTTGATGTCAATCTCCTATATGTATCCATGTTAGGTGTAACTTCAATTAGTTCGGCCTAATTAGAAGTAACACACAAAATTAAGCATGTCATCCTCAAAAAAATTTATCCACACTTTCCACCTTAATCAAAAATCCAATTTACATCAAGATAAGTCAGAATGGACCTAAAAAAATTCCCACATAAGATAAAGTTACTTGCTTTTCCTTCACAAAACATCAAATGTGTTAGGTCAGCCAAAAAATAGACCTAAACACAAAATCTTCAAGTGTACATGCAATTTTCCAAATGTGCGACGTTAGGGAATGATCTTCCTTCAGCTTCCCATTCAACCAACATCTATTAGCTTATCTTTTTCATTACAAAATAAAAATCTATGAATAAATGGGGAATCTCCCATATTGATACATTGTACAAAAACTAAGTACAAGATACAACATTGAGCACTGGCATTCACATATTTCGGGAAACTTCATAGAATGTCACAAAATATTGAGTATAGCTACATTTTGTGAAATCAAAATTGTAGTTACAGAAGGTTATACTAACTTGCGGTGAAGTGTGAACCCAAAAACTGATGCACTGAACCATGCCAATTTCATAATAAGCCATACTTTCTAGACCAACTTTCATTGTACATATTTCACAAAAAATACTTCCAAACTAGGCTAGGATGATCATAACAATGTTGACATCAATAAAAACTCTGGATCAAGCAATATATACACTGCATTCTCATGTTGCCAAACTGCATCATCAATGAAAAATTCAAACTTCCAACACTCTCCCCCTTTGTCATTTATAGCAACATGCATATCAAAAAAAAATTTGAAACCATGTCTCCCCCTTACACATATCTCTCCCAAAAATATTTTCTCAATATCTCTCCAAGTATTCCCAAGTATCTCTCTCCAAATGTTTTGACCAATTTTTTTTCAACTATCTCTCCCCCTTCAATATTAAGGGCAAAGGGTGTGCAAAAAAATTAGTATACTCACCCTTAGATATATGTGTTGACACCCCCTCAAAGAATTAACCAAAACAAGAGCTTTATGCCTTTATTGATGCAAAAAGGAATTTAGAAAAATGCATGGGAGTAAAAATTGTCAACCTGAGGATGTTGACCCTTTGAGCTTTTGCAAAATGTCTTGAAAAGTAGATCTACCTTCTTCCCAAATCCTTTATGATTCTGCTAGTGTTTTGTACTATAATTCAAGCTCCATTAGAGTTTCTTCTCCTTCTTCTAGAGTACTAGGGTTGAGATTTATCTTTGAGATTTTATCAATACTAGCAAGGGCACTTGGGATAGGTATATATTTTATCTTCACTAAGTCTGTTAGCTTCACATGTTGTCTAATTGTATCTCCTATCTAACTCTACAATGCAAAGAAGTTTTCATGTAGTTGCATTATGATAGTCTAAGTCTGATTATCTTTATCTCGCATTGGATCATCAGTATATGTTGCACAACTTATTTGTATTTCAATTGAACTCATGGAATCCTTTATTCTCTATGTGATATTTGACCATTTCAAGCAATATGAAAGTATTTTTTGTGTTTCTACTCCACAAATTTGAACATCCTTCAAATATTTTGTAACTTTGTGATGTGCACTTGCACACTTCCTTGTGATATCCACTAGTTTCTTTTTTGGAGGTCTTTCCTCTAATTCAATTTTATTTTTTCCTCTTAGACCGGAGGCATATTCCTTGAAAGAATCAACAAAGAGTTTGAAATCTTCCATAGCAGATAATGGTGCATCAATACTTGTACCAGGAGTTATCTCTTGTAAGGTCTTTATAGATTCATCCATATCTTATGCATTGGTAGTTATAACTACAGTCTCATCCTCATGTTGAGCATTATCTATGTAAACTCTTTCTTCTTTAACATTAATATCTTTTTACCTTGTAACTGCTTGTTTGAATTTCCCTGTAACTGAAGGTCTATCTATGCTTTTTCTCTTCTTACCTATCCTCCTAGAGTTGTCAAAGGCTTTTGCATTCAACTCATCTCTAGTCTTATCCTCTAACCTTGATTTGTTGAGGTCTTTGGAGCTTCTTAGAAGTACTTCTACATAGTTAACATCTTCTACTTCTAAAACTTCATAGTCCATTTTTCAGATGCAAATAACCCTGGGTTCAATTACTTCCATAAAGAAAAAGTCAGTGAAGACCAAAAATTTAATGTCTTTTAAGTATCTTTGTACCACAATCTTAGGATTTTTCATCCTTTCATTCATTCTCCTTTGAAATATTCTAAAGAATACTGCAAGGGCATCATATTGAGCATTCGAACCTCCAAGGTTTTTCATATTGTTTGCAATTTCATGAATAATAGGTTCTACATTTGTCCAATTTACTTTCCCAACCACTGGAATTTCCTTCAAGACGTAGAAAATTAGACACATTACCAATGTTCCATACCTGAATGTATGCTTCTTCTTCTTATTCTCCTTCAAGTTTTCAACAATTTTTTCCAGAGTAATTCACAAAGTTCATAGCCAACATCATTTTCAATCGTATCTTGTGTTACATGAATGGCTATGGCAAAGGCTTCATTATTTCTATTTGGGTGATAAATCTTGTGACTTATGAGAATTGTTGCATACCAAAATGTCAATTTTCTAATGGAGTCTAATGTGACTTTATTTTGATCAAGGGTGGCACCTTTCTTTTCCATTACATCCTTGAATTTGATAGATTTTTGTATTGGAACTAGTCCAGAGGACCATAAACCAATTATTTCTTTAATTTCTTCTTTAGTTATCATGTACAGGCCATCAATCCATATGAATTATCATGAATTATGCTTAGCACCATTTTGGCGTATTTCTCTTTATCCTCAAACATCAAAAACTTTCATGACACATCCAGTCTCTTCTTACTTTGGGATTTGTATTCTAATTTTAAAGTGTCATCATTCTCTTCCAATTCTTTTGTCCATAGAATAAATAATCTGCTAGAGGAAACTTCTTCCATTTTCCCATTAATGTATGCTTTGATGTCTTTAGTAGGTAAAACCCCATAGGGAGTGCAAGAGAATGCACATAAGGGATCATCTAGACAAACTTTGGCAGTATGTCTTTTAAGCTTAGGTTGTGGTCTCTATGAAACATCTAAAACCTTTGCTACCTCCATTACATTTAAATTACTTTCAAAGAAAAATTCAAAAAGACTAGAATATGTAGGAATTGGAAAATACCTCTTAGTCATCTTGGTAAACTTAGGGTTTTGATGTTCATCCTATTACCAAATTTTAATCACAACTCAATTTGGTATAGCAGAAACAATTGGTTAAATTTAAAAAAGAAGGGTATTCAAATATTTCTACTAAGTTTAATTATTGCACAATAGGGATGCTTTCCAATGGAATTCAATTTTTATCATGCAATGCTTTACAACATAAATGAATTACACAAATTGCATAGTATGTTGTCTTTTATTTCTTTTGTGATGAAAATGTATACAAGATTGCATAAACATTGTTGTTTCATACATTGAGATCAAAAGAATGCTTAAATGTCCCACACAAGTCATGGGAGTAGTTGAACTAATAAAACATAAAAAAAAATTATACAACTAAAGATAAAAGTAGAAAAAAATATGAGAAGGAATATCCATCATTTCCCGTTGGCCTAGTTTGGTGTTGATCCTCTTTATTTCAGCCCCTCCTTCTTGTCGATCTTCAATTGAACCTGCATGATGATGAAAGGATTGGTTTAGAGCTTCGGATATCAATCTCATCATATGTCTTATTAATAGAAATATAGCCTATATCTATGATACATTTGATCAGCTGAGAAATTATCATATGTATGCAAGAGAGCTAAGATCAAATCATCAAGAGGAACACAAAGTTTCATTATTTTATCTAACTTGTGTGTTCACTGTGTAAGTACAAGTTCATTTATGATTCATTTCTTTTGACATTTCCGCATGTGGATAGAAATGTGGCTCCCACAAGGGTTGAGCCCACCATGCTAAAGGCTACTATCATTAATGTATAGGCATTCAATTTGTAGTCATAGTCTATAGGAGTGCCATCAAAAGAATGTAAATTTTGATACTAGAGAGCAATGCAACAATGAGGATTCATGATAATAGGTAATTTTATATCGGATAAGCATTTTCCCCTACTTTGGTAATTGTCTTGTGTCAAAATAATTCCTTGACATTTCAAGCATACATATTAGATTTATGATAGTCACTATTTATAGTAAAGGCAATCAATACACAATGAAGGAATAATCATCAAATGACCTTACATAAGTTGTCATCAAGAAACAGTGACTATGAAAAGACCTTTAAGTGAAAGGAAAAGATAGCAAGATTCTTTTTTTAAGTAGTCACAATGGTTCCTGTGAGTCATAGTGCAAGCATAATCTTGTATTCAGAAGGTTCCATGCTTATTTTGAACACATTATCAAGTCTCATATTGAAGCATAGTCATAATGTTCATAATGTTGAGTGCAATTTTATATTTCATAAATAATGGAATAGTAATTTCTAAGACCACAAGGAAGAATGTATTTCTTCAAGAGCAAGGGCTTTATAGTAAAATGAAAATACCATAGGCCTATGTTGTAATAAGAGGGAAATCACTTTGTAGATACACGATCCAATCAAACACAAGGTGATTATGCTAAAGAAGCATGGAAGTTTCTACTCATACAAGATTCAGGCACTTGATAGACCTTGAGGGTAGAGTTTTTCATCCAATGGATAATCTCCATAAGCATGTTCATGGGGGACACTGAGAAACTTTCAATGCATAGTCATTTTTTAGCTCATTAATGTCCTCATTTAAGAGTGAAGAACACTTCATCAACAAGGACAGTCATGGTTTATAAGAAGTCTTTTCATAGTAACAATTCTATCATGCTTAATGCAAACCTACAATGGAGGAGTTCAAATAAAATTACAACCTATTGATAGTGTAAGGTTGACAACACATGAGGTCTCAAGTATGATGAACAAAGACAACATTATAATGCTTGGGGTATTGAATGTCACATTAAAGGTAATGAATCTAGCTTTTCTCGAAGTTGGGTTTTCCTAGTAATGGCAAAGAGGTTGGTTTCATATTTGGAGATGTATTTCATGACATTCTTGCATATCTGAGAGCTGCCACATGTGAAATAGATGAATTGGTATTTAAGTACCTATTAAGTCTATCTTCCATCTATGAGTTAGAAATAAGTGATTTTCTATCTTATATTCAATGAAAGAAGGGTTTCTCATTATTATAAACCATTATATATATATGAAGCACCATCTAGTTGTGTTTCTAACATGCATTGAACTATATTCATATACCACAGCCAAATCTACGCCCAATATGTCAAAGTGATTGTATAACCCC
Organism: Sequoiadendron giganteum; assembly: GCA_007115665.2. NCBI lineage: Eukaryota > Viridiplantae > Streptophyta > Pinopsida > Cupressales > Cupressaceae > Sequoiadendron > Sequoiadendron giganteum. The sequence continues at coordinate 493,845,386 of CM021108.1, read as the reverse complement.
ATATGACTATATCTATGAAGGGTGACTATGGTTATACTAGAACAATTATTTGCAATGCAAGATCACAATGGTAATAAGGTAGAGAAATACATTAATTGTGAGAAAAAATGAAGAGAAGAAGAGGAAAACCCTTGATTTTTATCCCAATAGAATATAGAAAAACGTTTTTCCATCAAATCCTTCATTTCAAATAATGAAACCATGGCTTGTTACAGAAAAACTGAATAACCCAGAAGCCTACAAATACGTTCAACTGAAATATTGGACATATTAAAAATAACTATAGTTCTTTGTGAAGGAAATACAACCCAGACTGCAAATTTTCAAATGGGGTTTCATTTATCAAAGTCATGGCCTCCTATAGTGAAGAGATGTGAAAATAGAATACAAGGTTTCTCTTCATTTCAAAACATAAAAAACGGCCTACAAAAAGAGAAAGACCCTTGAGTTTTTCGAACTGAATGTAAAAAGAAATTTGTTTCCTTTGTTTCTTTTTAAAAACACAACTTAAAAGCATAGCTTGTTCATACAATTGAAATACCACAACCATGAAGTGGTAAAAACATGAGAGATGCTCATGAAACAAAGGAAAGAAAAGAAAATTTCTTTTCTTTTCTTTATAGAATAAAAATATAGAGAGGAGCCCTTTCACCATTTTTTCTAAGATCCAAGGCATTATTCTAAATGAAAATAATAGGCAAAGAATAAAGAGACTTTTCATTTCTTTTTCTGTTGCAAACAAGCTTTATATGCATAGAGAAACTAAAAGAGAAATAAAACCCTCTGTATGAAAGAATGAAGGCTTGGCCTCCTATAGTGAAGAGATGTGAAAAAAGAATGCAGAACATACCACTCGGCCTCAACATTGAAAACTCTTGATTCTCCATGTAAACTCCAGCTTGAAGATCTCCAATTTGGCTTGATTTAGCTCCAAGAACTCATAGAGATCAAGTTAGAACCCTAGCATGGCAATGCCCAGGCAGAGCATGAAGATTGCAAAATGAAAAATGAAATCAAAAAACACATAAGGCCGCGGGTATATTCTAAGGGTTTCTTTTACCCTCATACTTGGCTGAAACTTTTGAGGTTATTTTTTTTAAAACTCTTGCATAAATTAATACCCATTGATATGTATAAGGTATTTTTAAAAACCCTTACATGCATTTAAATTTTTTGCAAGTTGTAAACCAACTTAGGTTCCACCTCCTCCATTTTTTGCATGAAAATGGAACCAGGATAAGAATGTAAACATTCATTAAGGTAATATCTTATGAATTACCTTAATGTACATCATTAAAATACAATAAGGGAGGCATAGTCATCGCATACATTAAAATAATTGTCACTTAATTACTTTAATGATTGCCTAAATCAGTTAACTTCACCTCAAAATCATGCAAAATCAATAAAGGAGTTTAATTGAAGTATTTTATCTTCATTTCCGATCATTTAGAGTGATTTTGGGGTCAAAATTGGTCAAACTAGTTGTGGTAGTGAGTTTGAGGCTATTTTCTCATCCATAAGGAAATATGAAAAGCCTTAGAAAGAGAGGTCTTGGGACTTCAGGGTTATCTTTTCTATATATGGGAAACGACAATCTTTTTTCTCAGTTCTTGCTTCTTTTCCTTTGCTTTGTACAAAGAGAGATTGGTCTTGTAACTCAATTTTTATAGCTATTAATATAGAGAATTAGATTATAGGTTACATGTTATTTGTCTTTATGTAGTATTCTCCTATTATTTTCATTTAGAATTTGTCAATTTTTCCTCTTCAAAATTATGCAAAGTGTCTTTGTGAATGATTTGATGAAATTATTGTGCTTTAGCCATCAAAACCTCTATTTTTTTCTTGTTCATAATTTTAAATCACATCATAGGTCTTAGGCTTTTCCTATATTCATTTTGTTCTTCAAGTCGTGAAAATTTACTTTCCTTCTGAAAAGACAAGTTCCTTGGCCTTCTTTGGAAACATTTTTCTGATCGAATTACCATTTCTGAACTATGTAAATAGATTTTCTGAAAATAGTTGTGAATCAGTCTATAGTTTTAATTATCATTATCATTTAGGTGCATCACCATACTTTCAAATTCAGTTTTATCCATTTATTTCAAAGTATTTTATCCCTTTTCCTTCAAAATCATCAATTCATTAGAAAAATCAAAAGGGAACCAACCCATAATCTAGAGATTCGCCTTCGCTATGACCATACCCACAAGCTTGAAGGTGTTTCCATGTTTCATGAGATTTATAAGCATTTAAACTTAGCATTTGGGTGCAATCTCCATGACAACATAGCCACTAGGAGACGCGTTGAACCCTTCAATTTCTTCTTCTTCTCTTCTCTTTCCCTTCAAATGCATATAGTGAAATGAATTTTTCTTCCAAAGCACTCGTTTAAATCTTTGAGTTGACCATTTCAATAATAAATGCTTCAAACAAAGACTTGGTAAACTTCTAAACTTTGTTTGCACAATCAACTTTCATAAGCTCCACAAATTTTTGCATTAGAATATTTTCCTCCACAGTTTTCTCCAAAAGATTCATATTATTCATCTCCATCTTATATCTTTATTTTAATCCATGACACATCATATTGGTATGGGGTTATATGATTTTTAGTAAAGGCTCTAGGCTTAGTTATCGAAGGAAACATCTGCACCAAAGATTGGTACAGATTATCCTTTATCCTCAATCTCTTCTTTTTTTCTCTGCATCTTTTCCATTTCCTTCTTCACTTCATTCAGATCAATCTCCTTAATTGGTTCATCTTTCTTCATCAAATCATTCTTCCTTGAGATTTTATTTTTGTAAAATTTAGCAATATGTCTAGTTTTTTTGCAATTTTTGCATATGATATTTCTTTGAGAATTATTTCTTCCATTTGTTCTAAATCTACATTGATTAGCCATGTGTCCAAATCCATAGCATGTATAGCAGTGACCATTAAAAGATTAAATCATTATACCACTGTTATATCCATTCATCATTTGAATTTTGCATTTCCTTGCTCTATGTCCAAATTTATTCAATGTAAAACATTCTCTAGTAAATGATGAAGCATTTTGATTCATTCTTCTTCTACATTTTACAGCTCTATGTCCATATTTATTCCTAAAATAATAGAAACCATTAAAATATTGGTACCTTTGAGCATTTGGTTGTCTAATAGGGGGTCTTTTAGCATTGCTTCTTTGATTCTAAAACTTTCCATAGTTCCTCTTGCCTTCAAATTTCTTTGGTTCACTAATCTTCTTTGTATTAGATGTCTAATCTATTTTAGATATTTCTCCTTTTTCAAGTCCTAAACCTCCTTTATATTTAAATTTTTTTTGTCCTGTAATCAATTCATCAAGCATTGTAGAACTTCTATTAATTTTTTCTTCATGAATTATTTCCTTCTCCAGGTCTAATCTTAGATTTACCACTTCTTGTTTAAGTCTAGTGCACTCATTAGTCTTTCTTTTTACCATTGTATTCAAATATTCCTCAATTATTTTATTTTCTTCCACTTGTACTCTTAATCCAATGATGTCTTCATTTTATTTCCTCAATTGTTCTTTGACTTCCTTATTCCTTTCTTTGAATTTCTTGATCTACTCTCTTAGTTTTTTGATGCACTCATTTGCCTCTTTTATATTTTCCTTCAAATCTCTATTCTCATCTTCATTTTTGTTAATATCTTCAAGAGCAACCTTGAGTTCTCCATATTTGTCTAACATTCAATCTTCTTTTGTGTATTCAATAGTAGGAATCTATTCCAAAGGAATAGAATACTTTCCATCAACCATATTTTTCAAACTTCAAGATCTTCTAAAAGTGGTCAAGCTCTTTCCAGGAATCCAAGATCTGATACCAATTGTTGAACACCTAAAATACTGAGAGGGGGTGTGAATCAGTATTCCTTTGAACAAGTTAAACATGAGACATTTGATTATCATAACAAATATAATTGCAATAATGAATGAAAGCATGGAGACATACACAAAATCACATGACACATGAACACCAGTATTTTTACATGAAAAATCCAAAAATGGAAAAACCACAGTGAGGATTAGCTCACAATATATTATATTTGGATACAATATATTACAAAAAAATTCACTATTTGGATATGACACATTTTCTAGAAAAAGGCTCACAACCCATAGAGAAAGAACAAAGAATGGTTGGAAATACTTCCTATTTTAACTAATACAATAGCATATATAATATGTTAAATTATAGTTCCAATGAAGTATAAGATGATCTCCACACTATTCTAAATCAATACTTTTTTCTATTCATAATCTTCCCAATACTGCATCACACACATGTAGGTGAACCACCATACATGTATATATCTTCAATCCTCACATACACTCTACTATCTCCACATCATACACCCACTCTCTCTTCCAATTTTGTTTTATGTTAATCTCATATATATATCCACATCAGGTGTAACTTAAATTAGGTTGGCCTCATTAGAAGTAACACACAAAATTAAGCATGTCATCCTCAAAAAAAATTATCTGCACTTTGCACATTAATCCAAAATTCAATTTTCATCAAGATAGGTCAGCATGGACCTAAAATAAATCCCACATAAGATAAAGTTACTTGCTTGTCCTTCACAAAACAACAAATATGTTAGGTCGGCCAAAAAATAGACCTAAACATATAATCTTCAAGTGTACATGCAATTCGCCAAATGTGTGACCTCAAGGCATGATATTCCTTTGACTTCTCATTAAACCAAAATTTATTAGCTTATCTTTTTCATCACAAAGAAAATATCTACGAAATAATGTGAAATCTTACATATTGATACACAGTACAAAAAGTAACTATAATATATAGGGTTGAGCACTATCATTCACATCTTTCGGGAAACTTCATAGAATGTAACAAAATATTGAATATAGTTGCATCTAATGAACTCAAAATTATAGTTAAAATCACAAAAGGTTATAGCAGCTTTTAGTGAAGTGTAGACCCAAAAACTGATGCACTAAACCACAAAACTATCAGAGGAAATACTTAACCAATTTCCTGATAAGCCATATCTTCTGGACCAACTTGCATTGTACATATGTCACCAAGAATACTTCCAAACTAGGATAGGATGATCATATCAATGTTGACATCAATGACAACACTAGATCAAGTAATATATATACACTCCATGCACATGTTTCCAAACTACATTTGTAACTGAGGGTAAATTTTAGGTTAGCATGATTAGTTCCTAAACACAATAAACCCAAAGCATATAATGAAGCACAAAGGAAGCATAAAATGAAAACAAGGAAAGATCTCACCATATGTCTTCAACCTCCATGATTGACCTCCATTTTACCTTCTCTATTTGCTGCAATATTATGTGTGCCCTCAAATTTGTATGTGAGCTACAATGACCATGCCTAGACTAAGCAAATGTTGAAGGATTTTAAATGGCTATGCAAGTAAAAACTAAATTCAACATGCAATATCAAAATTTAGAAAATCACAAGGTTATCAAATGTCAAGTATGAAGCCTAAAAAAAAAAAGATGCAAGAGATGAGAAATGTAAGATGCCAGATGCCAAAATGAGGACAAAATTTACATTTTATAGAAAATGTAATTTTGGATGAATGGACAAGATTGAAGATTGAGAAGTTACCTAGAATCAATGGTCAAGATTCAAAATGAAAACCCACAATTAGGGTTAGGGCAACATTAGGGTGAATTCAAAATGAGTGGACAAGACTTAATTTGAGAAAATCAAATCAAGGAATAAGAATAAATGTGATAGGGGGGATAAGATTGGCACAGAAAAAGAGGAAGTTAGAAAATCAAATAATTTTAGAAATTACTCTATTTATGGGCGGAAATACTATTTTGAATTAAAAATTAATTTATTTCAAAAAGGTGGGGCTATGTGACAGTAAATAATAATTTAAAATTATTTACTTGGAAAGAGGGAAATTTAAATACATGATTTTTATTTAAATTTGGAAGAGAATTAAATGAGACAATTAAATAATTAATTTTCATTTTTTAATTGTGAAAGAAGTGGGTTAATAATTAAATAAATTGTGGGGGATTTATTTAATTATGAGAAGACCTTAGTACTAGAGACGCATTTAAATAAATAAAATTTATTTATTTAAATAATCAAAAGGGGAAATAATGGATTAAATAAATATAATAATTTATTTAATTTAAGAAGAAATTTGGCATTAGTGGCGTATTTAAATAAAACAAATGTGATTTATTTATTTAAATAGTCAAGAAGAATAAGAGAGGTTAATTAATTAAATAATTAATCATTATTTAATTAATAGTTGAATTTAAATAGAAGGACATAATCAAATGTTTTAATTATATTTAGAGGAATTAAGGAGAAAATTGAGTTCACAAGCGTAGGTCATTTTTATGTGTTTACATTTTTCCCCTCTTTGAGATGATGTTCGAGATGATGAGATTTGTGTCAAGTGACATCATTTCAAAGAAGCTAAGCTATGGATAGAGGAAAATGGATGATGATAGAAAGATAGGATGATAATGAGATGATCATATAAGGATATGATGATGATGGGATGACGATGATATAAGAATAGGATGATGATTCCCCTTCGAGAGGATAGGCGAGTTGGAAGGACATGGGTATGCTCTTGAAATGGATGAAATGATAAAAGATGGATAAAGAGATGGATAATACATTATGTTGCAAGAAAGTGAGCAATCATGGTGTTTGATATAGCACTAGACGTTATGCACCAAGGTATAAGGACCAAGGTGACGATGTGTCTTGTGCCCCAGCATAATATAACCTTGTCTAAACATATGAGGAAGTAAACTTAGAGCACTAAAGACATAATGCACAAAAGGTATGATATGACCTTAGATGCCAAGGATAGTGCAAAGAGCCATTCCAGCATACACAAGATATGAATATTAGCTAGAATGATATGGATTTGATACAAATGAAAGATAAAATGATAGCACACACAAGCAAGCAAGCAAGCAAGCATGCATGCATAAATGATTCAAAAATAAACAAGTTATTGCCCCTATCAAGCTATAAACTGTTGATTAATTGATTGATTGATGATGATGATAGTGTTGTCATTGCGGGGAATGACATATACCTAGATCAACACAAGGATGACCGATTGATTGATTGGTTGATTTGGTTTATGACAAGATTGGGATCAAGACCATTGTTGCAATTGGGTAATTTGAAAAGATTGATTGACTTGATTGGTATGGATTGATGATGAATTGCATTTGGATTTGATGTATGGATGAATGAATTTGATGAAGATGATTGATTGGTTGAATGGTTGGATGATTGGATTGAGGTATTGGATTGATTAGATGAAATTTAAAAAAGTGATTGGATGGATTAATTTTATTGCTTGGATTTTATTGGCTATTTGATTTTTTCGGTTTTTTGTCTTTTTTCAAGACCTTTTTTCCATTTTTTTGTATTTTGGGGATATTTTGATTTTTTGTATTTTTTTAATGTTTTGACTTTCTTGTATTTTTGAATTTTTTTCATTTTTAGGGATTTTTTCAGGACATTTTAACAGAAGAATGCAAGGATAAGGCTAATGAAAAGAATGATCAAGATCAACTAGATAAGATATGGACACAAATGCCTATGTATTTAGCCCCTATTCCTCATCAAGACCAAGGAAAGGAATAAAGGGTGCATTTAGATAGGATGGTGGTGTAGACACCCAAAATTGTCCATATCATAATATTATCTAGTCGATACATGACCTTGAAAGACATTTGTAATATTTTACCCTAGGTCATTACATTATCCCACTTATTCCATTTATTCCACTTAATCACCTTCCCAATTAATTAAATAAATCTCATTTATTTAAGTAATTCCCCCTTCACATGTCTCAAAAATAATTCAAATTAAATATTTGAATTAATCCCCCACTTATTGTCACATTGCAACATGTGTCACATGACTACAACTCTTCACATGCATAAATAATTTTAAAAAAATTATTATTTAAATTATGAGATTCTCCCTCACATCCTATTTTTAACCCCATTCATTGTGTGTCATAGGCATCTTTTCCTTCAAAATAAATAATAGAATCCCACTTATTTCCTCACATCCTAATTTTAGCCTCACGTCATAACCCACTTAATGTGTGTCATAGGCACTAAAATAAACTTTTAATCCTAGCCACACATATCATAGATTTGACTTTTAATATTGACCATCAAATCAAATCAGTCTTCTCCTATAAATCAAGCCTTTCACCAGAAATTTGGGGCAATCTTCTTCTAGCATACTTACTCTACCAAAATTCCTCTCAATCTTCTCATCTATCTATCTATTTTTTATTCTATCATATTCATCTTATTGTTATGCTATGAAAATGAGCAATCAACATATCAACAATCAAACCTTCAAAATATTCCATTCTCATGCAAGTGGAGAAGAGCAATGGAGATAAATCAACTCTAGCTTGGAGATCGGTTTGCTTTGCTTTCTTGTTTTGATTTTCATGCTAGTTTGTGCTCTATTCTGCTTGTTAGGGTTTTTCATTATAATTTGTTTATGCATTTTCTCTAATATTTTTAACCTAACTGAATTTGGTGAACCTGAGGTGAATCGTTTGATCTAGCTTGCTTTTTTGTAGGTTTCATTAACTTTTTGTTGCAGGTCTACTAGTTTTTGGACAAAACACCAAGTTTTACAAATTTTGTCATATCTTCCAAATGGCTATGCATTTTTTCACAATATTTTTACAGATTTCTATACATCATTTCAAGAGGCCACAGTAAAATAATTGAGATTTTATCGCCATTTTTGTAGGATTTAACATTTTTTTATGTTTTTTCATAAAAAATATTTTATGAACACAAATCAGCCATTTTTTCAGAAATTTTTACATTTCTCAAAATATCTTGAAATTTTAATAGGCGTCTTTGTTTTACAGATTTAGATATAGGTCAAATACAATGCGAAATAATCCAATCTTTTATTTATGTATGTTTTTCACAAATCTGCACTTTTTGGCGTAAAACAGAGAATTTTTCTGATTTCTTTACATTTCTAGAAATCTCTCAAAAAAATAGTAGGGGTCTCTTCTTTGGTTTTTTATTTTTCAGATACATAACGTCTTCAAATAATCAAATCTAATTCATCTATGTTAAAAACATGTATCTGAAATTGCAATTTTTTGATGAACCATTTTTGTTTATGGTTGCATTATAATATTTTTATTTTTTTATTTTGTAGGTGATCATAAGGAGATTTAGTAGCAGCAATATCATACACATCAGATTGGAAAGTGAAAACTTCCGGGTACACTCATTCTATTATTTTTATCTCTCATTTGATCAATCAATCTTGTTTGCAAAACACTTCAATTTGGGGCTTTAAAACAAACATCTTGTTTGCAATCACACTTTAAAATTGGGCTTAAAAAGAACCATTGTCTTCCATCACACATTTTGACTTTGGGTTAAAAATAACAAGTGTTTGAAATTTTTTACACACATTTCAATTTTCTAAAGTGAAATTAATAATTGCGAGTGTGAATAAAGTGTGTGTGTGATCAAAAACACTTCACTTGGTTCATTTTTGTCATACCCTTCATAGGAGGCCTACCAGGGGATTTCATCGCCCCTAGGGATCACCTCAATCAAGGTGTGAATTGAAAGACACGCTTCTTTGAGAGCTAAAATCTTGTCACTCTTGGCTAAGCCACAAAGAACTTTATACCTTTGGGAAGTGAAGGTGAAGGGTGGGTTACCCCTTTCTTCCGACTGTGTGGTAGGATTTTTCTTTCAAATTATCCCTAGTCAACCTCATGCATCCTAGCTTAAGATCTAATTGGCCATACCCACTTGACTAGTTCTTGAACTTGTTGATGTGTCTTATTCAAGTGTGTGCTTAATCATCACATTCATAATTTCAAATTCAAACTTGCTTATGTGTCTTGCATGTGTGATTCATGTGTGTACATGTCTAATCATTTATTTGAAAATTTTCATATCAAGCTATAAACACAAACACATAAACATATCATTCTAATCATCCTAATCATTCTTTTTCTAATCACATTCAAATCAATTTCATCCTAATCAATCCAAGTCATCCAATCTAGTCATTCCACATCATCATCATCTTAATCCTAAGGAAGCACTTGCTAAAATGGTCCTAATCCTAAATGATCTTAGTCATAAGCCCAAGTTCATACTTCGAGAAGCCCCTTCACCTAATCATGAAGATAATCCAAAACCATATATCCTCCAAGGTGGGTCAAACTTCGCTCCTAGTGATGATGAGAAATTTTTAGATCTTAGTGATGATGAAAACTTTTTTGAAATCTTAGGTCACCTTAATGATACTATTTACAAGGGAAATACCACCCTAAGTTTGGAATCATACACCATTCCATTTACTAGTTCTCCATCCCCATCTAATAAAATGCCTATCTCAAAGCACACTAGTCCTACACCAACACCACCATCCAACTTCTCAAGCTTTAATCCATCAACCAAAGAATCCTTTAACAATTTTCTCCAAAGACTACTAGCATAAAATAGACCATCCCCATGTCAAACACCCATTAATCAGCTTACCAATGAACCTTTGAATGTCATTTTTATTCTTCCAACTCCGTCATGTGGTCCAAAACCTATTGATCTTATATGTCTAAGTCAAATTCCATCATGCCCTCATGTTATTGATCATAAAGAGCATACCAAGCCTCTTCTAGAGCCTTCCACTTTCATTTCCACTCAAATCCAAGAGCTATGTCAAGAGCATTATCCTAAGCATGAGGAAACATTAACCTCTCATTCTAATCAAGATCTAAACCTTTCTAATGATCCCACTCATAACATACTTGGTCTTATTCATGATTAAGCTTCCCTCTATGATCTAGATCCTACCTATGATCAAGAAGGCCATGATGACCCTCTTACCCAACTTTATGCATTCCATGGTAAAGATTCCATCACTTAACCTATCCATGAGCAAGAAACCTCAATTTCTCCTATACACCCCTTACCTAGTCCTATCCATGATCCCTCATTATCCACTTTTCATGTTGAGACACATGCCTCCCAAGTAAATGTAGAAGATCAAACTAATAGTGTGGATCTCAATGACCATTATCAAGTTCCTAATGATCCTTCCACATCCACTATCAACCCCATTTCAAATCCACCAAGATGTCCTATTGGTCTATCCATCTTTATTCATGAATTTTCCTCCTTAGGCCAACAACAACCTTTATCCACTTCACCTTATTCATATAATAATGAGCTCAAGTCTAGTGTCCAAAACACACCTAGTCCCATTGTCCATCACATGCTTGAAAACATGAACTACCAAGATAAAGGTTTGGGCCTTCATGAATAAGGTATTTTGGAGCCAATCCATGTCAAGGTCCCTCCACGCTCTTATGGCCTTGGATATACACCCCAAGGACACCAATCTAAATATTTTGTTACTTCATCCATCCATCATAAGTCCTCTTTCCACCATAAATCCTATCATATGCCTAGAACATATGTTGTCATCCCTCCCCCACCATCTTACAAATGTCAAAAGCATGTGACCGTACATCTTCCACCATCAAATTTTCCACCAGTGCTTCCAACTCCTAATATCCCTCCACTTCTCCCAACACCTAATATCCCCATTATCCAATCCCCTTATCCACCTATCCATAAATCCTCTAAAAATCCTAATCATGACCAATCAATGCACACATTGTCTTAAAAAAAAGCTTCCACTCATTCCACCATACCCATGGGATTCAACAGCAAAAAATTTGATGCCTCTATCTATAAAGTGAAAAATTTGAAGGTTCCTCATGTCATAGGACATAAAATCAAAGAGTCAAAGAAAAATCCATCCAAAAAGCAATATAAGCCCATACCTTCAAAAGAAAAGTCTAAAAGAAAAATGGTTTAAGTACCTAAGAAAAAGGAAAACAGTCAAACGAAGCATCTACATCTCAAAAATCCCAACCATCCACTTCCACCTCACATTCTCACTGTATTCAAAAATCTCATATTCCATCTCACAAGCAAAATAAAAGTCATAAAAATACTAAGTCTATGTGGGTACCTAAAGCACTTCATCACCCCTCTCCTAAGAAAACATCTCAATTTCTCCCTACACCCCCTCCACATCAAAATCTTCAACATTTATCATAGTGTGTGCAACCATTGGTCATGGTTTCCTTCCATTTCACAACAATTCCACATACCTCCATCTCCTCACCCTTCACTCATTATCCTGCATATTTTCCCCATCACCTTCCTATGGTCCATGCTTTTGGCTAAGCCTCCCATTCATCTCCCCTACATAATCCTTATCATAATAAACTATTTCCCTCCATAATCCACATCATAATCCATCATCTACTTACTCCATTTCTCATTCATGTCATCCCTTACCAACATCTATGAGCATAATGACATTTTACATGGTCCATGCGATGACATCCATCTCTAGTGGGACTATCACCTTTCATGGAACTAGACACTTGAGTCCCTCCTATCCAAAAATTAAAAAAAGTCAAAAAAGAAAAGAAAAGAGAAATCCCTTTGTCCAACGATGAAAACCTGGTAAATAGGAACCCTAGATAAGTACCATGATGAAAACTTGGCAAACGGGTGTCATGTGTAGGTTGATCTTCTATGTCACTTACACTCGGGGGCATGTTGTCTCATCCTACCATATCATTTTTTATCCTATTATATCATATCTTACCATCTCCTATCTTATCATCCTTGGCCATCATACCCATATACTTATCATATTGAGTCCATTCAGCCTCTCTTCCTCTTTTTTTTATCTTGATAAAAATATGGGGCAAACTGTATAAACATGCTTTGGATATCTTTCAATATACCTCATCCTTCCAAACAAGCCTATCATTATCCTAATGTCATAAGATTTTTCATGAAAAATCTTAAGTATTGTACCTAGAAGGGGGCATGTTATTCCTATGCGACATAGTCTTTGGAGATCACATCCTTGCCCTCTTATGATGCATACATCCATTCCATTCACTATGACCTATCATTTTTTATCCATCCATATATCATGAGCCTTTTGTCCCTTATCCTATCACCCACCCTTTCATCCATCAATTCCATCTATCTCCTTGCACCTAGACTTGGTTTTCCCTTGTCATTGGTATCTAGCAAAAAGGCTACCCAAATTGTCATCCATTGACATCTCAAAACATCTCAAAAAAGTCCTAAAAAAATGCAAAAAAATAGAAAAAGGTCTTGAAAAAGAAATCCAAAAAAATCAAAACATTTCAAAAATCCAAAAAAACATCACATATTCCAAAAATCCAAAAAACATCACATATTCAAAAAATCCAAAAAATCAAATATTCCAAAAATCCAAAAAATCAAAACATTTCGAAAATCCAAGCAATAAAATCAAACCAAATCACTTCTTCCAATCAATTCAACTTCTTCAAATCAATTTCTTCATCAAATTATTCAATCACATCACTTCTTCTAATCAAACTTCTTCTAGTTCTTCTAATCAATCTAATCATTATCATCAAATTAAATCATTTCTTCATCAATCCAATCAATCAAAATCATTCCAAGCATCAATTTAATTCATCAATCATCATCCAAATCTTCAAATCAAGCATCTTCAATCATTCCAAGCAATAATCCAAATGCAAGTCAATCCTTAATCCATACCAACCAAGCTAATCAATCAAGTCAAATTATCCAATCACATTTTGGTCTTGATCCTAATCTTGTTGTAAACCCAATCAATCAATCATCCTTGTGTTGATCTAGGGATATATCGTTCCCCGCAATGACAACACTATCATCATCATCAATCAATCAATCAATCATCCTTGTGTTGATCTAGGGATATATCGTTCCCCACAATGACAACACTATCATCATCATCAATCAATCAATTAATCATCGGTTTACAGCTTGACAGGGAAATACCTTGTTTTTTTTGTATCATTTGTGCATGCATGCTTGCTTGCTTGTGTTTTATCATTTCAATTTGCATTTGCATCAAATCCGAATCACTCCCAGCTAATATTCATATCTTGTATCTAGACAAGGTTGTATTACGTTGGGGCATGAGACACATCATGACCTTGGTCCTTATACCTTGGTGCATAATGTCTAGTGCTATATCAAACATATGATTGCTCACTTTATTGCAGCATAGCGTGTCATTTTTCTTTTTCATCTACTTCTTATCTTGTATCATTCATCTTATCCCTCCTTTATCATTTCATTCATTTCGAGAGAATATATGTGTTTATGTAACCCCTATCCTCTCGAGGGGGCATCATCATCATTATCATATCCTATATCATCATCCCATTTCTTCATATCTTTTGCATCATCATATTCTTCTATCATCCCTTTCCTTCATTCATCATACTCCTCACTTCTTCAAGTGGTTGGGGCATCATTTTTTTTTTCATCTATCCATACCTTAACTTCTTTGAAATGATGTTACTCGACATAAATCTCACCATCTCGAACATCATCTCAAAGAGGGGCAAAATGTAGACACCCAAAATTGTCCATGTCATAATATTACCTAGTCGATACATGACCTTGAAAACATTTGTAATATTTTACCCTAGGTCATTACATTATCCCACTTATCCCATTATTCCACTTAATCACCTTCCCAATTAATTAAATAAATCTCATTTATTTAATTAATTCCCCCTTCACATGTCTCAAAATAATTCAAATTAAATATTTGAATTAATCCCTCACTTATTGTCACATTGCAACATGTGTCACATGACTACAACTCTTCACATGCATAAATAATTTAAATAATTTTACTATTTAAATTATGAGATTCTCACTCACATCCTATTTTTACCCCCATTCATTGTGCGTCATAAGCATCTTTTCTTCCAAAATAAATAGAAGAATCCCACTTATTTCCTCACATCCTAATTTTAGCCTCATGTCATAACCCACTTAATGTTCGTCATAAACACTAAAATAAAATTTTAATCCTAGCCATACATATCACAAATTTGACTTTTAATCTTGACCATAGAATCAAATAAGTCTTCTCCTATAAATCAAGCCTTTCATAGGCCATTTGGGAAGTCTTCTTCTAGCATCCTTACTCTGCCAAAATTCCTCTCAATCTTCTCATCTATCTATCTATTTTTTCTTCTATCATATTCATCTTATTGTTATGCTGCGAAAATGAGCAATCAACATATCAACAATCAAACCTTCAAAATCTTGCATTCTCATGTAGGTGGAGAAGAGCAATGGAGATAAATCAACTCTAGCTTGGAGATCGGTTTTCTTTGCTTTCTTGTTTTGATTTTCATGCTAGTTTATGCTCTATTGTGCTTGTTAGGGTTTTTCATTATAATTTTTTTATGCATTTTCTCTAATATTTTTACCATAACTACACATGGAATATGGATAAGGTGAAGGATATGGCATGAAAGATATGGATAAAGTGTATATGATAAGATGTATGATGTTCAAGAAGATCCTTAACCTTGTCAAGAGCAAAGGTGGAGAGGTAAAGGATGAACTCAAAGAGGATATTGGATATGAATGACAAGATGGATGAAACTTTCCCCCAAGTGTAAAGTTCAAGAGGAATATGGAAGATAGGATGTGGATAGGGATACAGACGAAGGACTCAAGCATCAAGTTTCATTACTAATATCCCTTGAATATCTGCCCTAATAAACCATGGCAATAGACTCATAAATTTTGGCATGATGGAAGAAGCTAAGGACTTAAGAAAAGTTTTGGATTAAAGGAGGATAATGGGGGATTGATGTTGGCTCATGGATAGGAGGTTGGAAGACTTGTTGATGGATATATGGAAAGGATACAAAGATCAACATCAACACACAACTTGAAGGGTGGTGGAGTGATGGAAGAAAAGTGGATTATGACTTTAGAGATTTAGATGGAGGAGTGGATGGGGATTTTGGGATATAAGGACCCAAAATGCATGGTGGTGATAAAGGATATTTAGAATTGGATGGATTTTTTGGATAATAAATTTTGGATGCTAATTTTTATTTTATAGCTTGTAGAAGACTTTTAGGAGTCCATATAGCTTTTGACTTTGATTTTTGATTCATGGACCTTTGTGGCCTTTGAGATTTTTATTTTTTCTTTATGGGCCTTTGTGGCCTTTGAAATTTTTATTTTTGATTTGTGGCCCTTTGTAGACTTTGAATATTTTTCTTTTTAATTTGGATCAGATTTTCTTTTATTTTTGCATATCTCTTCAAGGAGACATGTTGATTCTTTGATGTATGTGGATTTTGATATGGAATATTTTGACATTTGGCACCCAAATTGCTTCCAAGAGCAATGGGATGGGTGGATAACGATGAATGATATGAAGGTATCATGGATGGGTTGGTGTAGGTATGTTGGAAAAGGTTCAATGGTGTGTACCATTGTTGATCTTGACTAGGGATATGAGGGATGTAGGGCCCCAATATGGATGGAAGGGTTGATGAACTAGGCTTTGGACGATACGGACCAAGGATAGATGGAAGGTTTGATGGAGTAGGATAAGAACCTAGGATATATGGAAGGTTTGATGTATATGTATTGTTTATGAAACAAGATGCGAGTCCTTGTTGTGGAGGATATGATATGGATGAAAGGATAGGTGTTGGAAGTACACCAAAGTGGATAAAGGTAGAGGAACCCATTTTATAGGTGTGGGTTTCATTGATAGCTTGAGTAGGGGTTAGAGACTCTTGTGGAGGATTGTGATCATCACATGAAAATAAAGGGATGCTTTGATCTTGACTTAAGGTAGGATCATGGGATGGGATGGATGGTATCATTTTATCTTGGTTATAAGATGAAAGGGGCTTATGACATGGAGATGAAAGGATGCTTTGATCTTGACTTAGAGGAATGGGATCATTGCATGGAATAGAAGTTAGACTTTGATCTCTATTTAGAGAGGGATCATGAGATGGAAGGGTATCATGCGATGGAGTGGGTGTGACATCTTGATCTTGATTTGGAGGGGTATCATTAGATGGGGTGATGAATGGATAAATATTTTATTTTGATGGACTAGGGTCATGCCATGGAGGTGGTATAATAGGATCATGATACTGTTGGAGTGAAAAGGATACTGAGAAGGGGGGGTGAATCAGTGTCATGAACCAATTTTAAAAAATTCATAAAATGAAACAAAACTGAATTATGCTCTCACTATTTCAATGATTAAATCATCCATAAATTGAATGCAACTATTTATAACTGAAATGAGAAGTATGATAGTAAAAAAATGCATAATAAATCATTCCCACAATAAATCAGTGAAACTACAAATGAGAAAAGAGACACAAGATATTCTGAGTGGAAAACCCTCATGAGGTAGAAAAACCACTCCTAAATTTTTTCCTTTCATGCTCTTATTTGAAAACCACTGTTAACAATACCTTATAGGATAATTTATGAGCACCAACTCAAGGAGCACCAACCCCTCATTTAGAGACACCAATCTTAAGGAGCACCAACCCCTTATTTTGAAACACCAATTTCAAGGAGCACCAACCCCTTTTTAGTTTACTGAATTACAATAACACAAAAGATCTCTCTATTTCATTTTAGCTCACACATACCTCTCTATATAATACCCTAAATATTCAACATAAATCCTTAAAATATTAAATAAATAAGGTTTTCATGATTATACTTTGCATCATATTTTCAAACTTTAATAACAGAGCTTTTTCACTATCTCTTTTTTAAATAACAACAATTACAATTTCAACAACAACATCTGACAGTGTATCATCATTGTATTTATATATATCTCAAGAACACATTTTTTGATTAAAGAATATCAAAGAATCTGAAACCCTCATGCTATTTCCAGAAAGTTGAACCAATAAAATGATGATCAACAGATGCAGAATAATCTTATGTAATGGATGTATAGAAGGCCATTTCAAAATCAGATAAGAATATTTCAAGTAATTCTTCTTTCTCAAACTACAAGATTTTTCATAACCTAGATCTGAATGTAGTAAAGTACGCACAAGTAATATAATTTCCCTCTTTCGAAAAACCCATATGAATTTGTTTTGAAAAATCCTTATGTAGTTAATCATTATTTTTTGCAATGCATGAAATAAGTCAATTTTGAATCTGCAATGATAATGATATATTTCACAAAATGCCTAACTACCCATCAACTTAAAGATACAAACCCTCATTGCAAGAATAAATATAAATGATATTCTATCAGGGTATCATTTTTATCTTAAGTAACTGAAATACATTTTTCATCAAGAGTTTACCCATTAATAGAATATGAAGGTAATCATAATAGGAAACTAGAACCCTCCATGTACAAACCATTTTCATAATCGAACAAGAAACTAGTAACTGCCTTTCAAAATTTGAGCACAAAGAAGTAACGGACATTTACAAATATAAAAACCAGCTGATGGAAATGATACCTAAGCAAGCACAAATCCAAAAAAATGCATGTGAATCTGTAACAAAGCCTTTACCAACCCAAATGAAGAAGAAAAATAGAAAATCTATTTTCAGCTCGAGCCCTCACCCAATGAGAGATGACAAACCAAGAAATTGACCACATCATAGCTCTTACGGTGAGCTGCACCAACTTTCATCAAAGTAGAAGAAATAAATCATCATAACAATAGTCATTACACATATAACACTCATCACCATATGGAGGCGTCCACCAGCAAAGAAAAATATTTCCATGGTGGCGGCGACTGAAGCAAGGTTTTCAACCCTTAGCAAAAAGTGAATGATCAAAAAGTTTTCCCTAACTTCCATTCTCCCAAGTCATTTGATGACTTTACCAAAGTGAATTAAACTTTGAAGTCCGATGAACAGAGACATAATGATTATCAGACGTATCATAAGCTTTCAAGTTTGCGGTCATAACAATTTCCAAGTATGTTGACAATATCATTACCTTCAAATCAACATGTCGATTCTTTTAATAATCTAATGAACATTATGCCATTTCCAAGTCTATCAAAATGTTGATAGAGTTAGAGATGAATGATGGCTATCAAATTATCTATAGTCAGCCAAGAATACAATGCAATAAACTTTACTCCAAGCTTTCACTGCCACCAAATATTTCATTCATGTGACTTTACTTCAAAGTCAAATTCAAGGTAAATGTAAAGAGGCCGATAGGGTGAGATTTCCCACAGATAAAAGCAGCATCGCATTGTTAATGTGATCAACACCTTTAAGATTCAAAATATTACCTTTCCCCAAAAAATTCCCTCAAAAGGATTTTCAACTATAGTGCCCAAATGCTTGATTAAAAATGTTCTCATATCCCTTTAGAGCCCAACACCTTAAAGGTGTAGAAGAAATGAATTTCCATTTTCATAGCATAGCATGGGACATATTAACCATGAGGACTTTCAAGTATATATACCAAGGTAACATAATGAAATACTAGCAACCCGAAATCAAATACTTTCAGACAAGGTAATTACTTGTAATGCACTGAATAATTAATGAGCCAAATTTCATGAAAACATACCAAGTGCCAATGTATATCAACTATAAACCATGAACCTTTTAACCATATCAAATACTGATGCAATGTGATCAAATGCTTAAGGAAACTCGATAGGTTTACTTAATTTTCAAGGTCGATGCCTTTATGTATTTAAGAGAGATAATAGTAAATACCATAATTTCCAAACCAATATTGCCTTCAGGCCATAAACATTACCTATGGTAGCAGTAAGAAAGAACCATCCTGAAACTGAAGCCATCTATCAAACGTTGTCCACATTAGAATCAATATATAGAAACCGACAACCAAGATTCATGCCTAGAAACAAATGATCACTATGATAAATATAAAATGATCAAACTAAAAAACAAAAACTGAACTTGTCAAGATACTGTGATCAACTGTCAAACAATAATAGTTATGCTCAATACCAGATCACTTTATGAAGTGATTGATCACAATGAGACAATGTCAAAACCAGAGACTTGTAATGGTAACAATGTCACCTTTATATCTGAAACAAACTACATGTCCAGAAGCCAATGACCATTTAGAATATGATTAATCTGAAAATAATCAACCTGAATAACTTGTATCATGCCTTATCAACACTATCAGCCCAATATAATCATAACCATCTGTAAATGAATATCATGCATAACTAGAAATAAGATCATCAACAACATGATTAATTGGAATAGGAACAAGCATGAAGATCCTGTAAATGAACCAAATTGAATACCAATACAACCCTGTAAACTTTGATGCATAATAGGCAACAATAATTCAATGCAAGCATATGAGGACATGTCAATCAATCTAAGATACCATTGCATCATTTGTGACTTTGTCATCAAGGAAAAACAACTGATGGGTGAGATCAACAAACTCCCCCTTTGTCCTTGATGGAAAACACAAATCTCTCTCCCCCTTTTTGCATCAAAGACAAAGGGTAGAAAATATGCGTAATGTCTCAAGTAGATATATATATAAGTAGATATGTACCAAATGATTATGCTGATATCATAGTAAGAATAACAATATATCCTTTTCAAAAAAAATTGGTCCATATCAATAGCATAATATTATAATGAAACAAACCCAGTTGTTAAATTATACCTGAAGACTGAAAACCTGTTACCTTGGAACATTTCTTCTCATGTTAAACTCCATCCTCCATTGTCACCTCACAGGGAAATACAAATTCTTTGATTAGCAAAGATACATTGAGTCATTATTTCAAAGTAGCAAGCCTTTTAAAAGGTTAGAAACCATCACAAACCAACATTTTTCAAGGAATATAAACACAAGTATCCAATTCAAACACCACCAAGACATTTGAAAGGATTTACACCAAGATGCATCCAAGACAAACCATTACAACCAAAAACCCAAGCATCCAAAATAAGCTCAAAAAACAAAGTGCATTGTCATGTTGCAAACTTCTTAATCAGGTCAACCAATAGTTCAAGCAAGATAAGTATCCACTGTGAAAAAGCATTAGAAATATAATAGAGCAACAAAGTAGATCACTTCCTAGAAATATATATCACTATCTAGAAATCAACAATAGCCAATAGCATATAATGATCCAAAGCACCAAAAGTGGACAACCAAGTTGTGATAGCATCAAAGGTATTATGATCTCCCCCAAAGTGAGATAATAAAGCAAACAAGATTCTCAAGAATCTCATTGCACATCTCTTTCAAGCACAACATTATTGTAAAGCATTATATTATCCAACATTTGTCATAATATCACAAGAATCAACACTTAAAGCACATTGTGTGAAAATAAAATCTCAAGATACTCTTACCAAATAGCCTTGCTCCCCCATTATCACTTACATTGCATGTATATCATAAGAAAAAACAAGATCACATCACTGTTGTAGCAAAATATCAACACCAAATGAAGCAGAAAACTGAGAAATCAAAGCATTATATCATTGCTCTCCAGCCACTATTACTGCATCATACATATTTTTTCCAATATAAAAGAAAACATTTCTACACTAATAACTAGAATGCATAAAATCTGAACAATGATGAGCATAATCTAAAGTGAAATTTCCATGATCAAGAAGCATCAAAATACAAGTGTTACCACACACTATCCAAGATATTTAGGTGCCAAACAAGTAGATATTATTGTTATACCAATACTATCATTAAACTGAAAAATATTGTAGAAATAATGAGCTTGAATTGTGATGTCAAACGTTCACAATGCATATCTACTACACTATTCATTGACCCTTAACATGTATCACATTTCAACAGTATTAACTTCACACAATGGAAACAATTTTCTATCCACAATCCACTATTAGTAAACTCGACAGTCATAACATTCAAAAATATGAACTAAGCATGTATTGTCAAAGAAACTACATAGCCCACAAAACTGTGTCAACATGGCAATGCATTGTATTGTAAATAGTCATAATTTAACCTTATAAATGCAGTTGATAACCCAACTCAAATCTAGGTTTGAATTGTTTTAACAATTCTCAAATCTTCAAGTTGTGTGAACATGTGAAACAAATATTTATACCATAGTAAGAAGTATCATATTTCTTGAATTAAATGATGTCAACAAAAAACATACCTTCTAAACTTCCAGGGGTAAGAGATAAAACATTTGACAACTCTCCCTAACTTCATGCTTCTCTTTATGCACTAGTAGAGGTCATGTGTACAATATACACAAGACTTAATCCATCCTTATCCAATTTTTATTATCTTCTTCAAACCTTCTTAACACCTATCTTCTTCTTGTCCAAGGTATCTACCTGCTATTGCTTGGTCAAGGTATTAGTCCTTTTTCTATGTCTAGATGACTTCAACACATGATTTCTACAAGACTGAGCTCTATGTCCAAAATAGTTACATCTATAACACATGACATTTGATCTAAACCAAAAGAACGATAACTTTTTCTATTACCAATCTTATCATTCCACCAATAGTTAATTGCTACATGGCCAACTTTGTGGCAAGTATAACACATAGTGTCATGATTCTATTTTGACAAACTATAAGTACTATTTCACTTATTCCATTCATAATTATTTCTGGCATAACTTTCACAATCTCTAGCCTTATGTCCAAAAATATGACATGAATAGCAGTAACCGTGGAATTGATAATAATTGCACCTTATTGATTGACACTTCTCGGTAGATGAGAAACATGTAAATCTGTTAACAACCTTGCTACCAGTCTCTAGAGAATGATAATTCAAATATATTTTCTTCTTAGGAATCTTCCTAGCCTTGAAAATTTTCCCATCAGTTGTTGCAAACACAATTTCCTTGTTAGATTGATCTTTGACACCAGAATTTTGTCCAACATCATATCCCACTCTTGTAGGATTCTTAGAATGATTTTTCCTATCCAATATCTCATTCAATAGATTAGTACTATGGTCAAATTTTCTGATTTTTACGTAATTGAATCTTGTCACTTTCAAGCTCTTTTCTTAATGCAGCTACTTCTCCTTCAAGTTTTAGACAAACAATCTTTTTGATCTCCAAATCATAACTCACAACATTAGCTATCCTCTTACATTCTTCAATTTCAATTTTTTGACTTATAATCATATCATCTCAAAGAGTTAGTTCTTTTAACAAGGAATCATTATCTGAACATTTCCTTAAAGAAGCAATCTCATATCCTAGTTTATTGCACAATTCATCCTTGTATTTTACCTTGAATTCAAATTCCTCTTCAGCCCTTTTTCTATCAACCATTTGAGCTTTCAGAGATTCAATAATCTTTTTGGATTCATCATAGTTTTGGTTTAATGACTGATTAGTATCAATAGTATTTTGAAGTTGTACTTGAAGTTCCTAACTTTCTTGTTTCAGCATTTTAAGTTCTTTTAAGGCAGCAAGAAGTTATCCTTCTAGATGAACCTCATACTCATACTCATCATCTTTATATTATTTTTCACCAAACTCTTGTTCAAAGACACTTACTAAGTGATCTTCATCTTTATCAACTAGAGGATCACTATTAGTATCAAATGTCAGCGGTATTTCTTGAGACAAGACTTCACTAGACTTGATAGGGATTGATTGATTAACCTTTTGCTTGACACTAGGGGTTTTCTTTTGACCTTTATTTCTTTTGCACTTAGCCATGACAAATACTCCATGACCAGGAAAACCTAAGTGGTTTAGACTTATACATAGGTATGGCTCTATACACCGAGATCAATAGAGAACAAATATGTCTTCATAAAATATAGTTTGTATCACTCAAACAAAAATGCTTTCTTGAACTTGTGACATCATTGATAAACTCCAAAACTAGAATCAATCCAAGGTTGTTTAGACCTATCAGACAACCCTACACTCTGATACCAATTGTTGAAGTGAAAAGGACATTGAGAGAGGGGGTGAATCAGTGTCATGAATCAATTTAACAAATTTCAAAAAATGAAACAAAACTGAATTATGCTTTCACTATTTCAATGATTAAATCATCCATAAATTGAAAGAAACCATTTCAAACTAAAATGAGAAGCGTGACAATAAAACAATGCATAATAAAGAATTCTCACAATAAAGCAGTGAAACCAAACATGAACACAGAGATACAGGATATGTCAAGAGGAAAACCCTCTTAGGGTAGAAAAACCACTCCTAAATTGTTGCCTTTCAGGCTCTTATTTGAAAACCACTGTTAACAATGCCTTATAGGCTAATTTATGAGCACCAACTCAAGGAGCGCCAACCCATTATTCAGAGACACCAATCTCAAGGAGCACCAACCCCTTATTTTGAAACACCAATTTCAAGGAGCACAAACCCCTTTTCAGTTTATTGAATTACAATTGTAGACACTCAAAATTGTCCATATCATAATATTACCTAGTCGATACATGACCTTGTAAGACATCTTGTAATATTTTACCCTAGATCATTACATTATCCCACTTATCCCATTTATTCCACTTAATCACCTTCCCAATTAATTAAATAAATCTCATTTATTTAATTAATTCCCCCTTCACATGTCTCAAAATAATTCAATTAAATATTTGAATTAATCCCACTTATTGTCACATTGCAACATGTGTCACATGACTACAACTCTTCACATGCATAAATAATTTAAATAATTATATTATTTAAATTATGAGATTCCCACTCACATCCTATTTTTACCCCCATTCATTGTGCGTCATAAGCATCTTTTCTTCCAAAATAAATAAAAGAATCCCACTTATTTCCTCACATCTTAATTTTAGCCTCATGTCATAACCCACTTAATGTGCATCATAGGCACTAAAATAAACTTTTAATCCTAGTCATACATATCACAAATTTGACTTTTAATCTTGGCCATTGAATCAAATCAGGCTTCTCCTATAAATCAATCCTTTCATATGTCATTTAGGGGAATCTTCTTCTAGCATCCTCACTCTGCCAAAATTTCTCTCAATCTTTTCATCTATCTATCTATTTTCTTCTATCATATACATCTTATCGTTATGCTACGAAAATGAGCAATCAACATATCAACAATCAAACCTTCAAAATCTTGCATTCTCATGCAAGTGGAGAAGAGCAATGGAGATAAATCAATTCAAGCTTGGAGATTGGTTTGCATTTGCTTGTTATTTTGATTTTCATGCTTGCTTGTACTTTATTGTGCTAGTTAGGGTTTTGATATCTTGTTATTCTAGTTTTATATTTGATTTTCCCTAACTACATTTGGTGAACCTGACGTGAATCATTTGATCTAGCTTGCTTTTGGCAGATTTTATTTTATTTTTTGTTGCAGATTTACAAGTTTTTGGATGAAACCCGAAGTTTTACAAATTGCATCATATCTTTCAAATGGCTGCGTATTTCTCTAAAATATTTTCACAAAATCTTAAAAATCATCTCAACAAGCTACAGTAAAAAATTGAGAGTTTATCACACGTTTTGTAGGCGTTATCACTATTTTATGTTTTTCATAAAATTTACTTTCTGAACGCAAATCAGTGAATTTTTCCAAAATATTTACATTTCCGAAAATTTCTTGTAATTTTAATAGGGGTCTTTGTTTTATAGATTTAATTTATAGGTCAAATGCAATGCGAAATAATCCGATCTTTGTTTTCTATATGTTTTTCACAAATCTGCGTTTCTGAGTGCAAAACAGAGAATTTTTCTAACTTCTTTACATTTCTGAAAAGCTCTCAGAAAATTAATAAGAGTTCCTTCTTTGAGTTTTTATTTTTCAGATCAATAACATCTTCAAATAATCGAATCTAACTTGGTTGTGTTAAAAACGTGTATCTGAAATTGAAATTTCTTGATCAACTTTTTGTTTTGGCTACATTCTAATGTCATTTTTTTAATTTTGCAGGTGATCATAAGGAGCTGTAGTAGCAACAATATCGTTCATACACATCAGATTGGAAAACAGAAAATTTTGGGTGCACTCATTTTATTATCTTTATCTCTCATTTAATCAATCAATTTTGTTTGCAAAACACTTGAATTTGGAGCTTTAAAATGAACATCTTGTTTGCAATCACACTTTGAAATTGGGCTTAAAAATAATCATTGTCTATCACACATTTTGGCTTTGGGCTTGAAAAAAATAAGTGCTTGAATTTTTTTACACACATTTCAATTTTCTAAAGGAAAATTAGCAATTGCTAGTGTGAATCAAATGTGTGTGTGATAAAAAACACCTCACTTGGTTTTCTTTTTTCAAACCCTTCATAGGAGGCCTACTGGGGGATTTCATCACCCCTAAGGACAACCTCAATCAAAGCGTGAATCGAAAGACACGCTACTTTGAGAGTTAAAATCTTATCACTCTTGGCTAAACCCCAAAAAACTTTATACCTTTGGAAAGTGAAGGTGAAGGGTGGGTTACCCCTTTCTCCCGACTGTGTGGTGGGATTTTTTTTTCAAGTTATCCCTAGTCAACCTCGTGCATCCTAGCTTAAGACCTAATTGGCCATACGCACTTGACTAGTTCTAGGACTTGTTGATGTGTCTTCTTCAAGTGTGTGCTTAATCATCACATTCATAATTTCAAATTCAAACTTGATTATGTGTCTTGCGTGTGTGATTCATGTGTGTACATGTGTAATCATTTGTTTGAAAATTGCCATATCAAGCTATAAACACCAACACATAAACATATCATTTTAATCATCATAATCATCCTTTTTTCTAATCATATTCAAATCAATTTCACCCTAATCTTAGTCAAGCACTCGCTAAAATGGTCCTAATCCTTAATGATCTTAGTCACAAGCCCAAGGTCATACTTCGAGAAGCCCCTTCACCTAATCATGAAGATAGTCCAAAACCATATATCCTTCAAGGTGGGTTAAACTTTGCTCCTAGTGATGAGAATTTTGTAGATCTTAGTGATGATGAAAACTTTGTAGAAATCTTAGGTCACCTTAATGATACTTTTGACAAGGGAAATACCACCATAAGTTTGGAATCATACACCATTCCATCTACTAGTCCTCCATCACCATTTAATAAAATGCCTATTTCAAAGCATACTAGTCCTACACCAACACCACCATCCAACTTCTTAAGCACTAATCCATCAACCAAAGAATCCTTTAAAGATTTTCTCCAAAGACTACTAGCATGGAAAAGACCATCCCCATGTCAAGCACCCATTAAGGAGCTTACCAATGAACCTTTGAATTTCATGCCTATTCTTCCAACTCCGTCATGTGGTCCACAACCTATTGATCATAAAAATCACACCAAGCCTCTTCTAGAGCCTTCCACTTCCATTTCAACTCAAATCCAAGAGCTATGTCAAGAGCATTATCCTAAGCATGAAGAAACATTAACCTCTCATTCTAATCAAGATCTAGGCCCTTCTAATGATCCCACTCATAACATACTTGGTCATATTCATGATGAAGCTTCCCTCTATGATCAAGAAGGCCATGATGATCCTCTTAGCCAACTCTATGCATTCCATGGTCAAGATCATATCACTTCATCTATCCATGAGCAAGAAACCTTCATTGCTCCTATATACCCGCTACCTAGTCCTATCCATGATCTTGCATTATCCACTTGTCATAATGAGACACATTCCTCCCAAGTAAATGTAGAAGATCAAACCAATAGTATGGATCTAAATGAACATAATCAAGATCCTAATGATCCTTCCACATCCACTATAAACCCCATTTCAAATCCACCAACATGTTCTATTGATCTATCCATATTTATTCATGAATGTTCCTCCTTAGAACAACAACAACCTTTATCCACTTCACCTTCTTCATCTAACAATGAACTAAAGTCTAGTGTCCAGAACACACCTAGTCCCATTGTCCATCGCATGCTTTAGAACATGAACTATCAAGGTAAAGGTTTAGGCCTTCATGAACAAGGTGTTTTGGAGCCCATCCATGTCAAGGTCCCTCTACGCTCTTATGGCCTTAGATATACATCCCAAGGACACCAATCTAAAGATGTTGGTACTTCCTCCATCCATCATAAGTCCTCTTTCCACCATAAATCCTATCATATGCCTAAAACATATGTTGCCATCCCTCCTCCATCATCTTACAAATGTGAAAAGCATGTGACTGTACATCTTCCACCATCAACTTTTCCACCATTGCTTCCAACTCCTAATAACCCTCCATCTAATCTACCTCCACTACTCCCAACACCTAATATCCCCATTATCCAATCCCCTTATCCACCTATCCATAAATCCTCTAAAAATCCTAATCATGACCAATCAATGCACACATTGTCTAAACATAAATCTTCCACTCATTCCACCATACCCATGGGATTAAAAAGCAAAAAAATTCATGCCTCTAGCTATAAAGAAAAAAATCTGAAGGGTCCTCATGCCCTAGGACACAAAATAAAAGAGTCAAAGAAAAATCCATCCAAAAATCAATATAAGCCCATACCTCCAAAAGAAAATGCCAAAACTAAAATGGTTTGGGTCCCTAAGAAAAAAGAAAACAAGTCAAACGAGGAATCTACATCTCAAAAATCCCAAGGATCCACTTCCACCTCACATTCCCACTCTATTCAAGAATCTCATATTCCATCCCACAAGAAAAATAAAATTCATAAAAATACTAAGTCTATGTGGGTACCTAAAGCACTTCATCACCCATCTCCTAAAAAATCATCTTCATTGCTTCCTACACCTCCTCCACATCAAAATCTTCAACGTTTATCACAATGTGTGCAACCATTGGTCATGGTTCCCTTCCATTTCACAACAATTCCACATACCTCCATCTCCTCACCCTTCACTCATTATCCTACATACCTCCCTCATCACCTTCCTATGGTCCATGCTTTTGGCTAAGCCTCCCATTCAACTCCCCTACATAATCCACATCATGATCCACCAATCCCTCCATAATCCACATCATAATCCATCATCTATCTACTCCATCTCCCTTTCATGTCATCCCTTATAGACATCTATGAGCATAATGACATTTGACATGGTCCATACGATGACATCCATCTCTAATGGGACTATCATCTTTCATGGAACTAGAAACTTGAGTCCCTCCTATCCATATTCCCTTTCTCTTATCCAAAAATCCAAAAAGTCAAAAAAAAAAAAAAGAGTGAAGAGAAATCCCTTCATCCAACGGTGAAAACCTAGTAAAAAGGCACCCTGGATAAGTACCATGATGAAAACCTGGCAAACAGGCATCATGTGTAGGTTGATCTTCTATGTCACTTACACTTGGGGGCATGTTGTCTCATCCTACCATATCATTTTCCTATTATATCATATTTTATCATCTCCTATCTTATCATCCTTGGCCATCATACCATATACTTATCATATTGAGTCAATTCATCCTCTCTTCCTCCTTTTGATCTTGATAAAAATATGGGGCAAAATGTTGAAACATGCTTTGGATATCTTTTGATATACCTCACCCTTCCAAACAAGCCTATAATTATCCTAGTGTCATAAGCTTTGTCATGAAGAATCATAAGTATTGTACCTAAAATGGGGCATGTTATTCCTATACAACATAGTATTTGGAGATCACATCTTTGCCCTCTTATGATGCATACATCCATTTCATTCACTATGACCTATCATTTTTTATCCATCCATATATCATGAACCTTTTGTCCCTTATCCTATCACCCACCCTTTCATCCATCAATCCCATCTATCTCCTTGCACCTAGACTTGTTTTTCCCTTGTCATTGGTATCTAGCACAAAGGCTACCCAAATTTTCATCCATTGACATCTCAAAACATTTCAAAAATCCAAAAAAATCAAATATTCCAAAAAAAAAAAATCTAAAATCCAAAAAATCAAAACATTTCAAAAATCTAAGCAATAAAATCAAACCAAATCACTTCTTCCAATCAATTCAACTTCTTCAAATCAATTTCTTCACCAAATTATTCAATCACATCACTTCTTCTAATCAAATGCATTGTTCTAATCAATCCAATCATTATCATTAAATCGAATCATTTCTCCATCAATCCAATCAATCAAAATCATTCCAAGTAAATCATTCCTCAATTGAATTCAGCAATCATCATCCAAATCTTCAAATCAAGAATCCTTAATCATTCCAAGCAATAATTCAAATGCAAATAAATCCTTAATCCATACCAACCAAGCTAATCAATCAAATCAAATTATCCAATCACATTTCGGTCTTGATCCTAATCTTGTTGTAAACTAAATCAATCAATCATCCTTGTGTTGATCTAGGGATATATCGTTCCCCGCAATGACAACACTATCATCGATCAATCAATCATCCTTGTGTTGATCTAGGGATATATCGTTCCCTACAATGACAACACTATCATCATCAACCAATCAATCAATCAATTAATCATTAGTTTACAACTTGATAGGGGCAATATCTTGTTTGTTTTTGTATAATTTGTGCATGTTTGCTTGCTTGCTTGTGTGTTTTCTCGTTTCAATTTGTATTTGCATCAAATCTGAATCACTCCCAGCTAATATTCATATCTTGTATTACATTGGGGCACAAGACACATCATCACCTTGGTTCTTATACCTTGGTGCATAATGTCTAGTGCTATATCAAACATATGATTGCTCACTTTATTGCAGCATAGCGTGCCATTCTTCTTTTCCATCTACTTCTCTTGTATCATTCATCTTATCCCTCCTTTATCATTTCATTCATTTCGAGAGCATATCCATGTTTATGCAACCCGCATATCCTCTCGAGGGGGCATCATCATCATTATCATATCCTATATCATCATTAAATTTCTTCATATCTTTTGCATCATTCTATTCTTCTATCATCCCTTCTTTTTTTTTCATTCATCTTATTCCTCACTTCCTTAAGTGGTTGGGGCATCACCTTCTTTTCCTCTATCCATACCTTAACTTCTTTGAAATGATGTTATTCGACATAAATCTCATCACCTCAAACATCATCTCAAAGAGGGGCAAAATGTAGACACTCAAAATTGTCCATATCATAATATTACCTAGTCAATACATGACCTTGTAAGACATCTTGTAATATTTTACCCTAGATCATTACATTATCCCACTTATCCCATTTATTCCACTTAATCACCTTCCCAATTAATTAAATATATCTCATTTATTTAATTAATTCCCCCTTCACATGTCTCAAAATAATTCAATTACATATTTGAATTAATCCCTCACTTATTGTCACATTGCAACATGTGTCACATGACTACAACTCTTCACAAGCATAAATAATTTAAATAATTTTATTATTTAAATTATGAGATTCCCACTCACATCCTATTTTTACCCCCATTCATTGTGCGTCATAAGCATCTTTTCTTCCAAAATAAATAAAAGAATCCCACTTATTTCCTCACATCTTAATTTTAGCCTCATGTCATAACCCACTTAATGTGCATCATAGACACTAAAATAAAATTTTAATCCTAGCCATACATATCACAAATTTGAATTTTAATCTTGGCCATTGAATCAAATCAGCCTTCTCCTATAAATCAATCCTTTCATAGGTCATTTAGTGGAATCTTCTTCTAGCACCCTCACTCTACCAAAATTTCTATAAATCTTTTCATCTATCTATCTATTTTCTTCTATCATATCCATCTTATCGTTATGCTACAAAAATGAGCAATCAACATATCAACAATCAAACCTTCAAAATCTTGCATTCTCATGTAGGTGGAGAAGAGCAGTGGAGATAAATCAAATCTAGCTTGGAGATCGCTTTTCTTTTCTTTCTTGTTTTGATTTTCATGCTAGTGTGTGCTCTATTGTGCTTGTTAGGGTTTTCATATCTTGTTGTTTTAGTTTTATATCTGATTTTCCCTAACTACAACAACAACACAGAGAATCACTCTGTTTCATTTTAGCTCATTCATACCTCTCTATTTAATACCCTAAATATTCAACATGAATCCTTAAAATATTAAATAAATAAGGTTTTCATGATTATACTCTGCATCATATTTTCAAACTTTTATTATAGAGCTTTTTCACTATCTGTTTTTTAAATAACAAAAATTACAATTTTAACAACATATCACAGAGTATCATCACTATATTTATATATATATTTCAAGAACACATTTTCTGATTAAAGAATATCAAAGAATCTAAAACCCTCATGCTATTTCCAAAAAGTTGAACTACTAAAATGATGATCAACAGATGGAGAATAATCTTATGTAATGTCTGTACAGAAGGCCGTTTCAAAATCAAACAAGAATATTCCAAGTAATGCTTCTTTCTCAAACTGCAAGAATTTTTATAACCTAGATCTGACTGTAGTAAAGTATGCACAAGTAATATAATTTCCCTCTTTCGAAAAACCGATATGAAACTGTTTTCAAAAACCCTTATGCAGTTAATCATTATTTTTTGTAACGCATGAAATAAGTCCATTTTGAATTTGCAATGATAATGACAGATTTCACAAAATGCCCGACTACCCATCAACCAAAAGATACAAACCCTCATTGCAAGAATAAATAGAAATGATATTCTATCAGGGTATCATTTTTATATTTAGTAACTGAAATGCATTTTTCATCAAGATTTTACCCATTAATAGAATCTAAAGGTAATCATAATAGGAAACTAGAACCCTCCATGTACGAAGCATTTTTAGAATCAAACAAGAAACCAGTAACTACCTTTCCAAATTCGATCCAAAAGAAGTAACTGAAATTTGCAAATATAAATACCAACTGATGTAAATGATACCTGAGCAAGAATGAATCCAAAAACATGCATGTTAATTTGTAACAAAGCCTTTACCAACCTAGATGAAGGAGAAAAATAGTGAATCTTTTTTCATCTCGAGCCCTCACCCAATGAGAGATGATAAACCATGAAATTGACCACGCCATAGCTCTTACAGTGGGTTGCACCAACTTTCATTAGAGTAGCTTCAAGTAATCATCATAACAATAGTTGTTACACATCTGACACTCATCACCATATGGAGGCATCCACTATCATAGAAAAATATTACCATGGTAGTGGCAGTTAAAGCAAGGGTTTCAACCCTTAGCAAAAAGTGAATGATCAAAACATTTGCCCTAGCTTCATTTCTCCCTAGTCATTCAATGACTTTACCAAAGTGAAGTGAACTTTGAAGTCTGATGAATAGAGACATAATGATTATCAAATGTATCGTAACCTTTCAAGTCCATGGTCATAACAAATGCCAAGTGTGCCGCCAATATCATTACCTTCACATCAACATGACAATTTTTTTAATCATCTAATGAACATTATGCCATTTCCAAGTCTATCAAAATGACGACAGAGTTAGAGATGAATGATGGCTATCAAATTATCTATAGTCAGCCAAGAATACAATGCAATAAACTTTACTCCAAGTTGTCACTACCACCAAATATTTCATTCATGTGACTTTACTTCAAAGTCAAATTCAAGGTAAATGTAAAGAGGTTGATAGGTTGAGATTTACCATAGATAAAAGAAACATCACATTTTGAATGTGATCAAAACCTCTAAGCTTAAAAATAGTACCTTTCCCCAATATATTTCCCCAAAAGGCTATTAAACTATAGTTCCTAAATTCTTGATTAAAAATATTCTCATATCCATTTAGAGCTCGACACCTTAAAGGTGTAGAAGAAATGAATTTCCATTTCCTTAGCATAGGACATATCAACCATGAGGACTTTCAAGTATATATACCAAGGTAACATAATGAAATACTAGCAGCCTGAAATTAAATACTTTCAAACAAGGTAATTTCTTGTAATGCATTGAAGAATTAATGAGAAAAATTTCATGAAAACATACCAAGTGCCAATGGATATCAACTACAAACCATGAACCTTTTAACCATATCAAATACAAATGCAATGTGATCAAATGCTTAAGGAAACCCGATAGGGTTTACTTAATTTTCAAAGCCAACTCCTTTATGTATTTAAGAGAGATAATAGTAAATACCATAATGTCTAAACCAATATTGCCTTCAATCCATAAAAATTACCTGTGGTAGCAATAAGAAAGAATCATCCTAAAACTGAAGCCATCTGTCAAACTTAAAAAACATTGTCCACATTACAATCAATATATAGAAATCTAAAACCAAGATTCATGCCTGGAAACAAATGATCACTATGATCAATATGAAATGATCAAATTGAAAAACAAAAACTGAACCTGTCAAGATACTATGATCAACTGTCAAACAATAATAATGATGCTCAATACCAAATTAGTTTATGAAGTGACTGATCGCAATGAGACAATGTCAAAACTAGAGACTTGTAATGGTAGCAATGCTACCTTTATATCTAAAACAAACTACATGTCCAGAAGCCAATGACCATTCAGAATATGATTAATCTAAAAATGATAAACCTTAATAACCTATATCATGCCTTATCAACACGGTGAACCCAATATAGTCATAGCCATTTGCAAATGAAAACAATGCATAACCAGAAACATGATCATCAAGAACATGATTAATCTGAATAGGAAAAAGCATGAAGTTCCTATAAATGAACCAAACTGAATACCAATACAACCCTATAAACTCTGAAGCATAATAGGCAACAATAACTCAATGCAAGCATATGAGGACATGTCAATCAATACGAGATACCATTGCATCATTTGCAACTTTGTCATCAAGGATAAATAGCTAATGGGTGAGATCAACAGTTACGAGGTGGATATGCTTTGATCATCAAATGGGTTGGATATGGTAATATTATGATATGGTATGGATTCATTTGATGAGGTGGAAGGGGATGACTCCTTAGTAGGCTCGACATGTTCTAGATGGTCAACAACATGGAGACATGATGGAGGTTGACTTTGGCTCAATGGGGAGATTCTTGAATAGGGTCAAGGGGGAGGCTACATGATGTTGTTGTAAGAATGGGCATGGTGTTTGAAGACTATTTACTAGGTGTATGGGTGGATTTAGGTAATTCCATAGGTTTAGTTTTAAAAAAATTGAATTTAGGGCAAGGATTTGATGGATAATTGAAAATATCCTGATTGTGTTGCCAAGGTGGACTTGGGCTCCTATGTTCTTGTTGTGATATGGGTGGATAGGTTTATGTAGCATTTACATGATAGTTAGATAGGTTAGGTTGGCATGATGAAGGTCACACATAGGATTGATGTTGAATGTGTTGAGGTTGGAATGGTGTTTGGACTTGTTGTGGTATGATTTTTTGTTGTGATAAGGATGGAGGTGTTGCATAGGATAATGGTTGTTGAGAGGTGCATTGATATGGATGAGGGTTGAAATTAGAAGATTCGTGATAGGTTGATGAAGGGGTAACATGGTATGTGGATGGATGAGGTTGATATGATGATATAGGTGACACATAGGATTGATGTGAAATCTGATGATGTGGTGATTGGACTTGATGTTGTGCTTGTTGGATTTGACAAGTGGCCATGAGGTATTGTGCTTGTGCTATGAGTTGTTTCATTTGAGCTGATTGGTTTGTTTGAATTTTTTGGATCATTTCATGGATTCCCTTAAAGGTTTGTTTGTTTAAAGGTGATTGGCTTGTTTGAGCTTTGTGAAGTATGTGAACTAGGTTTTATGCTATGTCTTATAATGTCGGCATGGTGTATAATTATGTTGATTGGATTAAAGAGATGTTGATTGGATTAAAGAGATTTTGATTGGATTAAAGAGATGGTGATGATTAAGATATTGATGTGGAGTTACAAGATTGGTGATTTGGATGATGTGGAAAGTATTTATTGGAAATTTGACTTGGGCAATATCAAACACAAGATCTCACATGTAGATGTATGAACACACACACCGAACACAATGATAAATTTGTCTTTCAAGATTAAATGGTATGATTAAACAAACACTCAAACACACAACAACAAGCCTAATGTTAGTCAAGTGGGTATGGCCAATTAAGTTTTGAACTGGGATGCACAAGGTTGACTAGGGATGATTTGAAACAAAAATCCTACCACACAGCCAGGAGAAAGAGGTAGCCCACCCTTCACCTTCACCTCCCAAAGGTATAAAGTTCTTTGGGGCTTAGCCAAGAGTAACAATATCTTAACTCTCAAATAAGTGTGTCTTTCGATTCAAAATTCGATTGAGTTCATCCCTAGAGGTGATAAAATCCCCTAGCAGGCCTCC
The DNA here is from genome assembly GCA_007115665.2 of Sequoiadendron giganteum. NCBI lineage: Eukaryota > Viridiplantae > Streptophyta > Pinopsida > Cupressales > Cupressaceae > Sequoiadendron > Sequoiadendron giganteum. The sequence continues at coordinate 493,809,205 of CM021108.1, read as the reverse complement.
TATGAAGGGTTTGACAAAAGCACACCAAGTGAGGTGTTTTTTATCACACATGCACTTGATTCACACTCACAGTTATTAATTTCCCTTAGAAATGAAATGTGTATAAAACAGTTCACACACTAATTATTTTTAACCCAAATCCAAAATGTGCGATGGAATACACTTGTTCATTTTAACCCAATTTCAATGATGTGAATGCAAGCAATGTTTGTTTTAAGCCTAAAATTCAAATGTGTTGGCAAACAAGATTAAGAGATGAAAGATGGAATGTGTGCACCTGATTATTCACTTTCCAAGTTTTTGTTGTGTATGATTGATGCCAATGATGTTCTAGCTCCTTAGATACCCCTGAAAGTCACCAAGATAAGAAGAAACACGAACTTGCAAGCCGGAGTAGGATTAGGTAAAAAAAACATACAATCTGTTAAAAATATAAACTAAAATAAAAATTAGAAATCTAAACTAAATTAAAAAAAAAAAAAATTAACTAAATAAAAAAATAGAAATCTAAACTAGAATTTTAAAAACAAAATAAAAATTAAAAATCTAAATTGAATTAGAAATTAGAAATCTAACTAAATTAAAAATTAAAAATCTAAATCTAAATTAGAAGTTAAATCAAATTAGAAAAATATATTCTAAAATATAAATCTAAATTTAAATTAAAAATCTAAATTAAACTAAAAATCTAAGTTAAAATAAAATTCTATGTTAAAAATCTATATTTAAAATCTAAATTAAAAATCTAATCTACAACAAATCTAATCTAAAAATCTAATCTAAAATCTAAAATCTAATAAAATAAATAAATAAATCTAAATCTAAATTTTAACCCAATTCTAATGATGTATTTCCTCTAATAAAATAAATAAAAATTACGTTTGATTGTTGAAAACAATAAACTAACTAACCCTATCAAGCACCATGAAGCACAAACTAGAATGAAAATGCAAATAAATAAATAAAATGAAAACTGATTCTCAAACTAGACTTGATTGACCTCCATGGCTCTTCTCAACCTCGCATGAGAATGCAAGCTTCGAAGGATTTGACTGTAGAAGGAATGTTGATCGCTCACTATTGCAGCATAACGATAGGATGGGAATGATGGAAGAAAACTAGATAACTCAAAGACGATGGATGCAAGATGATGAAATATTGTGGAATGAATTTGACAGAGCAATGGTACTTCCAGAATCGAATCCCAAATGGCTTGTGAGAGGTTGTATTTATAGAGTTTCGATGTGGATGGAGAAGGAGATTTGATAAGATTTGATTTTTGACAAAAGAGGAAATACAATGAGATGGGACGAGATTCTAAGAAGATAGAAAGATTTTTATTTTCTATTTTAAAGGAAATAAATCCTGAAAAAAATGAGAAGGATAATTGATGAATTATCTAATTAAATAAATTAATTAGATACACATGAGTTTCAATTTTTGAAAGAAAGCGAGAAGATATTTTAAGATTTTATTAATTAAATAGATATTTGATTTATTTAATTAATGTTGGATTTATGAATTCATTAATTAAATAATATAAATTATTTAATTAACATTAGAAGAATGAAGAGATTATGAATAGAAATTATTTAATTAATTAAATAATTTTTAAATAATATAAATTATTTAATTAACATTAGAAGAATGGAGGGATTGTGAATGAAATTTATCTAACTAATTAGATGATGACATAGGTACCAAGGGAAAAACATGCTACAAGATGTCTAAATGATGTAATGGCATGACAAAGTATTGTAAGAGGACATTTTTGGGTGTCTACAACATCATCAATGACATACTTCCAATTTCCAACAAAAAAAACTTCCATGGCAGATAGAAGTGAATATAGACCACATCAAAACTTAATTAGGACCCAAATCAACAACACCACTTAACCACACGCTACCACAAACAATATTTATCCTTCACCTATAGTGTAAACACCAAGTTGGTCATTACCCATCTAAAAAACATTAAAAAATTTAAGTACATGCTTCCTCAAACCCAAGGATGACTTACAAACCATACATAACACTTTAACATGATCTATAATATTCTTCAAACATCTTGAAATCCAACACACTCCTTCACAACAACTTCCACCTGAATAATGTACAAACCCAGTACACTCAAACTACTCTACCATACACTATTACTTGAAAAACTATCTTTTGAAGCACCAAACCTTAAATCCTCTTGACTGAGGTAAAATACCAACACCATCAACACTCCTTTAGAATCACAAGACCTGAAGCATAAATACAAAGAAATTTAGATCAAAAACATTTCTCTCAGACACATCTACAAGCATAATCACACACTAGTGAATACAAATTCTATTGTATGACGATCTAGCATACCATCTCTTTATTATAACATCTTTGAAAACCTATCACCAACATATCCAAATTTCATAGGTATATCTTCAACCTAGAATAAATTTTTAATAAAACTAGAACATCTATGTAACCTAGAACAACAGTACAACACTCGATTTCCTATTTTTATCAAATTTTCTCAAAGTCACTTGGAAACAAAGCAACAAAGACACATCCACATCATTTACATCACTACTACATCCATAGATAGGATCTTATCAAAGTAACAATAGAGGTTAACACCAATAGCTTAACTAATGACAACATAATGCAAGAAATCAAAGCATAGACAACACCAACTATTCATCTTCAACACCAATTCCTTCAACGCATTCAATTGAAAATAATGAAAACAATTTTTTTTTACATCAATAACAACACAAGCTTGTTGACATCAATGAAAACACCAATCTACTCATACTTGAAACAATATCCCCCTTTTGTATTCATGGAAAAACATGATGTGAGAAACCATCAAAGACACAATAGCTCGAAACATACATATTTCCTTTTTCTAATTTCTCTTTAGATCTTCTTCTCTTCCCATCTATTTATGAATTTTTCACATGGTACTCTATCCCCCAAATAAATTTCTCTTTTTCACATGGTTCTTCTCCCCCTTTGACATTAATGGAAAAAGGACATTTTTTTTTACATTACTCTCCACCTTTGACATTAAACAACCTACTTACAACTAGTCAATAACACCTTTCCTTTAATTCTCTGAATACTCCCCCTTATGAGCACACACCAATCTACAACAATCTACAATTCCACTACCTACTCCCCTTTAGAGGTATCCACCAACATTAGTCTAGAATAAGTATAGATCTTGAGATCCATTGGACTAATGCATCACCTTATGCATCAAATTCAAAGGATGGGTAATAGCTCCAAATTCTCCAAGAGATACTCAAAATTATCCTCAGGAAGAGCCTTAGTCAATATATCAGCAATCTTGTCCTTTGTAGGAACATACTCAAGCTTCACTTAATTCTCCACAACCTTCTCTCTTAGAAAGTGAGATCTGATTGAAATATGCTTTGTTCTTGAATGCATCACTAGATTCTTTGAAATTTTTATTACACTTGTATTGTCATAGAAGATAGAAATAGCCTTATCATACACCACTCTGATATCCTTCAATATTTTCCTCATCCACAAAACTTTTGTTCCACAAGATGCTATAACAATGTACTCAACCTATATAGTAGATAAATAAATTGAAACTTATTACTTACTTAGCCATGACACCATTCTACATCCAAGAAAGAATGCACCACCACTTGTACTTTTTTTCATCCACACAACCAACCCAATCTACATATATGGAAGCACTCAATGTGAGATTAGTATCTTTTTGGATACCACACTCCATGATCTAGAGTTCCTTTTAGAAATTTAAATATCCTCTTCACTACTGCAACATGTGACCCTCTAGGATCTTCTTGAAATATACCCACAAGACAAACTACATGCATGATATTAGATCTAGTAGTAGTTAGATATAGTACTCTACCAATCATAGATCTGTACTTGCTCTGATCATCCTTATGGGATTCATCATTCTTGCTCAATTTGAAACCAATAACCATAAGAGTACATATTGGTTTAGAGTCTTTCATTCCAAAGTTATTCAACATTTATTTGATATACTTTGATATACTTTGACTGTGAAATGAATATTCCTTTTTTTGTTTGATTGATTTGTATCCCAAGGAAGAAAATAATTTCCCCAAACATAGACATCTCAAACTCATTATGCATCTCTTCTGCAAATTTCTTACACATAGCTTCATTGCCTCCAAAAATTGTCACCAATATACATGGTGTGTGGTTTCAAAACACACCCCAAGAATGTAATGCTTGGGGACCCAAGTTAAAAAAAAGTAATGCTTATGGAAGGCACTACTTAGCAAAGGATCGGTAGAAGAAAATTTTAACGTGAAAATATTTGAAATAATTCATGATTTGAAATGCACGGGGTGTTAAATATACTGGATACTAGGAAGTCAAGTTGGTTGGAATGTTTAATGTCAATTTGGTAAGTTTTTGTCATCTAGGAGTAAAGACCTAGAAGGTGTAAAGGTTCTAGTAGTAACTGAGATCTGGGTGGATTTTTTTATCATAAAGCTAAAGTATGTCATATGTCGAGTACTGGGTAAAAAGTGCATTGGTACTGAAGTGTTAAAGTTCGTTGTTTGATTTTTTCTCGAAAGCTTAAAATTTCTAGCAGCTCACCTAAAGTGATAACTACATGAGAATGCATTAAAAGCATGTTATTTATGACTTGTTTTATAATATTGATTTATTAATGATGATTTTATTTTATTGAGAGTTATTAATGATTTTTCTAAAAGGGATGGATATATGGAATTTAATGTGCAGGAGAAATAGGTTGTTGGACTATGTTTCGGTATGGATGGTTACGAAAACTTGGGTTGCAAGTAGATCTAATGATGTCACTAGGTTTGGTCGGGCACTCTAAAATCCCATGCAGGAATAAAGTTTGTTGCAAAAAAAATTCGGCAACACGGAGACCGAGGACCCAGGTATTACATAAGAGATGGAGGGTGCCTAGCTCTGGGGTGATTTACTTTTGGGTATTTTATCCCAAAGCTTGAACCTGACATAGGAACAAAAGTGTTGGTGGATTTGAATCATTAGTTTCATCTGATCTCCTTCAATATCCAGCAAAGGAGGTTCCTATATTTTGTTTGAAAAATATTCTTGTTCCAGGCTGATTTCCTTATTGAATTTTAAAGACATAAGTCTAAAATTTTTGAAGTGTTGAAGAAGGTCAAAATCGTTGACTTATTGATAAGTTCTCTTACCAGTTGTCATGTGTCATGTACCGTGTTGTGATTCATCGCTTGGATTCCCTCTCATGCATTGATTGATTTTTTTGAGTGTCTCATTCTTATAAAAGGTCGGGAGCTTCTTCATTTTATTTTCAAGTTCAAAATTTGTGGATGTCAGAGAACCAAAAAAAAATCAAATTTTGTTATTTTTCCTATTTTTTGTTCCTTTCCAGACTAAAAAATTGTATGTTTCATTATGATTTAATCAATATCAAAGTCAATTTCAAAGTCACTTCCTGATATGAAATCTTATGTAGCTAATTGTTTGTTTGTATCAAACAAGACTGTGTGTTGCATCGTTTAAGGGTTTATACTAACACTATCTGGTGGAAAATAATCCCCCATTCTTTAAAATATTTCATCATTTTGTGCCTAGATGTGAAGCAATCTGGTGATGTATGGAATGGTTTGATCTAGTCTGGTTATTTCTTGAGGCATGTGTGGATAATACCTAGGAGAAAATTTACTTTTCAATATTTTTTATGCTTTACTTTAGAATAGATGTTTTATATTTTAAAAAATGTTCCAAAAATGATAAATGTATGGAGTTTTATTATAAATCTTTCAACTCCAAAAATTTTTGAATGCCTAATGCTAAATCTACATGAATGTATGCAAGTTATTTAAGTTTCATCAAATATTGTTGCAAATTCTTTGATTTCATGAAGTTGTTGAATGATTGAAATAATATTATGTTTCAATCTTTCGAATACTATCCAATCCTTAACAACCATTTACCCCTTGTGTTTAACATTAATATCACAATGAACCCTAAGTGAACCTAGTTTGTCAAGACGTGACATAAATGAGCCTTGGGATCAAGCCAAGTTTGTCTTATATTTAGGCCTCTTCGTGGAGTCTTTCAAGAAAGGTATATCCTGTAGTACTTTGTGATAGTTTATTTGCTTGTTGGTGTGTGTGTGTAACATTCACATCAACAAAGGTGGTGCTAGAAGGAGGGTCTTTTGTATTTTGATCTGGTATTGTTGTCTTGGTCTTGAAGTTGAAGTTTTCTTGTGAGCTAGAAGCCTAAGCAAGCTTGTAATGGAAAGCGAAAAATAAATGGATAAGATTTGGAAAATATTTAGCCAGAGGCTTTATCCTTTAAGTCTGTTTACTTTTGGTAGGGCTATCTAGTGCAGGATTCATGATAAAATTGATCATTGTGAAATTGACTGTAAATTTTTTCTAGCTAGGTTAATTTTGGCCATTCATAAGGTAATTTTGTTAACATAGGCATCCCTAAGTGTGAGAAGAAAGGAAATGTTACTGGAAGGAGGTTTGAATTATAAGAAAACCTCCTAACCCTAACAAAACTAGAAATATTGGAGGTTTAATTATTAGACCAAATAGATTCAGTAACCGTAATTGTTATGAGAAGATTCTAGAAATTTTGTAGGAAAAGGAGCAAAGTCATCAGGATTTGGAAAGATCACATTTAAGTGTGAATTTGAAAGGATTAATTCATTTATCTTCACACATGTGGAATATAATAATGATAAGAAAGAGCGAGTGAAATGAGTGGAAGATGCATGCTTTTTTCCCCTGATTGTCCTAAAAGGGAAGAGATTCTTGATTTTACACAAAAAGCAGAGTATCAAGTTTTTACTTTCTCTCTTTTTAATAATTGTGCAAATTGTATTAAGATTTGGCCTAATGAAATGAGTAGTGATGCTAAGGTTGAAGATAAGAAAGAGAATTTAAAAAATCTTGGAGAGAAAGAAAATCAAGAAATAAATATAGTCATTCTTGGAATAGAGAAAAAAGAAATGGAGAACCATGAATAGGGACTAGAAGAAGGTAAAAGATCGAGAAGATGGAAAAGGTGTGTACAATCAACCGTTGATGAGGTCATTTCCATACATTTTAGTTAAATTATTGGTAAGTATCCATTCAAAATTTTGTTTATTAAATGCATAAATTTTCAAATAATTAGTTATTAGAGTAGGTTATCCAAAATTTATTTGAGTGAATTTAAAGATAAACCTACTAAGATTTGAACAAAGAGAATTATGAAGTTGGTAGTAGAAATTAGGGTAAAATGTTTAATTAGGGTTATTCATTTGATTAGGGTAAATTTTAGTTAGTTAGGTTAATTTGATTTAGTAGTGTTTTTTCTTCCTTTCTTGTTTTGTTCCTGACATTAATGAATTCTTCTTAATATAAACACATGATGATTGTATTGTGAAAACATTTTACTATAAACTGGAAAATGTGAATCCATTTAAAATAAATACACGCTTGATTATCGAAAAGAAAAAAAATTATTATATTTCGTATATAAATGAAAAGTACAAAATTCACGTTGTGAGGTGAAAGCAAAAAGAGAAACAAAAGGAGGGCTAGATGTTCAAACATTTATGTTGGAATAGTTGGTCGGTTGATCAATCAATTTGGTCTACTTCATCCCTGAGGAGTGTGTAATCCAAATAATTTGTGTCCCTATGGTCGTCAAGGTTGGGGGTATGCAGAGAAGTAAGGAAGGGAAGAAGAGGAACTAATTTCCCTTGTTTTAGATACCATAGAATGTCATCAGTAGAAGAGTTTCCCATGGCCACATGAGCAACAGTGAGAACATGATCCAAATTCCCCAAGAAGTTAGTCTGCACTATCATCACTACCATAAAATGAACTTTAGCAACCGAGAGGTTCAGGTCTATAAGAAAAGTCACAAACCATGAAGTCGGGTCAGAATTCAGTCTGTAGTAGGCCCTAGAGTTCATGAAAGCCTCCCAAAACAAAATGCACGGGAATGCCTTAGTGGAAGGAATCTGGAGGAAGAACACTTTTCCAATCCTCTGGGTTGTAATTTGATCAAGAAAGTTGGTTTGGAAACTGGGAGTATGCATAGCCTGGAAGTGAGAAAGCACATGTAGAGAAAATAAAATTAAAGAAATTGAAGATAGAAGTGAGGAACTTGAAGGAAAGTGATAAATCTATATAAAGTCGTGAGAAATTTGTGGTAAATAGTTGTTTGGATAGAAAATCTTGGGAATGAAAGTTGAGGTGGTAGTAGTCCACTTTTCTCTGGAATTAAAAGTTAATTCAAATAAATTCTCACGAAACTAGTGTTTAGTGCTTCGGGGTTTTCCAGTACGAAGATCATGAATCAAGAAAAATTGAGATTTCAAAATTAAATGGTGGTCATTTCAATTTATTTCATCAATCTATATTAATTATGAATTGTCCAGGTGTGTTGTTCAAAAATAAAGTTAAGCCAGTAAGGTGGCACACATCAGCATGTGGAAAAAATTGAGGAAGAAAAATACGTGTGTGATAAGGCATGCAAATTAAATGAAGGGTATGATGGTCAGGCTTAAGTATAATCATGACAAGTTTGATGCGTTAATGTAAGTGCAGAGCCACCAAAACCAAAATTTTCCAACCAAGTTTATTTTAGCAGGTTTCCATGGGAAATAAAATGGAAGGGTGGTAACTTGTGTCTCTAAATCTAGAATTAAATAGGTGATTTGGTAACTTGTAGCTAAATTTTAATTTATGTCTATTTTTATGGGAAGAGAGCGAATTACAGTTAGCTGAAATCTAGCATAAGAATGGTAAAATTTGGCTGGAGAGTTTCTCATATAGGAAATAATTGATTTAATCTTTTGGGAATTGGTGAAATGATGAAGGGAATTTAATTTGAGTGAAAAAACAAAAAGCAACCTTCTCTACCACTATAATACCTAACCTAATAGCGGGCTTCATTTCCTACAAGTTGAAGTAGAAGAGCTTACAATGAAATATCAATTAAAAAAATGAAAAATGAATATCAAAGAAATATCAAAAGAGAAAATTCAGCTCTTTAGGCTATCCAAATATCTCTACCAGGGCTATAGACGCTTGACTGGCAATAGAACTATGTTTGGGGAAATTACAGAGATAACCTTGTCGAGGTTATGGATGCTTGACTAGAAAACAAGGCTCTATCCAAGGTTCGCTTTGGAGGATTGCTAAAATATGTAGCTCAATGTCAATGAACTAGTTTTTCACCAAGTTTCAGAGATGGGAATTAATCAATGCACACACTGATACTTTTCGTGGCATTTTATAATTTTCATGTTGGGATTCAAGTAAAGGAAAGGAGTTATTGCTAGAAAATATGCATAAGTTATAATTTAAAGTGGGTAATCGATTCTTGGGTTTCTTTTGGTTTTGTTGGTTGCAATTTTTTGTGTGGTCTCACAACACACCCCAAGAATGTAAAACTTGGGGACCCAAGTTGAAAAATTAATTCTTATGACAAGCGTTGGTTGGGAAATGATCGCCAAAAGAAAATCTTAAAGTGGAAATCTTTGAAATAATTCATGATTTGAAATGCACCAAGTGTTGAATATACTAGATACTAGGAATTTGAGTTGGTTGGAATGTTTAATGTGAAGTTGGTAAGTTGCTCTGGTTCGGGAGTAAAGGATCGAGAGGTGCAAAAGGTTTCAGTAGTAACTGAGACCTCGGTGAATTTTGTTCCAATAAAGCTAAAGTATGTCGCATATCGAGTACCGGGTAAAAGGTGCATTGGTGCTGAAGTGTTAAAGTTGGTTGTTTGATTTTTCCCTAAATCTTAAAATGTTTGGTAGCTCGCCTAAACTGATAACTACACGAGAATTCATTGAAATCATGTTATTTATGACTTTTTTTTAAATATTGATTTATTAATGATGGTTCTATTTTAATGAGTTATTAATTTTTTTTTTCTAAATGGGATTGATATATGGAATTTTATGTGTAGGAGAAATAGGTTCTTGGAATTTTTTTTGATATGGACAATCAAGAAAACTTAGGTTACAAGAAGATTCGATGATGTTACTAGGTTTGATGGTATGCTCTAAAAGCCCTTTTGGGAATAAAGTTTGTCACGAAGAAACTTCTACAACCAAGAGATCAGGGACCCAAGTATTACACAGCAAAAAAAGGAGGGTGCCTAGCTCTAGTGTGATTTACTTTTAGGTGTTTTAGCCTGAAGCCCAAACCTAAATGTAGGAACAAAAGTGTCAGTGGATTTAAATAACTAGTTCCACTTGATCTCCCTAAATAACTAGTTCTACTTGATCTAGTTGATTTCTTGATCAAATTTTAAAGACATAAGTCAAAAAGTTTCAAAGTGTTGAAGAAGGTCAAAATTAGTTGACTTATTTAGAAGTTCTCTTGCTACTTGTCATGTGCCACATGCCTTGCTATAATTTATCCTTTGGATTCCCTCTCATGAATTGATTGAATTTCTCAAGTGTCTTGTTCTTATAAAAGGTCAGGAGCTACTTCATTTTATTTCCAAGTTTAGAATTTTTGGATGTTGTAGAACCAAAATTTTTTCAAGTTTTGTTCTTTTTCTTATTTTTTGTTCCATTCCAAACTAAAAAATTGTATGTTTCCTTAGAAGTTAATCAATATCAGAGGAAATTTCAAAGCTACTTCCTAATATGAAATCTTACATAGCTAATTGTTTGTTCCTATCGGACAATACTATGTGCTACACTATTTAAGGGTGCATACTGACACTATCCAGGGAAAATAATCCCCCTTTCTTTAAACTCTTGCATCATTTTGTGCCTATTTGTGAAGCAATATGGTGACACACAAAATTTGGTTTGCTTTGGTTTGGTTATTTCTTGAGGCATGCATGGATAATACCTAATAGAAATTTTACTTTTCAATAATTTTTTATGCTTTACTTTAGAATAGATGTTTTATGTTTCAAAAAATGTTCCAAAAATGATAAATGCATGAAGTTTTATAATAAGTATTTCTATTCCATGAAATTTCTCAATGCTTAATCCTAAATATACTTGAATGTATGCAATTTATTTGGGTTTCATGAAATATTTTTCCAAATTCTTTGATTTCATGAATCTATTGAATGAAATTTGAATGACTAAACTAAGATTATGTTTCAATATTTTGTATGTTAACCAATCCTTAACAACTATTTACCGCTTTTGTTTAATAACAATATCACAATGAACCCTGAGTGAACCTAGTGCATCAAGACTTGACATAAACGAGCCTTGGGATCAAGCTGAGTCTTCCTCAGATTTAGGACTCCTAGTGGAGTCTTATAAGAAAGGTAGGTTCCCACGATACTCTATGAGAATTTCATCTACCTATTGGTGTGTGTGTGTGTAACATTTGCATCAACAATACACACCTACAATCAAGATTTGATCTTTTTAACTTTAAAGTAAATATTACTATCTATGGTACCTTTATTGAATCCTCATTGTATCAAATACTTATCCAACCTTGCATGCCAAGCTCTAGGATCTTGCTTCAATCCATATAATGACTTCTTCAATATACACACCATATTAGGTTTATCTAATAACTGAAATTCTTTCAGTTGTTCCATGTATACTTCCCCTTCCAACTCTCCATTTAATAAAGAAAACTTTAAATCCGTCTGATAAACTTTCAAGTCCTTATGTGTTACAAATGAGAAAAACATCCAAATTGCTTCCATTTTGGCCACTGAAGAAAATCTCTCCTCAAAGTATGTTCCTTAAAATTTGCATAGCCTTTACACACAAGCCTTTCCTTATTTCTTACTACTTCTTCATTCTCATTCAATTTGTTTCTAAACACCCACTTAGATCCATTGTTTTTTGTTTGGTGGTCTTGGGACAAGTTCCCAAATTTGATTCTTCTCAATCTGCATAAGTTCTTCCAAATATTTCATCCAATGTTTATCTTTACATGCCTCAATCACTTTTTTAGGTTCAACTTTAGAAAGTAGACACAAATTTACCTATTCTTCAGCAACTTTCCATCTTGTTAGCACACCTTTTATTTTGTCTCCAATGATCTATTCTTCAAAATGATTTATCTTTACATACTTAGGGGTTATAGGGTATTTTTTGGAGCTTCTTCCTCCTCATCCTATGATTCCTATTCCTTAGCCTTTTCTTCTTCTTCTCTACAAGCAGGTTCAACTGATTCATATATATCCACCTATCACCAATAGATTTTGCAAGTCCTCATCAACTTTGACACTTGCACTCTCAACAATCTTTCTCATCCTTTTATTGTAGCATCTATAAGCTTTCTATTTAGTAGAATATCCAAGGAACATACCTTCAATAGACCTTGCATCAACTTTGTTTTCATCATCTCATCTGATATATCATTTTCTTCAAAACACTCTAAAGTACTTGACGGTAGGGATCCTTCCATACCACAAATCATAGGGAGTCTTTATGCTATTTTCTTTAGCTTGAACTTTTTTAAGTATGTAAAAAGTAGTTTGAATTACTTCTCTCCAATACACTTTTGGTACATTAGCTTCTTTCTATTGAGAGCCTTGCAACACGAGCAGGAAGTATGGATGGTTTGTATTGTTTGTTCCTATGTTCTCATTGATGTCAACATGGTGATAACTATATGGGAAGTGTACTTGGTTTACCAGATGTTGTTCTCTACCAATAATACCCTCTTGTGATGGATCAATGTATTGGTATTTGAGTCTAAAATTTACCACAAGATCTTATATGACTCTATTCTCTTAACCATGTTTTCTTGACTCATTCAAATAGCTATATCCTAAGTCTTCAAACATATTTTTTTCCCAGCAGAAAGTTATCTTTGACAGAGTTCAACTCTTTATTCTACTATTGTTCCTTGCTTGGCATACTGTGTGGGAGACTTCACATTCTATTAAGGTGAACATTCATATGTTGTGGATTTGTTGGTAGTCTCTATGTTGGTGCTATGATGGTAAATTAATGTGTTCTCGGATCTAGAAGGTGTTTTCTTTGAGGATTATTTGTTGGTTCGGAGAATTATGTTCTAGTCTTAGCTGACTCAGCGTATGCAATACTTTATGAAGAATAGTTATTATTTATGGATTTTATCCAACTTATTATAATTCATTACATGGATAAAATGCCTAAATCATATATGGTGTTGACAAAGAAATTTTTGATTATTTTTTTTTCATCTAATTAGGCCGACCTAATTGATGATTAAGATATGCTTGTATATATATAAGGTGTTTTGAGGAATGAGATGAAAGCATGTGTGGTGTAATTGGATACATGGAGTGAATGTGAAATTCGAAGAGGAGAAGGTGGTTGAAGATCTGAGCTTAAATGCTTTATCAGTTGTGATCAGTGTAGTTTTTTTGAGCGACTACTATGCGAAACAGTACTTCATATTCTGAGCTTCATTAGAATTGAACCCTACACATTGAAGGTGTATCCTACAAGTTCAATCTATTGGTAGTGAGCCACTATCATTGTATCTTAGTGGCTAGCCATATTTTGTACTAAAGTTGTGATAATTTTAAGGGTAGTGAGTCCTAGAAATGAGCCCCATAATATTTTGTATTCAGATATAATATATTGTGAGTTAACTCTCACTATGGTTTTTCCCTCATTAGGTTTTCCATATAAAAATCCTAGTTTTCATGTGTATGGTTGCAATGATTTTTTTTTATGTTTCTTTTGATTGATTCAGTCAGAATTGAGATAATGTTTAAATGGATTTTAATATGGTTATATAGAATATGAATTCACCCCCCTCTTAGTATTCTAGATGTTCAGCAATTGGTATCAGAGCTTGGTTCCTTGGAAGAAGCCTAAAAACTTGAGGATGATCCTGAAATTTGAGCATAAGAATTTTTTTCCTCTGGAAGTATTCTCTATTGAATATTCAAAAGAAATGGAAGATCTAAATAAAAATTTGATAAAATTGAATGAGTACATTGAAAATATGCAAAGTAAAAGTATTGAAGCATGTGATATATTGGTTGAGGGAGAATAAATTATCTCTAGCCTACTGCAAAAATTAGATGAGAAGAAAAGAACTAAAGAATAACAGGAAATTGAGATTCGAAGGAAGATGGATGAATGCATAAAGCTTGAGGAACAAAAAAAAATATTGAGTTCTAATATAGAAAAGGAAAGAAGTTTTCAAGAAAAATTTAAGATAATCTCGATGATGCTCGAAAGATTGATTACTTCTCAAAGACCAAAAATTGATAAGAGTTGTTTAGGGTTTGAGGAAGGTCAGATTTCTAAAGAAAATCAATCCACTAGCAAGAAGACTTGGTACAAAGATGGAGAAATCAAAGATCTAAGAAGGGATCCCAAAAAAAATCCTGTCAAGCAACATGATGTCAAAAGGTATTTATCTTCCAATGGTGTTTCTTGTTCTTACAAGAAATTTTGTCATAAGGAAAAGGACAACAAAAATAAAATGAATGATTCTTTATCACTCTTTGGAAAATGTTCTAAGTGCAAGAAAAATGGATATAAAGTTGGTTAGTTGAATAAAAGGGAAAAAAAAAAGAAGAATGTTGTTTTCTTTAAGTGCAAAAATTTAGAACACCCTAGTAATAACTACAAAAGAAAGAAAAATAATTATCTGGTGAAGAAGAATGATCAAATATTTGATCCAGAAGAAGCATGAAAGGAAATGAAAAGGATTTTGATAAAGGAATTAGAATTATCAGTCTTATCTGTGTCGACCTCCGGTGCAGATACTCCCATCAATTTCTAGGTAAAAGTAGTAGCTAACGGGGAGAAATTATAAAAAATTCTAATAAATCCCCTCATCAATATATGTGTCATATCATGACAAGTATATTTAATGTGGTAACAAGATTAAGGTATTTTTCTTAGTCACATGTGTGAAGAATGAAGCTTGTAGAATTTGAAACAATGGAGGCATACACAATTTTCAAGGTAATCTACATGCAAGTTGAAGAATTTATCATAAAATCATTCAGAATGGAAGGAATAAATTTAGATAATTCTAAAGGCTTATGTATTTTTGGAGAAGCGTGAAAAGGAAGCTTAAAAGGATATTCATAATTTTAGAGTTTGAAGAATAAATCAAGAAGATTCGAAGTGAGCTCTGGAAGCAAGATATCTATAAATTTCTTGTTGGAATTTATAGAGGTATTCTTGTTTGCACAATCTTTCATTTTTATTGCTATGGATAATTCAAAGGTTGTGAGTAGTGTGGATAAAGTGCAATTCAATTTGAAGAGATATTTGAGGAATGTGTCAGAATATTTTGTTGGTACATTTTCATGCATCCCTTCAAGAGTGTTTCCCATAGAAGATATCTATGCATTTATTTACAGTAATATAGAAGAGATGTCATCAGTTCAACTGAGCATGCTTTGGGAAGGTGAATTGAAAGAGAGACATGATTCTTGCATATTATTAGTTGAGAATAAGTTGGATGTTTGGAAGAAAGTTCCCTTGTTTTTTGAGAAGAAGTATATTCGAATAGTGTTGAGCAAAATTCATGATGAACCTCTATGGATTAATGAAGCATACTTGATTACCAGAGAAAATTTTAGAGATGTAATTAGTTTGTGTTCCTCTAGACCAGATCCCAAATTGAAGGCTATGGATGAGAAAGAGATAATTAAGGTTACCGGTGTGAATTTTGAAGGGAAAGAGATTGATCTGAGGTTAATTGTTGATCTGGTAATAAGGTATGCTACTATGGTCATCGGTCATAAATTTTATATCCCTAGAAATGAATTTATAGTTTCTACTGCTATAGTACATACTATTGTTGATATGGTTAAAAGAGGTATGGATTATTATTTGTATGAATTACTTCATATACATCTTTTTTTTTAAATTAAGGAAGTCAAGAAGAGTGAGAAGAATACATTTTGGTATATAAATTTGGTTGTCTATTTGGTCTTTTAATTTTTAAGAGAGTTATTAGTAATAGGAAGGATAGAATGGTCAAATTCAATGCCTATTGCCCATCAAATCAAGAACTTCATGATAAATATTTGTAGTTTTGATGCACAAGAGACTACCCTTGCTGCATTCTTTGGAACATTTCAGATGAGGATGAATAGAAGGTATGGGATTCTAGTAAGTGTTGTTGAAAGGTACTCTGAAAGCATAAATTTTCTTGTGTCTACAAATTTTTTCACATGGAAGTAGTTGAATCAAGGTTAGTCTAGATATCTGAATTATATTATTAAGTGTTAGAGGATGAAGTTGATAATTATGCTAAAAAATTTTTGGAAAGCCCTAACAATCTCAATATATAAGGTACCTCTAGTAGTGTGACCAAAATAGGAAAGAAAAGGAAGAGTTTTTTTAAGCAAGAAGGTGCAGAAGGAAGTGATCTTGAACATGAGAATGAAAGGATAATATTCAGAGAACTTTGGAAGAATTATGGAAGGTTATTCTCAATGCTAATTTTGATTCACCTATTTTTGTTCTGGAGAATCTTCATGGCATGATTGATTCTTTGAAGGTCTACATCTTCGTACTTGAAGTGCCTACTGGAATTAGGTTTGATTAAGGAAATTTAGAAGATATCAAAGGAAAATGTGTGAATGCACACAATCGAGTGATGAAGGAATTAGAGAGTGTACAAATTTGTGAAGAAGAGGCACATGAACTTTCTTTTTTCCTAGATTGGTTGGACAATACATTGGATATAAGAAATGAAATAAGGATGAGTGAGTCTCGGATGAGCACTCAAGAAGATACTTACAAGTTAGAAAAGATAAAGATAATTAGAGGTGATCTTATATTGTGCATTTTTAGGATAAATCATTTTCTCTATAGGATCAAAGGATGGATGTTATCAACAAGTTTGTGGTACTCTGAGACATGATTAAAATGAGACATATTTTTCTTTCTATTACTCTAGGTTGTATTGGTGAATTATCAAAAAGTAATTTTTATCCCAATACTTGAGTAGATGGTGTAGATTCCTTAACTAAGCTTGAGATATTTTACAAGACTCTTGTAAGTGCAAAAGGTTCTTAGGAAGAAGGAAAATCATTGTGGAAGGCTATCCTGTAGATTCTCAAAGGCTCTTCTTCAGGACAATTCAATTTTGTGTTCATATCTTTTTGGTTACATTTTGTATATACATTTATACCTAACCTGTTCCTTTTTCATTGATGTCAAAGGGGGAGAGATAAAGAGATAAAGAGATGAAAAGATAGAGAGACAAAAGAAAAACATTTTGGTGAAGAATAGTTTTGATAGGGGAAGTATTCAGAGTACTCAGTTGTTGGAAAATGTTTTTGTCATGCATGTTTCCATCAATGACAAAGGGGGAGATTGTTGGGATCCTTGCAACATGAGCATGAAGTATGGATGGTTTTTGTTGGTTGTTCCTATGTTTTCATTGATTTCAAAATGGTGATAACTATATGGGAAGTCTACTTGGTTTATGAGATGTTGTTCTTTGTCAGTAATACCATCTTGTGATGGATCAGTGTATTGGTATGAGTCCATATTTTACCACAAGATTAGATATGAATCTATTCTCTAAACATGTTTTCTTGACTCATTCAGATAGCTATATCCTAGATATTGAGAAGTCTTTTGTTGTGAGCAAAATTTTATCTCTAACAAAGTTCAACTTTGTATTCTACTCTTTTTCCTTGTTTGGCATACAATGTGGGAGACTCCGCATTCTATTAAGGTGAACATTCATATGTTGTGGATTTTTTTATAGTCTCTATGTTGGTGGTATGATAGGAAATAAATGTGTTCTAAAATTTGGAAGGTTTTTTCTTTGAGGATTATTTGTTGGTTTGGAGAATTGTGTTCTATTCTTGGTCAACTTAGTGTCTACAATACTTTATGTAGACTAGTTACAATGTATGGAATTTAGCTGACTTGGTATAATTCACTACATGGATAAAATGCCTAAATCATATATGGTGTCGCTAAAGAAGGTTTTGATTATTTTGTTTTCATCTAATTAGACCAACCTAATTGATGATTAAGATATTCTTGTATATATATAAGATTTTTTGAGGAATGATATGAGAGAATGTATGGTGGAAGTGGATACATGGAATGAATGTTAAATGTGAAGAGGAGAAGGTGTGTGAATATCGAAGCTTAAATGCTTTATCAGTTGTGATTAGTGTAGCTTTGTTGAGCAACTACTATGTGAGACAATACTTCATATTCTAAGCTTCATTGGAACTGAACCCTGCACATTGAAGGTGTATCCTATTAATTCAATCTATTGGACATGAGCCACTATCATTGTATCTTGGTGGTTAGCCATATTTATTACTCAATTTGTGAGACTTTAAGGATAATGAGTCTTGGAAATGAGCCCCATAATATTTTTTATTCAAATATAATATATTTTGAGTTAACCCTCACCATGGTTTTTCCCTCATTGGGTTTTCCACATAAAAATCATGGTGTTCATGTGTATGGCTGCATTGATTTGTTTTTATGTTTCTTCTTGTTGATTCATTTGAAATTGAGATAATTTTTAAATGGATTTCAATATAGTTATATGGAATATTGATTCACCCCCACTCTGAGTATTCTAGATGTTCAACACTTTCATCATAGTCCTTGTTTCTTCTTGAATAGTCCTTTTATTCCTTTCAACCACTCCATTTTTTTAAGGAGTCGTAGGGGTAGACAATTTCCTCTTTATGCCATGATTCTCACAAAACATGTTAAATTCATTGGAGGTGAACTCTCCACCTCTTTCATACCTCAAACATTTGGTCTTCAAATCCATTCCATTCTCAACCATAACTTTAAATTCTTTGAATATATCTAGGGCTTTAATTTTTTCTCTAACAAAAGTAACACATGTCATTCTACAATAATCATCAATCAAAAGTATGAAACACTTGTCACCTTTAAGACTTATCAATCATGTAGGACCACAAAGGTTTGCATGCACCAATTCCAACAATTTGGTAGAAGATTTCTCTTTACCCTTGAAACTTCTTTTTTTCTTTCCAATCTAACACTCCTTGTAGATAGTATTGATAGGCTTTGTAGTCCTTGGAAAATTTCCCTTTGCTTGTACTGAACTGATTCTAACCAAGTTCTCAAAATTAATGTGACACATCCTCATGTGCCATAACCAACTTTCATTAATCTCAGTCATAAAACAGTTACCATCAACACCCTTCAGCTAGTAAACATTTCCATCTATCCTCTTTTCAATAGTAATTACAGTTTTGGACCCTTTTCTAATATCGCATCCATCATCCTAAAACGTAAGATTATATCCTTTGCTACAATTTTTTCCAACACTCAAAAGGTTATTCCTTAAACCCTTGACTGTAAACATCATTAGTATCATGCTTGTCATCAAAACTAATTGAACCTATTCTATAAATCTTAGCACCTGAATCATCTCCAAATCTAACAAGTACTCCATAATATTTTTCAAGTTTAACAAACTTACTCTTGTCTCCATTCATATGATTTGAGCATCCAATGTTAATGGTCTAATAGTTCGTATCCTATCTAACATGAAAAGAAAATACCAAATTACCTTCAGTCTTATCCTTTCTCTCTAGAGTACTTTCCTTCACACATCTTTTAGAGTTAGCATAAATAGATTCTTCTTTTAAATCTATGAATAAGAATTAATAATAATCAACATCTCCATAATACAATTCATCACCAAAAATACTTGCATCTTCTCTAACATAATAGCTTTTCTTAACTTTCTTAGCTTTGTCCCTTTTTTTTCATTCACAACTCTATTAGGACATCTTGAAGCATAGTGACCTATCTGTCCATAACTAAAACCTTTGAAAGGTAATTTACCTTTCTACTTACCAGTACCTCTTCGCATCCTTCTCACAAAATTATCCTCCACATCATCAATATCTTTTTGATCTAGTTCTTCAGTCTTCTCTATTTTTGCAGCCTTAAAAGAAATCTCAACTTTTTCACCATTATTAGTACCAAACTCTCTTATCTCAAATGCAATTGAAGAGCCATACAATTGATCTCTATAATATTTATCTAGATTTTAAAATTCCTCAATAGCAGAAAATTTATAACTCTAAGCTTCAGTAAGGGTTCTAAGAATTTTCTTTACAACTTTAGTTTCTTTGACCTTTCCTCCAAGACCTCTGATGCTGCTCACCACTTCATCTACCCTATGCATATAGCTTGTAATGTTTTCATCTATAGACATCCTCAGGTTCTCAAATGTGGTGTTCAATTTTTATATCTTAGCTTGTTTGACCAAAATATCTCCTTCATAAATACTTTCCAACTTATCCCAAATTTATTTTGCAGTTTTCAAATCCATAACTTTCACTAATTTAGAATTTGCAAGACTACTCAAGAGAACAAACCTTTTTTCACCATTTGTTTCATAAGCCTTGATCACATTACTTGTGCTTGGTCCATTTGTAGGTATGAGATCTTCTTCTTGTTCAACATCCCAGATCTACCTTAAGCATTTAAGCTTTTCTCCAAGGAATGTTGCTTTGATACAAATTTTTAAATGAACAAGACAACTATGAGGGGGATGAATTAGTTGTATCTTATCAGAACATTAAAACCCTCATTAACATTTAGATCTATAAGCATTCATTAAACCCTTAATATATTATAATAAATTAGTATGAAAAGTAAATAATAGAAACTAAAACAAATTTAACACCATGCACAAGACAACACTAGATTTACATCAAAAATTTGAACTTTTATTCACGAACCGCTATCCTTCACAGTTATATTTTCCTTCATGGCTTCACTTTGACCGTTATCACTTGCATCTTTTTGACGTCTCCCATGTGGCCTCCTATCAAAGTTTCCTGCCGTTCCATATTGCTTTGCTTCTTCCAAGTTTTGTGCGTTCAACGCATGGCTTTCTCTCGATGCTTTTTGAGTCAGGCCCTCTCAATGGTTACCTTTTGCTCGGCGTCTTCCACGTGGCTTCCTCTCATAACTTTTCACTGCGATGTCCCTCTTTCTTTTTCCAGGCTTTGTGTGTTCGATGCATGACATGTTTCTGTGTGCTGATTATGTTGGATTTGTCCCCTGTGTCATTTTTCCTCCTTTTCTACCACATTTTCTTCTTCGCTACCATGTGTTCTCTATTGTTGTTGCATGCCCTTGTGTTTTTTGTGCCCGAGTTTGCCGATGTGTTGTTGGACGATCTTCCTATTCAGTGCCAGCTCAAGGAGATCTGGGACGTCAATGTTTTTTCAAGGCATCTTTCTCTCTATGGCTTTTAGGTGGTGGGATGGCTTATTTAAGTAGCCCTTTCTCTTCTTTTTAGGTTGCTGCTAGCTAGATTAAAAAACTACCTGAGCACTGGGAATTGGCGTTTTGTAATATTTTCTATTAAAATTGAGTTTGCAGACTATCCCAATCAATTCGGCCTCTTTGTTTTTTTTCATGCATTTGATAGAATATTAAGACTGTGCTTTCATTTTCATCTTTTGTAATCTCATACAGCTTAATAAAATGTAGACCATGTTTTACTCTTCTACATTGGCCTATGTTGTGTTGGGTTATGCTATGCAATAAAATTTTGTTCTTATGTTTCAAGTATTTTTGAGATAATCTATTTGATAGACAATAGTTACTATTCGAGCCTTTGCTTTTAACATTGTTCTCAGTTATTACTATCATTATTTGGTGCATCACCTTGGTTTAGTTTTTACTATTACATGTTGTCTTTCAAACCCTTTACTTCCCCCCATTAAAAACAAAGAGTCGGCTTCGATAAAATCCTGGAGGTCACTTAGCTAAGCGCACAAGTCCCCTAGTAGCTAAGTTTCCCATAAGGCTATTGCCCCTGCAAATTCTTGCATCAACAGTTCTTTTTTTGGCACGCCCGGTGGGACACTAACTAGCACATTCACTTGATATATAAGAGTGTATGAGCCATAGGCCCATCACTGCATCTCAAACAACAAGATTCCCTAGGCCGCTTCTACCACCATTAGTTTCAGTCCATCTAAGAGGTCGGTAAGGTAGTCCTTCACCTCCCCCTTCTCCTCCATCTCATGTGCCATGGCCGCTAGAAATTATGTTGCCTGGTATGCTGGTAGTCATTTAGTAGTGCCTGTGCCTCCTGTAGTATGGGCTCTGATTTCAACTTTTGCTTTAAAATCTATCCCTAAATTTTTTGGGGATGAATCAAACACATTGATAGAGCACTGGCAAGATGTGGCAGACATCCGTCTGGTGCATGGTGTTTCTAATGAAAATGTAGCTCTAAGATTGCTCACCACCTCTTTCTGAGGCAAGGCTTTGAACTGGTATCACACTCTTCTGGATAATTCAATTACTACTTGGGACGGCCTTGGAAATCCATTCTACAAGCGTTTTTCAAATGCTAGCAATAGGGCTTCTCTATATCATCAGTTGGCCTTCATAAAGCGAGCTCCTCATAAAGCTCTGCCTGATTTCAATGCTCAGTTTCATTTCACTTGACAGAGAGTTCTTGTTGGTAGTCGTCCACCTCCATATTTGGCATTCATGTTCTATTTGAAGTCCATTAATGCTGATATTTCCATGATGCTACAAACTCTTGGCAGAAATACTTTACCCAATCCTTGCGCTCTTGCTATCACTGCAAAGAATAACCTTATTGTTGCCGGAAATTTGGCACCTAGACCCATTATGCCGTTGTTCCCAAAATTCAACACCGTGGAAGCTAAAGTAGCTTCAACCAGCGCTCCTGTAACTCCTCCCCAATCTATGTACGTATACCCGGGAATGATGTCAAGTGTTTCTCTAGTACCTCACACCCTAATGGATGAAATGAATGAGATTAAGGAGCATATGTGGACTATGATAAATGAATTGACAACTATGAAGTGGTACCAGTATAGCTACCAGAAGTTGGCTTACCAAAATTATCAATGCAGAAAAGTTCCTTACCAGTCAAATCAATACAAGGATAGATCACGTGGCAATACTCTAGCTCAGCCGAACAACCAAGTTGTTCCTGTGACTATGCCGATGCAGACTTTCCATCCTAGTTCAAGGAGTTAGTAGCAAGACATAATAACCTTTCCGAAGATACTAATTCACAGTGTTTTCCTTGTAATGATGCTCACATGCCCCAAAAACTTCCGCGAGGGAATATGCAACAGAAGATCACAGAGCAACATAGCCAAGGTAATGTACCTAATTCCAGAGGTCAGACATATGCCTCTCAGCAGATGGATAATGCAGCCCTTGTTGTTCAAATGTAAGGGATGTCCATAGAGCAGGAGTTAGATATAGCTCCAGACCAAGCACTCTTTTCATGGATGGAAGTAGAAGAGTCAACATTTCTAAATGGCATTCCTATAACTCAAGTGCCCCGAGTGCAATCACACTACAAAAGGCGCTCAAAGCGAAGACTCGCCAGAGAATTCACATCTCCACCGACTAATGGTCCATCCAAGTCAATGCCTAGTCCATTGGTAAATCTATCCTGAGTTCCACAGCAATCCAAAGTGGCTACTCCCAGTTCTCTGAATCCATCTCCTTTGAAAGCGAAAGCCCCCATGATCACCCCAGTTGTTGTCAAATAGATAGATGTACTAGATGCAAATCCGAAGGAGCAAGCTACCATGACTCATCAATCGCGAACACCTTTCAACATGATGGAGCAACTAAAGAAATCCTCTGCCAATGTTTCTTTGTGGGATATCTTGGCTATTTCAGAGCAAAAGGTGTTATTACAAAAAGCATTGTCGAGAGAAGAAGATGTAAAGATGCCAAAACAGCCCATAGAAGATAAGACATCTAAGTCAAACCTGGATAAAGTGCTAACGAATCAACCAAAAGAAAATCTCGAAGCCAAAAAATAGAGTAAGCCTAAACCTAAGCCTTTCTTTCTAACGCTTATCATTGGCGACAAGTTATTGCATAATTCTATGATCGACTCTGGTGCTAGTACCTTCATCATTCCTAAGCAAGTAGTTGATGCACTGGGACTCAAATATGAGCCTCTTAACAAGGGAGTCATGCAACTTGATGGAAGAAAGGTCGATACCATCGGGGTAATCAAAGGATTTCCTATGACATTATTTGCCTGCCTCGGTATTACTGTGAACTAGGACACTATACTCATTGACGTTCCTCCTCTGTTGGGGATATGTTTGTCCCGAGAATTCGATGCAAATGTTGGAGGCTATCTAGCATTGGACTGGTCACACCGGATCTTGAGAACCAAGCATGGAGCTAAGATGAAACTTTTTTCAGAAATTTTGCATTCCAAACATGTTGCCAATGAGGCCCTGATCAACTTTGAAGCGGCACATACTTCAATCACTCGAGAAGAGAGGTACAACGTTGAATTTCTAGAGGAAGAAGAAGCAAGTAGCTCCCAGACAGAGAGTGAAGAAGCTCTATTGAATGATTTTATAGACACGGGCCCTTTTGGAACTTATCATGCAACTGGGCTCAAAACCTATGTCATACATGAGGAAGGACAGATTATGCCCAGAGTTACTAAAGAGTCTGGAGGTGAAACATCCTTGGAGTTATGGACCCTACACTTTGATGGAGCAAGATGCCAAGTAGGAGCTAGAGCAGGAATATTTTTGACATCTCTATCCAAGGATAAGACCTTGAGGTCTTATCGCTTCCAGTTCGCATGCTCGAACAATGAAGCAGAATATAAAGGCCTTGTCTATGGTTTGATCCTTGCAGAACAAATGGGCGCAAAGCAAATAAGGATGTTCAAAGATTTAGAATTGGTGGTTAACCAAATCAAAGGGATATATGCTATGAAGAATTTTTGTATGCGATCATACCGGCATAGGGTCTGGGATCTCATTGAAGGGTTTGAGGCATTCAAAATTTAGGCTATACCAAGAGAGTAGAACTCTGAAGCTGACTGGATGGCAACTGTTGGGGCTCAGTTTGAGCCAACTTCCGAGTTTTTTAAAAATAAACATGTAGTGAGAGTAATTGGCTAGCCTACTATTCCAAATAATGATCATGACTGACAAGTGTTTGATAGTGATGCTCATATTGTGTCATTTCTCCAGCTATTTGGGGAATTTTTTGATCAATTACAACCAAAGATCACTGAACCCTACGGGAATCAAGTAATCCAGTTGAACTCCAATAAGCTTCCCAGGGGCCTAGTTACTCTAGGGAGTCTTTTTTATTTTGATGATGCAAGAAAAGATAAAAGGAAGCTTGTAGCTGACAAAGGTGACTACACCGATTTGCATATCAGAGAAGATAAAAAGCTCAAAGTCATAAAATGCCTATCCCAGAAGAATAAAGATAGGCTTAAGCACTTCTGCGAGGAGTACCCAAGCATAGTAGCCTGGTCATATGATGGTCTTCAGGGATATGATCCCAGGATTATTCAGCATACAATTGAGCTGCTAGAAGGAGCGAAGTCAATTCATCAGAGGCAGAGGCTAGTGAACCCAAAGAGTGAGTCACTCATGTCACAAGAGTTGAATAAATTGATTGTGTCCTGAATAGTGTTCCCAATAAAGCATAACACTTGGGTGTCTAACCTAGTGTTAGTCCAAAAGAAGAATCGTGATATATGGTTCTGTGTGGACTTCTGAAACTTGAATAGAGCATCCCTGAAAGACCATTACCCACTACTTTCTATGGAGGTAATTCTACAAACCATTGTTGGTTTTGAAATTTTTTCAATGCTGGATGGTTTTTTCGGCTACAATTAGATTCATGTAAATGAGGAAGACCAGCACAAAATAGCATTCACCACTAAGTGGGGAACATATGCATATGCTAAGATTCCCTTCAGACTTTCAAATGTCAGAGCCACCTTTCAAAGAGCTATGGATATTTTCTTTAAAGATCTAATACATAAGATTATCCTTATCTATCTGGATGACCTAATAGATTTTTCTAAATCTGTTGATGATCACTTTGATCACCTCGAGCTTGTCTTCCACAAATGTCAGGAATTCAAGATTTCTCTAAACACGAAGAAGTGTGTGTTTGGGGTCCCTCAAGGGAAGCTATTGGGATATGTTGTCTCGAAGGAAGGAATTGCTATTGATCTAGAAAGAGTTGATGCAATCAGGGAGCTCCCTCTACCCGTGAATAAAAAAGGAGTGCAATATTTTTTGGGTAAGGTTAATTTCATCAGTCAGTTCATTGTGGAATTTACAAGGATCGTTCAACTGATTACCCTGATGCTGAAAAAGTACCAGACTTTCAAGTGGATGGAGGAAGCCAGAAAAGCTTTTGAGCTAATAAAAGAGGTTATTTGTTTCATTCTTGTATTAATTAATCCAGACTTGTCTAGGGATTTTATTATGTATGTTTTTGGGGGTGGCAATAGTATTTCCACTATGTTAATGCAAAAAGATGATAAATATAAGAAGGAATCACCTATTTCTTTTTACTTGCACACCCTAAAGGAATATGAGGTGAAATATAACTTTGTAGAAAAGCACGCCTTTGCTATCGTAAAGGGGCTGAAGAAGTTCTGACACCTCATATCATGCAATAAAGTGATTGTTTGTGTATCGCATCCTAGTGTGGGGGAACATATAATGGAAGGGGAAGTCATCGATAAAAGAGATAACTAGATCACTAAGATCGTAGAGTATGATATTGATATCAGGCCAGTTAAAATTGTCAAAGGAAAAGGACTATCCAAGTACCTAGCTGAAAATAATGAACCAGTAGTAGAGTTCGAAGTTTCAAAACCTGTGCTGCTGAATGAGGAAAGCTCTGAGAGTGATTGGTTGGAAGATAGGATAAATTTCATGCAAACAAGAAGGTACTTGATCAATCTCCCTTCATTTAAGAGACATTTCTATTGATTTCAAAATAATAGTTATCTTCTCTTAGAAGGAGTGCTTTTTTAAAGAAATTTTAATGGTGTCCTATTAAGATGTGTGAATGAGAAGCAAGTAAAAGGATATTAGATCAATATCATAGTGGCCTAACCAGAGGGCATTTTTCTGCAAGAACCACTGCAATTAAGATCATATGTGCTAGTTATTTCTGCCTGACATTATTCAATGACTCATTTTGATTAGTAAAGTCTTACAGTGAGTGTCAATTTCATGTAGGAAAAAGGAAAAATGTTGCTATGCCACTAAGACCCATAGTAGTGGAGGAACCTTTTTCTCAATGGGGTCTTCACTTTATTGGTATGATTAACCCCTTTTCATCAGCTGGACATAGGTGGATCTTGACAGGGATTGATTACTTCACCAGATCGGCAGAGGCTGTGCCATTAAAAAATGTAATGGAAGTAGAAATTGTTAACTTCCTAGAAGAATTGGTAGCTAGATTTGGCCCACCAAAGATGATTATTTCTAACAATGCTAAAGCTTTCCTCGGCTCTAAGATGAGCCAATTTGCATTCAAATATGGGGTTTTCTTGAAAACCTCTTCTCATTATTACCCTCAGGGGAATGGCCTCATGGAATCCACGATCAAAAACCTCATCAAGTTGATTAAAAGAATAGGCTTAGAACACTAGAGAGAGTGGCATAGAAACCTTCGAACAACGCTATGGGAAGATCATATCACACCCAAGCAAATATTAAAGACATATTCTTATGAGATGGTGTACGGGAAGGAGGAATTGTTTCCTATTTCTATGGAAATCCCTTCTCTTCAATTGCTCAAATCTCTTGAAATTGAGCAGAACAGAGATATGGAGGTTTGGTTTTCTGAGCTACTTGAGGTACAAGAGAAAAGAGAGCATGCTCTCGAGGCCATGAATAGCTACTAGCAAGTGGTGAAGAAGTTTTTTTGTAAAAAGACATCTGACTAGGGGCTAAAATGTGGAGACTTGGTGCTCAAGTTCAACCAACGCGAAGCAAAGCCCGAATGGCATGGCAAGTTTGACAGTCTTTGGGAAGGGCCTTTCAAAATCATCCATTGCAAATATTATAACTCTTTTCATTTAGAAACTATGGAAGGTGATGCTTTGGGTATTCTAGTTAATGGAATACACCTTTAAAAGTTTAATTAGTTCAACTTATGCAATAATTTTGTAAATTTGTAAATATGTAGATATTTTTCTTGCTTTAGGTTTTGGGTTTTTCCAAGTGGTTTTTGAATAGCAACAACAGTATTTCAAAAATTCAGATAGAATGAACAATGAGCCAAGATATAAAGACTTTCATATTATATTATTTTAAGAGAATTTACATTATATAAAGCAAAGGTCGGTGGAAAAAGGCAAAAAAAAAAATGGGATTATCTTTTCACGATTCTCAGATAGAAGAAGGACTAGCAACTACAGCAGTAGGTGGCGCATGGTGGGGAAACACTATCCTCTGGAAGTCCTCACACCACTGTATGTTTCAGAAGGGTTCAATATTATGCATCTGCGTCAGGAAGTAGCAGCTAGTGCACACCTTGGACTGATGTTCTTCATGGGTTTCTAGCTCAAAGCCAAATAGAAAGGGCCTGGTTGGCACGGGTCCTCCATGCTCAAGTAGCCGACACAAGTTGCAGATGGATGGGACCCCATGATCAAATGCAACGGCTCGTACCACATTCTCCAAGCCTCTGAGGTAGCGTTGAGGTAAGACTCGCTTGGTCAACTTCACAATTTTGCATTTGGAAACGCTAATGTCCAAGATCGAAGTGACAAAGTGAGAGAAAATATTGGTATTTACCCTATATTGATCCTCATACTCGACGCAGTCCTTGCCTATCACCCATTTTATTTCCTTTCAATAAATAAAGGTTTTTCACACCTGTTATGCACTTGAGGCGCTCGCACCTAACTTTTCCTAAAAAGGCGGCCTAGCTCTTCTTGCAGACTAATGTAATTGGTGTTTCCATGATCTCTTGCTACTCTAGCTAAATGAGAAAGTTTCAAAGATAAACTAGGGCCTAATTAGTATGAATGCTAAAAGTAATTGTGATTAGCAAGATTACAAAAGGACCTATTTATAGATAGTCAGGGTTCACCTGATGAGGCAAGCTATGATTACGTCAGAAGAAAATGGTGCTAGAGAGCCTTGATATTTAGTGTTGCAGCATGTAAAGTGATGTGAGTAATCAGGTATAGTTGCAACTTGCTCTGTTTGAGTTGTTGAATTGAATGAGAATAGGCCAATTGCCAGTATGATATGTTATCATCCTGATTAAATCAAGGCAAATGTTTTGATAAGGCCATTGGGTGATGTGCCCAAGTATAATCATGAAATTAGTAAATGAAAAATGGGCTTGCAAAGGATATGGCAAGGCTGTCTTGGTGCATTGTCCAAGAAAAATCAGACGCCACCTTATGTGAAGTAATGTCTCTTAAATGTGAAGAGTATTTTGGCAGGTTGGCAATCTCTTCGCATGCACGAAAAGGGTTGGTGGTGCATGTGGTAACTAATGTGAAAAGTTGGCATGTACACTTGCTAAGCCATTTTTCACGAAAATCAAAATGCAAGCTAGGCATGCGGAGGGCATTTATTGTGAAAATTTAACAAAGTGTGTAACTGTCCAAGATATTTGCAAAAAAAAGAAAGAATTTTCAGGAGCTAATTTGCAAAGTTTGTGAAGCCTCTTGCGAATACAAAGAAATGGCTAAAATTGCAAGTAGTTCAACACAGCTCATGGTCAGGGAAAGTATTGATGAGAAAATTTTGTTGGCACCCTGTGTAAACATATATGACCAAAAGTCTTATGCTACCCCGAGTATTCTGACAAAGCCATCCTGGCCCTTTACTAGGCAAGCGGACCAGAAAACAATAGGCACAAGTTCTCCTAGAAATCAAGCCTTGGTATTTGAGGATTGGGACAATGTTCAGGACTCTGAGTTATCTCAGAACCCCAAGAGCTTGAGGGAAGCTACATGTGATAAAATCAAGAAAATAACAGACCCTTTTCGTAGATGTTTATTGAACTGTGGGCTTCCCCAGTTCATGGTTCCTTTGGTGCATCATTGTCCAGAAATTGTGGTAGCATGTGTAGCATGCTTCGACCCTCAGACTCGAGTCATAAGTGGCCCTAATTTAAGGGTAGTTATCAGTCCCTAGGCCCTACAAGATATGCTATTCATTATGTTCCTTTCACTTAAGAACGTTGAAAATTTTAAAATTTCCAAAGTGCAAGGTTACTGGGGGGCGCTTCAGATGGCGCATTAGTTTTATCACACTGAGACTGCCCAGTCGTCAAATGTTTCAGTACCTCCCAACTTCCTAATTGGTCTGGGCACTTTAAATTCAGGTTCCTCTTCTATCCAGGGATAATTTTAAGAAACCCCCCCCTCAACAAAGGTGTAAAATCCTGGCAAATCCTTCCTCTTTTTTTGAAAAAAATATTAATTTCCCTGGCGAATCTATACACATTATTTAAAAAATGGTAAAATCCTGGTGAATATTAATGAATAATTGGTAAAAATAATAATTAAATTTGCAAATCCAATCGAATAATCACTAAAAAGATTAATTACAATCGCTAATCTCTCCTTTAAAATTTTGCATAGTCGATCGACGTAGTTCCCCCATATATATTTTTTTTGTAATATTGAAGTAGGGGCCCAAGAACGGCAGCCACTAGCGGGGTCAAGGGGTAGCGCCCCTTGCGGGGGTCAAGGGGGCAGAGCCCCCTTGTGGGGGTTGAGGGGGCAACACCCCCTCGCGGGGTCTAGGCACAACGGCCCAAAACAAATTTTTGGCCTCAGCAAGCCTTTTAAAAGGCACATGCATATTACGTACCGAAATTAAATCACAACCATCCGATTAAAAATCTAATCAATGGCAATAGACAAAATACATATTCAAGGCTAAACCGCTAAAGTATCCCTAATATTAAATAGTATTTTATTATTAATGGCGATATTACCTCAAAATTGATTGAAGGAATATAATATTATTGGCGAATATAATTAATATCTTTAATTATGGTGTAAACTATTGGCGAATAATTTCCAATGACGCATCGTTTACATGGAAAATTAATCGAGACAAAAAAAAAAATTGTAAAAGCCTAGCGATTCAGTCTCCTTTTTTGCTTGCACTATTCACCATTTTTGGAGGTCTCGATTTCTATTATTCACCAATTGGCGAAGATTCGCCACTAAAGTTTTCCCTGCTTCCATCTGCTCTATGTTAGCATTGGTTTGCGGGATAGATATAGACAGGGAAGTATTTGTATTCCAAATGAGTCTCAGCTTTATGCTGAGGAAGAACAACATGCCTTTGCTAATGGACTTTGCAAAGGTTATAATTGATGGGATGAGCCAGCAGCTAAGGGAATTCAAACCAAGTTGTAGGTTTAGGTATTCTTCTTTCCTGGTCTACAAGATTTTGCACTAGAATCTCGATTATTTCATGAAATTCATGGCTTTGGTTGTATTTTATGAAAGTGGTGCGAGAAAGCCAATTTCAACATGGACTCCTTTCCTGTCAAAAAATTTTGATTATTACGCGTTTTTAGACTCATTCTTAGCTCCAACCTTGTGGGCTTTGGATGGATTTGGAAGGGGCATGTCTGTGTGGTTATCACCGAGGTAGAAATCATGGATGAAAGGTCTCATGCCACCTTGTGATTGGTTCTTTGGTATGGATTTCACTATGCTCTATATGCAAGGTTTTTTCTAGGAGCCCTTTTGGCTCCCGCGTATTGTTTCTGATAGAGTGTTGGCCCTGGAGGCATTTAGGCAGCTATGTAATATTGAGAATGACTACTAGGAAGGAAAGCATCTAACTTCCTATTTGACATTGCCGATCATGTTTGGCTTTGTATCGCTGATAAAAAAGAAGAGCTCGAAGGTTAACACCTCAGAGGTTTTTTACTCCAAATTGGGTAATCTTGGGCTGGTAGTTATCGATGACACATGGTGATACAACACAAAGAATAATCTATCAGACGTTGGCATAAAAATTCTGCACTGGCCTCGGCCATTCTGGGACCCTCGGAGAAATGCTGATGAGGGGAATTTGAAATTCTATATCGGCCTGGAATATTTACCTACTGACCCAGGTCAGCTGCCTTGGTTAAATTTTTACCATGTTGTGGTGAAGCAAAATCCCAAGCATAAGATGAGTCAGTTTTTATGCAGCTAGTTGAATAAACTCAAATGGAAGCCTGAAAGAATCAAGGACTTCTAGACGTACAGGAAAGAAATAAAAAAGACAAATGGGTTTTTCCAGGAGGTAGAGTCACACAACTGGTTTGATGACATCTAGGTTCATGAGCATTCATACAATGAGAACTTTCCAAATGCTTCAAAGTTTGAGAAGTTCTATGAGGAAAGAGGTGCAGCCACAAAACCTGGAGAGGAGGTAACCTAGAGAGCCCCCATTGCTGAAAAATATCCTACGCAAGGGGCGACATTCAGTGGACGACATTCATAGTAGGAGGACTCTTCAAATGCATAGATGTCAGAGCCTTCTAGCTCCTCTAGATTAGGTATGAAGAGGCCAAGAAGTTTCGATCATTGGCTGAAAGATATTGTGGATCTTGAAAGTTCTCCGGAGGAAAAACGGCCGCAAACCAAAGAGTTTACTGAAGGGAAGGAGTCGCAGCATACAAAAGCATTGGTATCAGCTGCAGTTTTTCAGAAACCTTAGGTATTGTTTCCTCCCTCTTCTCCCTCTACTATGTGTTTGGTCTCCTCCTCATCTACCCCTGCTATTTTATCTGCACTAGATATCAAGGGCAGTCAAATATTTTTCCTCCTAGGTTTCCCTTTCCATCTCCTACTTTCTCTTTCACCCCTGAAACATAAATGGTAGCCCATCCAAACCTTTTGAGTCAGTAATTGTCATCCCTGAGGCCCAGCGTGTTAGCTGGTGCTTCCCCGGTCCTTCCTCACACCATGTTTTCATCATCTCCTAGTGGCTAGTTTATTCCACCCTTCTCCCCGATAGTTATTACTAGACCTAGCAAGTCCATCGATGCTCTAAGTACACTTTCTTTCCCACTAGCAGTCCCTCGAGAGTTTCCTTTTGCTGGGACTAGGCATTTCGTCCTAGGAATATTTTTTGCAGGTAGATGCAAATAAGAGCGCCCAAGCAAGCTAAATTAAAAAAAGAAGAGAAAAGGATGCGAGCAGATAGGTAGAACCTCTTTTGTAAACTACATTCCACGAGAGTCAAAATTCATTGATGTTTGGAAAAATCACCCCCAACATGATCAAACCGGTCAAAGAGATGTTGTCGAGCGACTATTTTGTCAACGTTGTAGGGTTGGACTTGCAGCAGGCTCATTTGTAGGATAAGGTTGAGCTAATGGAGGAGACCTAGAGGGTGGTGACTACCGAATTCCTCAAGCTCAGTCGCCAAACAAAGAAAAAGGAGGAATAGTTGAAAGAGTTGAGAGGTAAGGTATATATTTGGGAAAACAAGAATAAGGCCCAAGAGATCGAGATTAATCACCTGTAGAGTGAGAAGAATGCATTGGAGGGAAAAGTAAATGAGCTTCAAGCTTTCTGCGTGGATGTTGTTCCGGCCTTGTGAAATGAAATTGAACAATACCGGATGATCGAGGTGACCCTTCGTGCTGATTTGAGGCAGAGGGATGATGGCATGAAGCAACTCTGGCAGAGCATGAATGATGAAGTAAATGAGATTAATGCTGCTTTGGAATCAAAAATTGAGAAAAGAAGGTAGGCCGAATTGGCCTTGGAAGAGCGAGAGAAAGAAATTTCTACTCTGAGGAGTCAGTTGTCCATATTGGAGGGAAGCTTATTGAACCTGAGGGTGGAACTGGGCAACAAAGCTGCAAAATTAGACCTTTTAAGGGCCCAACCTCTTGCACTACAAATGAGATCTCTGGAGATAGCCAAAGAATTATATGCATCGTACTGGGATAAGGTCAAGGCATTATGCCTCACTTTGCAGCCCACTCTAAATTTTATGGTGCAAGCAACCAGCCTATATGGGACAGTTAGTGAAACAATACAATAGGTGTAGAAGATGACTTCTGATAAAGTTCTAAATACTAGGCAATTCTTGCGCAAGTTGTATATAGCTTCTGATGAAGCTTTGAGTGGTGTAGGTATTGAAGATAAAAAAATGGAGACTATGGGCATAAACATTCTCATTTCCATGCACGAATTCATCTAACATCTAGTAGAGTGTAGAGCCAGATTGAATTAGATTACCAGTTACATGCGAGCAAAATTTTCCCGCTTAACTCAATGAGGCCTCTCATCACCCTTCATCGCAGATTAGGTAGTAGCAGGTGTCGAGTATATAATTGCAAGGATAGAGGAGAACAAGCAGGATCTTTTTATTTTCTAATCCTTTGATCAATCTCCAACTACCAAAAATATTGAAGGAATAGTACATCATCTAGCGCATATCTTTTTCCAGCTTGAATTGGAGGTGCAGGTATCTAGCAGATTTCCTTTCAAGGAAATCATCGATCTTAAGTTGGCACACGAAAATCTACATGCTCTCTTTGCGTTGTCAAATGAGGTCTGGACCGGCCTTCAAGCTGCTCTCTCTCAGCTCTGAGCGATAATGGTGGTGTTGAACCAAGATTTCTAAGGTTCTTCATTCTACAGGTGAAATGTCCCTATGAGTCACCAAACTATGAACTTTTATTCATGAACTTCTATCCTTCGTCGTTATATTTT
Source organism: Sequoiadendron giganteum (assembly GCA_007115665.2). Lineage (NCBI taxonomy): Eukaryota > Viridiplantae > Streptophyta > Pinopsida > Cupressales > Cupressaceae > Sequoiadendron > Sequoiadendron giganteum. Next base: position 493,774,740 of record CM021108.1, on the reverse strand, counting down.
CCTTCACAGCTTCGCCTTGACCGTTATCACTTGCATCCTTTTAGCATCTGCCACATGGCCTCCTATCGGAGTTTCCTACCATTCCATATTATTTTTCTTCTATCGATTTTCGTGCGTTCAACGTGTGGCTTTCTCTCACCGCATTCTGAGTCGGGCCCACTCAACGGTTACCTTTTTCTTGACCTCTTCCACATGGCTTCAGCTCAAAGCTTTTTACCAGGGCATCCCTCTTTCTTTTTCCAGGCTCCATGTGTTTGATGCATGGCATGTTTTTGTGCGTCAGTTATCTGGGAGTTGTCGCCTGTGTCGTTTTTCCTCCTTTGTTGTCGCGTATTCTTCTTTGTTGCTGCATGTTCTTTGTTGCTATTGCATGGCCTTGTGTTCTCTGTGGTCAGGTTTTTTGGTGCCCTGGTTGGCGATCTTCCTGTTTGGTGTCGGATCGAGGAGATCTGGGACGTCGATGTTTTGCCGAGGCATCTTTCTCTCTGTGGCTATCAGGCAATGGGCTAGCTTATTTAAGCAACCCTTTCTCTTTTTTTTAGGTTTTGTTAGGTAGATTGAAAAACTTCTCAAGCACTGAGAATTGGCCTTTTGTAATATTTTCTATTAAACTTGAGTTTGCAGACTATGCCAATCAATCCGGCCTCTCTATTTTTTTTTAATGCATTTGATAGAATATTAATACTGTGCTTTCATTTTCTGGTAGCATATGAATGTCTATTTTCATATTTTTTAATCTCATACAGCTTAATAAAATGTAGACCATGTTTTACTCTTCTGCGTTGGGCTATGTTGTGTTGGGTTATTCTATGCAATAAAATGATGTTCTTATGTTTGAAGTGGTTTTGAGATAATCTATTTGATAGACAACAGTTACCATTCGATCCTTTGCTTTTAGCACTGTGCTTAGTTATTACTATCATGATTTGGTGCATCACCTTGGTTTAGTTTTTACTATTACATGTTGTCTTTCTAACCCTTTACCTCCCCCCATTAAAAAATGAAGAGTTGGCTTCGATAAAATCCTGGAGGTCACTTAGCTAAGCGCACAAGTCCCCCAGTAGCTAAGTTTCTCATAAGGTTGTTTCCCCCACAAATTCTTGCGTCAATAGAAAACCCAAGAAGGGAAGAACCAAAGTGAGGATTAGCTCACAATCTAAGTAATTGGAAAACTAGTTACAAAGGTACACTGCCAGAATAAGACACGCTATCTAGAAAGGCTCATAGCCAAGGCTCACTACCAAAGTAGAAAAAGAAGATGGAGAAGAAATTTTACACATATAATATGATCTCAATGCAATAAAGATTCCACCATACTTTCTCCAACACCTTTCCAATCTATTTGAATGATTCTAGACACCTTCTTCTCACACATCAGGTAATCCAACACTTGAAATTTCACATTTCTATTCTTAATTTTACATCATTCACATCACACACTTTTCACTTCCATCTATCTTATCCTCCTTCAACAATCCAACTCATACTTATACCTTCATCAACCTTGAAACCCTTTCCAAAGTTAGCAATGCACCTCAAATGTGCAAATTCAAATTAGGTCAGTGCCAAAACACTTCAATGGAAGATATAGTTGAATGTGGACCACATCAAAACTTTATTGAGACTGAAATCAACAACACCACTTAACCACATGCTACCAAAAACAATATTTATCCTTTGCATGTAGTGCAAACACCAGGTCGGTTGTTACCCATGCAAACATCATTGACTTTTTAATTGCACACTTCCTCAAACCCAAGGATGACTTTCCAATCATATAGCTCACTTTAACATGATCTATAATATTACTCAAACATCCTAGAATCCAACAAACTCCTTCACAAAAACTTCCACTTGAAGAATGTACAAACCCAATACACTTAGACTACTCTGCCATACACTATTACTTGAAAAACTATCTTTCGAAGCATAAAAGATCAAATCCTCTTGACTGAGTTAAACTACCAACACCATCAAAACTCCTTCAAAATCACATTACCTCAAGCATAACTTTGGATAAATGTAGAGAAAAAACATTTCTCTCAGACACCTCTACAATGCACAGTCACACATTGGTGAACATAACTTATATTGTATGATGATCTAGCATACCATCTCTTTAATATAACATATTTTAACACCTCTCACCAACATATTTGAATCACATAGGTAGATCTTCACACTAGAAGAAATATGAAACAAAACCAGAACATCTATCTATAACCCATACCAACACTACACAACACTTTGTTTCCTCTTTTTATCAATTTTTCTTAAATAACTTGGAAACCAAGCACCAGAGGAACATCCACATCATTTACATCACTACTACATCCATATATAGGAGCTTATAAAAGTAATAATAGAGATTAACACCAATACCTTAACTGACATGACAACATAATAAGAAAAATCAAACTATAGACAGCACCAACTATTCATCTTCAACACCAATTCCTTCAACACATTCAGTTGACATCAATAACAACACAATATTTTTGTCATCAATGGAAATACCAATCTTCTCGTACGTGCAACAAGTTTGGTTTTGTAGAATTGCAAAATTTCTTGATTTATATCACACATCATTAATCTTTCATTTTCGTTACATTCATCCTTGATCACTACATTCACATCATTGTCATCATTTTCATCACTAATTCCCCTTTTAACATCATTTTCATGTTATTTCCTCTATTAATTAAGTAATTTTCAATTATTTAATTAATTCATCCTATTACATTAATTTCCACTAATCTCCCCTAATTGGATAATTTTAATTAGCTATAAATCTTTTTTTTCTAATATCCTATGATTAAATAATATTTATTATTTGATTATCTAATTCCCATCCCCTTCATTTGAAATATTCCTTTTTAATAAAGAATTCCCTAATCCTCCATAATTAAATAATTTGGAATTATTTAATTGTTCTAATTTCCCTCTCAAAGGCCTTTTCTCTAGGAATATTCTCTTTCAAAATATCCCATTCCTCTCATTCATTCTTGTCCCTTCATTTCTTGATTTCATCTTCACCCTTCATTTCAAATATCCTCAATCAAATTTCTTAAAATTGTTGAGGTATTTGAATTCAAATTGATCTTGATCCTTCATCTTCCTTGCTTCACTCAGATTCATGGGTCTTAAGGTGAAATCTCAAGCATTATTTGTAGGTCTTGAAGTTTAATCTATGTAAGGAAGCTAAGGTAGTGGAACAACTTCCTACACTAACCTTGAGAGGAGAATAATACAAAAAAATTACAGATCTTTAACGGTTACAAAAACATAAATAGAAATAAACACAAGTATCATGCATACTACAACACAATGATTTATGTGGGAAAACCCTTTTGGGAGAAAAACCCCACACTCCAAAAGCCATCCAATATATTATTCAGAAATCAAAAGATTACAACATACTTGCAAAGAAAGCTTCTCATAGGAGTATCACCACCAAAGATCAAGATACATCACAACTGCTATCAAACTCTCATAATACACCATCATCTACATACATCCCACCCGCTTATAACAAGCTTTTAAAAACCTTTAGCAGAAAAAAACCTTGATGTGTCAGTGGGAAAACCTTGTCTTGTTAACAAAAAAAGTTCAGGGTATCACCTTGAACCCCACATCTTGTTATGAGTGTACAATATTTGCATGATCAGTCGCCACATACCAACATACATCCTATCAATAAATCTTATATAATTGCAAGGTTGAGACATATTTTTCCAACAATCTACACCATTGATTCAAACGTGAAAGTCTATAAAACAATAATTACCCCTTCATTAATACCTTACCTAGATCATTTGAGAGCATTTGATCACTTGAGTAACATCATATTTATGACAGTTTGAGAAATTATCTTCATCTAGGTCATCAATATTCATGCTTTTTCAACCATGGAAGCTTCATGATCAAGCAATCGAACATCCCATCACCATGAAAATGGAAGGAAAGGTTTGCACATTGGTTGGTTTCACATTTTTAATTGTTTTCATTGTTTATCTTAATTTCTAACCCTTGTATGCATTCACTTTCATTTTGTAAGTGGAATTTTATCTTACATTATTTTGGGTCTTCTTGATTGCTAACCCTTGTTTTCATATCAATCTTATTTTCTAGTTCACATTATTGGTACACCCAGTGGGAGGCATGTCCCTATTTTAATGAAATTATATGTTTTTTAGAATTTGGAGGTTTTTGGGCATGGTTGCATTTTACGGAGGTCACATTTGTTGATTCTACTACCATTTCTTTACATCTTGGTGTGTTTGATGTTTAAGGAAGGTCAAGTTTAATTACCTATCACAATTACTTATAGGTTTTTGAATTCATTTGTTCTTTGTAGGAATCTTGTTGCCTCTACCTGTTAATAGAGTTATATTTAAGGAATCCTACTGCATTTTCCAAACATTATGCCACATCTACTAGTTAATAGAGTTGTTTCTATCAGTAGGGACACATTTTCAAAGGAAAAGAGTTGTGATTACAGGTATACAAGGTTACGTTTGACTATTTTATATCTTTGTTTTGGTTTTGATAGTCACTTTTTGGATTTAGTTTACCATAACCCTAACCCTAATGTGTTGTCTTTTGTTCTATTTTTTTAACTAACATATTTGTGTAGTAAACTATTAAGATTAGACAAGATACTTTCAAAACTACTAATGTATTTGTGTTTGTAGGTACAAATGGTCGAAGAATTTTTTTATCAAACTACTAACACATTGTTTGTAGATCCTTCTCAAATATATTATCATTTATGCTTTCAATGCTTAGTAGTTTAGTTCACATTTGAATTTGGGGTCAAAAAATTGATTTTTTATCATGTATTGTAAGTTGAAGTGCATGTATCCTCTCCCCTTGTGCTTCATGTGATCTTATTTGAAGAGAAATACCTTTAATTTACCTTTCTTTATCTTTGGCAAAAAGCATACTGTCTATGTATCCTCTCCCCTTGTGCTTCATGTGATCTTGGGTGAAGAGAGCAATACATTAAGCTTTCATATTTTTTCTTTTTGTAGGAGGCTTTCCTTGAGACACATCCTAACAAAGAACTCAAGGATTTGACCTCAAATTAATTTTTTTGGCACGCTATATAAATTGGATAAGAGTAACATTTGTAGGTTGATCAGTGCATGTAGCACTCTAAACTTTTGCTAGGGAACTACATTTTTCTGGTTTCCTGGGACGTCTAAGAGGTTGGCAGTGTTCACCAATGTTCCACCCACTAAAAACCAATTTTACTAGAATCCTAGGACCTTTCAAATGTATTTTAAGTGGTGCAAGGGATGTGGATCATACCCTATAGCTTCTCACCATGTACTCTCTTAGGTTGAGATAAAAACTTTTTATGTTGCTAGAAATAGCTTCCCAAGAAGTGAAAGAAGGTGTGCCCATGGCATCTATCGATGACCCTATGTCACCGGACATCTACTATCTACCTTTGTAGGAAAGATTTTTGAATAAATTCATTACCTCATCTATTGAGTATTTACCCCTAAAATGGGAGGTGGGCCTACTTAAATCTGCACACTTACTACTAAATTTAGGTTGTACTTGTTTGGTTCATCAATCAATTAAAGTTGGTCATGATTGTTCATGGTTATTGTTCATATCAATTACTACTAAAAAAACACTCAAACTTGAACATCACATCAAATTCCATCAAAATTGGAATAATTTTCAGACATAGATATAGAAATTACGTTTTCTAGAAAACAAAATTTATTTTCCACAACCAATTATGTTTTCCTTACATTCTATTGTGTTTTATTTGCATCTAGTCACCTTTGCTTAGCATATAGAAACCTTTATTAAGATTTCCACTTTTGCAGTCTCTGTTCTACTAAACTAAAACATGCACAGTATCACTTTTGGCTACACTCTACTACATTTAAATTTTCATCTTGTTGTGTTTGCTTGGCATCTAGTCGCCTCTTCTTATTGGTTTGCCACATTTGCTAGAAAAAGTAGTCATGTTTTCTAGAATAGTCACATTTTTCTATAACCCAAGTTATTTCAGACTTATAAATATTTTGAACTAGAAACTATCATAATTCTTGGTTGTGCCATCAAAACATCTATCACAATGGATCTTTAAATTTTGTACACTTAGTTTTACCTTCAAACATCGCAACTATAGTTCAACTAGATTTTCATAGGAAACATCATCATATCTCTTTTGGATCAAAACATCAAAACCTTTTCAAACATCAGCAAACCTATCAACATTAATCTTTTAAGAGCATCACTAACATCCTTTTGGATCAAACATCAAACCATCCTTAGACATAAACCATATCAAACCTATCAACCTTTACTAGTACCCCTTGATATCATCTTTCCATATCTTGTGAACTTGTCAACTTGGAAGAACTATCTTTCTCCTAGGTGTACAAATCATCAATATCATCCCTTTTTATTTTAATTCATCATTCTAGTACAAATAAACACATCAACAAATAATTCATCAACATCTTGAGATACTATCATAAAATAATTTTTTTATCATTTTTATCCAAAGGTTAACCATACAATCCAAAATTAACTTAAACATCATCCAAATTTCATATCAACTTGAAAATCACTCTTTTGACCAAAAGATTTATCTACATATCCTTTGAAATCAAACTTTGAAACAAATAAATCCAAGAAACATTACACATCATAGATCCTTTTCATAACTTAGGTATATTAGGATATTTTATGACTACAACAAGGTCACAACATAGCAAGAAAATGGCAGCCAACACTAGTAGCTTAAATGTTCCAAACACTACCAACATCAACACAATAAATGTCCATACCACAAATTCTGAAACTTGAATCAAAATTTCGTGGGGGTATTGTATTCCTCAACCAAAAAATATAAATCCAAAAAATTTAAATAATTCATTCAATGCAAATATAAATCCTTATTTTCAACCAGAAAACATAAATCCTTCATTTCATGCAAATTTTAATCCTTCACAACAGCCAAGTGTTGATCCTTCACAACAAGACCTACATCATACACATAAATATTACATCACTCAATAGATAAATCAGCCAAATAGAGGACAAGATGGTTATATAGAAGAGGATTCTAATGAAGACCTTATCAAAGAGAAGATTTTAGAAATGACAAAAAACCCCAAGATGTTGAAGGTCATGGATAACTTGCTTAGTTTTGATCTTAACACATACTTTTATAGACTTGTACAACATGGTTCCAAGTTACCTTATCATTATAACATTTAAAATATTAAGGATACAACCCTTATTTCTAGAGACGAAGATATGGTGGCTAGACAAGTCTTTAAACCTCCTATACCACCTAAGGTTCTAAGATTTGTTACACAAACAAGTGATACTTCCCAATCAAAACAAGTAGAAAACCTATTGTATAGGAAACCATCCCAAATAGAACAAGAAATGATATCTCAACAAAATCAACTTGATTGTAGTATATTGCGAACATAAAACTTGTCGCAAAAATTATACCCTTTTACAAATCCTTTGGTAAGTCACAATGCTTGAAATAGTACATGGAGACCAAACCCATCAAGAAATATATATATATATAACCTCTTGGGCACAAAATGCATCTCCACAAGGTCTAAACTCTAACATACAAAATGTTTTGAATCTTCCTTGTAGACTACCAAACCAACCATTGCATGATACCATGCCACCACAACACCAACACATGACATAACCTATGTATGCCATACCAAATCCACCTACACAATCACAACAACAACCACCCATATATCAACACAAAAAAATCAATCGATCGCAACTGTAATGCCCCGCCACGCAACCCTAGAGGAAGTTGCAAACAACTACTTAAACAAGCTATTTTTTTTGTTTAATTACAAATAATAAGTAAGTTAACTAACTAATGCCAACATCCTCTAAGGTTACGAGATAGAGGTTATATAGAACCTCAACAAAAAACATGAATTAAACAAAGACAATTATTTACTTAATAATTTAAACACATACATTCCAATAAGATAATTTACACAAGCATAAAGATAACTTTCCATTTCAATAAACCGTTCATTAAACAATAAGGTTACAACTCTCATTCCTTGAATGAGGCAAGATCAATAATTAAGGTTACAAATACAACTTCCACCTCGATAACAACTGAGGGGTAAAATAATACAAGATCAATTGAAATGAAATAAAGCAAGAACTGATACTAAAACCAACAAGCTCTCCAACTGGAAGTCTCGTCCATAAGAACATGAAGAAAGAACCCAATGGATTTAGGTGCACGCCACCCAACCAAGTGGAACCCAAAGGCCCACCCCTCGTGCTAGGAGATAGTAACAAGGAATCCTAGTCAAGACCATCTACCTCTAGACACAGGCTAACATAAACTGAACCAAACTGAAACAACCAAACACATGAACCTCATAGGAATGACACCACAAGGTACAACTCAAATACCATGCAAGTACAACACAAGTACAACTCTACAAGGTCACAAAGCTTCTAGAAATAAATCAGATCAAGTATGTTACGAGAACCATACACATAATAATCGAATACCAACTATGGTCACATCGGGTATGTTAAGGAAACCATACCTATAAAACAAAACTGACTGTTGTCCTAGACAGAGTGTCATCACACAGCTCGTCATGGGTTATCCTTGGGATTCTTCCTAGGCTCCAGCCCCCACAAGAAAAGGTTATCTTGGTGACCTTTACGGAATCCCGGCCCCCATACTCACTCATGCAGAGCCAAATACCTTTCGTATAGACAAGATAGATGACCTTGCCATTCCAGGCCTTCCCACCCATCCCAAGCCTAACCGAGCACTTGGGTCCATGAGTGAGGCATTAATATCTTGATTAGTGATAAGTTTGTCCTAAACTTATAAGTATTGTTTTAATTATCACTTGATTAAATCACTTCCGAAGGTTATCCTGGATACCTCTTTGGGCTCTGGCCCCTACGAAAGCCACTCTTCTACTTGACAACACACACACACCAACCAAACATCAATGGTGCCAAGGTGCAACAAACAAGACATCACAACCTCTCCTTTCTCAAGAGTTGACACAAACTAAAATGCACTCCAACACTGGAGGCAAAAAACCACCTAAAAAGGTCACTCCATACAAGGAGACATGGATCCCATAATCCACTCCTTAACTAAGGAGGTACAAAACATCCCCATTCGTGGAAACCGAGTTAAACACTGATTCGACCAAACACTACTCAAGGAGCTCACAATAGGTTGAAAAACACAAAATGAAAACCCATAGAACTGAAAAACAATCTAGAAGACATATGAGTTAAATACACTCAACCCCTTTCCCCAAACGATAATCATAAGAGACAAGCAGTTTAATCAGAATTAACTCTACTTCGGATTTCCTAAATCCACGTCTTTCATTTGCATTTAGTATTTAATAACCTTAAGAACACATAATTAAATAATGACTCTTCCAATCGAAGGATGGAATTCAAATCAAATGTTTAATTTCACTAATTGTTTCAATGGTAATAGGTAATCATGTACCTTTCTACATTCAGAATATAACATTTAGAAATTTGTAAAAGATTTATTATAAAATAAAACATCAAATAACTACGATACTAAACACAATTCATTTAATTTCTATGTTTGAATTTACAATTATGCCTTGAAAATATCAACTGATATCTCAACTAAAACCTCAAAAATTAATTCTCACATGTACAGTTAAAACATAATCATCAATTTAAATCAATAATTTATAATAAATATATATATATATATATGTAAATTACAATATACATATTAAATCTTTTAATTTTTATATATATATATATATTAATATTTTAATATTATCTAATGAAATATTTAATATTAATATATATTTTATCCTTTTAAATATATATATTAATACTTAATATTATAAAAAGAATATAATATTCAAAATATTAAAAATATATATTTTATCTTTTATTAAAAATAATATAAAAGGTCAACAAGAATTTTTTTTAACTTCTTTCATTTCTTTGGGATGCATTTTTGTCCTCGGGCCGCGCACCACGGATTAGGGTTAGGGGCCGCAGCTCCTCCTTTGGCCGTGGTTTTCTTTTTGTGGCCATGGACTGCACACATGCGGCGACAGTTTAAAGGATGGGGCGGTTGTAGGAGGCGGCGCCATCGGTAGGGGAAGGCACAGCGAAGCCAAGCACGAGGGAGGGATGCAGGGCATGGCGGAGGTGCCGCTGTAGGTGGCAGATGGAGAGGGGAGGCACAGCATGGGCGGCACTAGCAGTGCCAGCCACCCACAGTGGTGGCACAGGCTGCCCAGTCCGTGCGGGCTGTGGGTTGTTGGGTGCGGCTGCCCTCCCCACCGCTTCCCATGGGACCGGCGGTGGGGTAAGCCCCCAGCCTCCCCAACTTGTTTTTTTAATTTTTTTTATACTTTTTGCACTGACCTGCAGATTTTTCGAAATCCGTGCCTCTTCTCAAGGGGTTTTTTTGAAACTATCCATCAACATAATCATAATATAAAATACTTTATATATATATATATGGGTATATATATAAGTATATATACATATATATATATATATATTTAAATTTCTAAAAGGCAGATTTGCATGATTAATTGAAGAATCAAATTGAAAAGATAATTTTCCAGCCAAGATCACATTTCTTTCGATTTTTTTTTTTGAGAAAAGATCACATACAAAACAAGGTTTAACCATTTCCACACAGAATAATAAATTGGAAATCCCTTCAAATTAAAACTACTAATTTAATGAACCTGATTTCCTTGAGTTTGAGGTGATCCAAAAATGATGCTCAGCTCCCAACCTCATCTCCATAGATTTTCACAACCACAATCCAAAACCCACAAAAATGCAATAGTTCTTCCTCTCCTCCATTTTGATTTTCCAAAAACTTCATAATCCCAAAATTGTGATGCAAATTCAAACATAAGGACAAAAACCTAAAAATTCAACAACCACCCTCATAAATTCTCCAAAACAAAAAATGCAAAATATTTCAATTTCTTCAATTTTTGAATTCAAACTTTCAAATTTGACTTTTAACTCATTTTTCAATTTTTCAATTCCAAATTTCACAAATTGACTTTCATGCATTTTCTTATTTTCAATTTCCACATAAAGAAATTCACTTCTTTCAACATCAAAAATTTAATAAATTAATAAATAGATTTAATCAACGATTAAATTATTTATTAATTAAATTAAATTAATAATAAATAAATTATATTTCAACATAATTCCATATTACACTACTCAACAACTTAAATACATTAAACCATTTAATTCCTTTTTCTAACTTGAAATTAAATAACAAAGAGAGGGCACAATATTAAAAGCAACACAACCTAACAAACAACTGATGACATACTAGGACTAGGGTGACGACTTGGCATGGAAACCTAGCTACTATCTCCCAATCGAATACCATTGGGTATTGAACACGCTCCAACCTGTGAAACCAAGCGGAGTCGATGTCCTGTACCTGTCAACCTGTAAATCAAGTAAACAACAACATATAGTATAAACAACATAAGATACACACCGTGAAGAGGAATCACAGGATTGAAGGGCACTCACAAGCGAGTGATACGATACCATCCCCTTCACCAATACACTACAAATAACTAGAAAATCTAACATACTATTATAATCCAAAGCATAAACATTTGTAATTCAAATAACTACTATGCTAATCCAAAGCATGGAATAAAGATAACATCTGAATAACCAGAAATTCATCAAAGCAACATACCCACACAAAGACACACTGTCCAACCAGAAGGCAAAACGGAGGGGTATTATAGCAACAACAACCCATGTATCAACAACATAATTATCCTCAAGACATGATACAATATAACACCCTACAAGGTGTTAGGTCTCAAAAACATTGGTCTGAATGAACCACGAGAGGTTTCCAAGCTCTCACAAAGTTATTGGCCAACTAACAAGGCCAACCAATATAGTTGAACCTTCTACTCTTAAGGCTCTGCTAAACCTAGGCGAGTGCACCTATATGAATGATGCAGATCTTGAATTATGCTTCCTACTTGACTAAACCATCCACAATGACAATTTGATGGTGGAGAGATATAGTCTAAATTGTATATGAAATATCTAGTAGGATCTCAAATCGATATGTTCAGTTAACAGATGTCAAGTGAAAATAAATGAAACTAAGTAATGAGAGTAAGGGAGATCAGTGCCTTGTTGGGTAAATGGATTCAATGGAGTATTATGATGGACAACTAATATCGGCTACAATTCTGGTTGTTTGGCACTTTGAGAATGAGATTTTATGACTAGCATACAAATCCATTAAATTTATGACTTGCATAAATGTGCAAATAGGTAACTGGAAAACTCTTCTTATGAATCCCAATGATATCTTTCTAGGTTACTGTGATCACTTGAAAGAATTTAATCCTTCCTTGAAGGAGCCAGTCAAATAAACCACACAAGAACAACAAATGTGTTTTGATAAATTAAATATATTCTTGATATCTTAATTTGAACAATAGGAAAAGACCATTATGGAGACAGTATGACAACTATATCAACCACAAAGCTCTTTTTATTAATCCCAATGTTACTTCTAAGTTATTGTAATCAATTTAAAGGAGTTTAGTTCTCTAAAAGAAACCAATTAACTGATCACACAAGAGCAGAAAATGTGTCTAGATGAAACTGAGGTATCAACTTGGATATGTAGATTCAAATAACAAAGAAATAACATTATGGAGACAGCCCAGTAGTTGCTTAATTTCAACAAACAATGGACACCAATATTGAGTCACAAAAATTAATATCTTCCATTGATTTCTCCAAAAAAATTATGCATGCTTCATGGTCTCCACTATAAAATTTATATGATAAACATTTTGAAAATAATTTCAATATATTTCCTACCCTACTCCTAAATCTATCTACCCCCTCCTCTTTTTGATTCTATCTGATATATATACATCATATCTCCAATAGTTGTGATCCTTCGTTGTCGGTTGCATCTCTTCATTAATTAATCGACTTTTAAAAAATTAAAATAGTTTAATCTTAATCCTCATCTTTATAACCTCTATGAAAATATTTTAATGATTATTATAATCATTTCTTAACTAGCAATCTTCATTTTATATTTCACCCGAAATGTATTTTAAATGCTTCTTGGGGTAAAATTATCCCCTTTGTATTTACCTCCTCGTGAATTTTAATTTTGATCTGCTACCATTCTTCCTTTTACCCATACTATATTTAATCAAATATTTCATATTTCGATGAAAAATATTTTATCTTATAAAGAAAATATTATACATCTCCATCTTCATTCAATAAATCCTCTTTTTATATTGCTCTCGCAACTTCATATTTGAATCTTTTTTATTTTTACCCATATTGTTAGCATCCTTTCTAATATTCATTTCCACCTTTAACCCTTCACCATGACTTACCTTGGTAAAAATGTGAATTTGTATTTTCTAAAAATGACATTCCCCTTTTACTATAATCATTCTTTATTCACTCTTTTCTTTTTATTTGACAATATAAATATATCGGGGTGACTTTTCTCTTGTCGCGAGACTCCAAACAACTTCTGTCAATATGGTATCTCTCATCGATATGTTCCATCGGCATGACTTACACTATGATCGGTGTAATTTAAAATTCCCCCTCCAACTGGCTTGCTTTTGCCAATGAGATTTAGGGATTTTTCTTTGGCCTTCTGTGGGATGTGAGAGAACTATTTAGGGTTAATTTCTATTCTAGATGAGCCTCTTGAAATGCCACAAGCCATCACTATTGAGATCAACCATGAATTTTCCAAAAATCAATGCTAAGATCCAACCAAACAGTCCATTTTTACTCATCCCATATGAACATTAAAACATCAATGGTGCCTGCAATATATTTACTAATATCTCAGAATTTCATGCATCATTGAATTTAGAATACTTTGCAACTCTCCCAGCATGACCCTCTAATTCAGTGGTTTCTCTTGTGCTTATTCTCCTGAAAAAGCAAAGGGCCTTCTTCTCTCACACAATCATTGTCACTCATGCTCTTGACTTCTCCATATTTTTCATTGCATTCACCTTCAAGCGTACACTTCCTAGGTATTCTTGTGGATAGGTTGGGTTGATCTCAATCATGCTCTCCAGAGGAACCTTCATCCTAGAGTGGGAAATTTCCTGTGTAAAAATTTTCCTTGCAATATCAAAGTAACCCCTTGCAACTGATGCATTGGTTACTCCATTTGCAACGCAAACATTTATTAGTCTCTATCCCAACGCTCTATAATATAGTTCTTCAACCTTCTCAAGATGTTTATAAAGTTTTAAAATCTTCCGCATTATGATGCCATCACCAAAACATAATATGTAATTTAGGGTCGCCTTATCTATATTTCTCACCAACATGGGTTCTCCCATGTTCGTTTAGCATAAAGAGCCAACGTTGTTTTTCTTTAGCACAAGTGTGGAATCAAATGTGTTCCCAAAAACGATCATAAATCCGATGTATCATTTGTATATATTGGTGGAGACATTGATTTTATCCATGATTTGGTCTAAGATCCACTACAATAGTACCCTTGACTTTCGAATAGTTTTGGATGCTCAATCACCTCTTTAGTTTCCTTAATATGTTTGATCAAGTTGCAACTCTTTCTTTGATAGCTATTGGTAGATCAATTGTTGAGTGTTTGAAGGTGGCTTCTATTTTCCATCGATTCAAAGGTCAATGACCTCTTCGATTAATCTTCTCTCAAGCAACAAATTTTTTCTCACCTCTGGGTTTCATCATTCTCCTTCAATTTTTTTTAGATCTATTCTTATTTCTTTCTTTTTTCCTATTATGGATTCAAAAATCTATAGTGATTTCAAACTACATCGTGGCTTTAACTCCTTTGATACAATATTGGATTTGTGATCTACAACCTTCTCTTTTTGGTTAGGCAACAAAATATAATTTCTTATCTAACATGGAGTGACAATTCTTCCAAAAATACTACAATCTCACAAACTTGGCAGTGGCTTAGAATCCTCTTAAACATTATGCATTGCTTCCATTATAAGTTCATAGAATACCACTTCTACTTTCACCCTTCTAATCTTTGGTGTGTATCATGAAACAATAAAGCATTAGTCAATGAAAATTATATTCAAAGCCTTTATTAGCAAACCCAAGAACTAGTAATCTTGAGACGACTCCTTCTAGTTGGAAACTCTTGGAAACACTTGGAATCTGTAATAGATTGGCTATTTGTAGATAGTGAGAAAATGTGTTCTTTGATCAAAATGCATCTTCAAATGAAATAGAATGTGATTTATGACCCCTTTTACTGTGATAAAATGATTGAAATGGCTTCCAAAATTATTCTGGAAAAATAATCAAACATTCTCCAAAAGCCATGAGGATACACCAAAGTGTTATTTGAAGGTAGGGGAGTATTCTTGTAAAATGGTTTGGCATGAACTTGTCAAAATTGAAAACTGCCAATGGTCAAAGTAGCTTACTCAGTGATTTTTTGCAAAATTGTGCCTGTCAAACTTAGTTGAAACTCACCAATTTGCAAATTTGTAAAAATATCAAATCACTTCCTATGAAGCCATAACTTAGCAGATTGATTCATTTGGGATTCATGAGTATGTGAGAAAAGTGGATTTTCATCAATCTTCGTTGCTTGCAAAATATCAAATGCCAAAGTTGACCTCTATGAAAATTTCCTGGAAATGTAGATGCATAAACTGTGTGAAATCATTTTGCTTTTGGCTTTGAAAAAATACCAAACGATGTCCTAAAGCTTTGAAAATTGACATGGAGGTACATGAAGATAGGGATAATCTAGAACATTAATCATTTTGTCATGAAACCCTTTCAATTGCTTAACATTTATCCCCAAAGTTGATCATTTTAACAAAATCTTCACTGTTCTAACAACAGATTTTCTCAAAAACCCTTCAACATGTCGCTTTGAAACTTTGTCAAATTTGATTTTATGGAGTTGAAAAATGATGTGCACACTCATATATGTTATATGAACACACCTACAAGATGGCATTGCATGAAAATGAACAGATTCAAAATTATGATTTTTCACAATGTGCTCTTTGGGCCACTTTTTTAACTGAGTTTCTAAGTGTTATATTAGAATCTTATTATGGCACCTCCAAATTTTGGCAAAATTTGAAGGTTCCAACACAAGGTTTGGTTCAACAACAACTTTCTCATTAAGAACCTTCACAAAATGTTCAATATAAATAGGGTTTAAACTTACAAAATTAGGATCCCAATTCAATATAATATCAACATGGTCCTTCATATAAACAAAATCCTCAACAAGAGAATTTTGTTCCTTGAAAACAAAACCTTGCTCCACAACAAAATATCATTCAACAACAGAATCTTGTTCCTCAACAACAAAATCTTCTTCCACAACAACAAAATGTGAACTCCCAATATCAACAAAATCTTGTTGCTCAATAATAGAATCTTGGTCCACAACAACAAAATTATGGTTCTCAACACAAAAATATTAATCCTCAATATGTATGTGTTAATCTGCAATATCTAAATGCTACTCCATAATATCAATGCAATGCTCCTTAAAGACCAAGTCATCACATATAAATAACATCCTTTAAGGTTCAATGCATAATCTAAACCCATCTTACAACTCATTATTCTTTGGATATCCAAACTATAACTCATCTAATCCTCCATAAGATACACAAGGAAATGAGTAAGAATTTTAAATTCAAAACCTTAATCAAAAGATACAAGATATACAACTTGGAAAGACCAAGGAAATTTTTCTTGGAAGACATTTTTCCTTATCCTTATTATCAAAGCATATCTATGATTCCCTTCCCTAAAAAAATTGAAATTCCAAAATTTGGTGTATAAAGAGGAGATCCCATTGAGCATATATGTGAATTTTTTGTACCATGTATGGAGGTGGCTAACAATTAATCTTACATGATGAGACTATTTTCAAGGAGACTTGATGGAAAAACCATAGAATGGTTTTCTCATTTACCTCTTAGACTTAATACATTCAATGAGCTATCAGAAAAAATCATCAATCACTTCTTGTACAACATCAAACAATATATCATTATACTTGACTTGTATAAAATCAAACAAAATCAAGGAAGGCCTTTTGCTTATTTCTTGCAATGGTGGTGACACAAACCAAGTGTAAATGGCCTGAAAAAACAACTTGTAGACATATTCATGGGAAATCTAAACATAGACTTAATCTTCCAATTAACCATGCTATGTTTGAACACATTTTATGGTATAATTGAAAAGGGTATAATTGTTGAAAGAGATTTTATTGCAAAAGGAGCTATCAAACTATAAAACAATCAAGATCAACCTTCTAATTCAAATGATAAATCTCTCTTATGGGTGAAGAACAAAAATATCACTAATGATGGAGTAGTGGATATGAAATTCATACAAACCATAAAGCCTCCACCTAATAATCATCAACCCCATGTTCAAAGAAACCAATAAAATAATCCTCTAAGAAATAAAATGAACAATAAAAATCAAAATCCTAAAAGAGGACCACCAAGACCTAATAACAATACTTTCAATCAAACTAGATTAAAATACACTCCTTTGGGAGAACCCATTGAAGCAAGCTTACAACATTACTACAATCAAACCTTATCAAACTACCTAAACAAAGAAACTTTGAGGAACCAAAATTCAGACCCCCTTGGTACAATGATAATTACCATTGTGAATTCCATAGAACCAAGGGACATAAACAAATAATGGCATGAAACTAAAGAACCTCATACATGATCTAATTTATAAGGGAGAGGTTGATATTGAACATTGTCCTGGAACTTTTGGTAACAAGGACTTGGTAATCTACACGGATCCAATCCCCAATCACAATAAAGGAAATGACCAAGTTAAGGGAAGTGATTACAATAAATTCACATACAACTATGACTATGTAGTGGGAGTAATATTTGAATACAATCACCATATTGCAGTTAAGACTATAGTTGGTAAAAATTATGAGTGTAATGTTATAGCTACATGAAGAGGGAAGATTACAATATAGGGAACCACATCACAATCCAAAATTTCCCTAAACCTCCACAAGTGAGCTACAACCTTATTTATTATCTTACAAAGACTCCTACATAGATTTCCATCCTTGACCTTCTCAAGATATCCCCAACTCATAAATAAGTTAGAGATAAAGCTCTCCTAGACTCATTTGTGTCTAATGATATAAACATTGATCAATTTCAAGCCATGATGGGGAAAATTTCTTCTACTCACCACCTCATATTTTTGTAAAGGTATATTCCATTACACACCTCATAACCAGGCTTTATACCTTGAATTTTTCATCCATAAGCACAAAATAAAGAGAGTATTGACATATGGTGGCGCAAGCCTAAATATATTTATCTCAAAACTAGTAAAATAGCTTAGATATTCCAATGAGGTTATAGAGAATCAAATGAGTATTATAATTAGAGCTTATGATAATAATGAGAGAGACTCTGGAGGCACTATTAAACCTCCTATACAAATAGGTTTGGTAATAGTTAAAACAACTTGTCAGGTACTAGATCTTGAGCTACCCTACAAAATTCTCTTAGGATGCCCTTGGATTCATGCAATACAAGTCATACCATAAACATATCATCAATGCTTGAATTTACCTTACCATGATAAGGAGGTCACTATCTATGTTGATCTAGAACCTTTTCATTATTGTAAAAATCTAGAAGAGAAATATACAAAGATCTTACAAGTTCTTAGCAACAATACCTCCATTCATTCATTTGACTATGTTGATCCTAATTATCTAGTCTCATCATCCTCAGTAAATCTACCTAAATCCAATCTCAAGATCCATATGCTAGATAATTGTTGTGGGTATTATCACATAAAGAAATTCCTATGCATGGGAAAACTTCCGTTATCACCCAGATCTTATGGAAATCCATAGGAAATCAAGGAAGCACATAAAAAACCTATTAATTTCAAACACATGGTCTTCTCTAAGTGGTTATATTTGAGCAAAGAATTCATTGAAGAAGATGTTTCTACTTGTTTTTAAAAGAAATAAGAAGAACATGAGTTAGAATATATCCTTTTTTATCACAACAATAAGGGTTTTCAACTTGTTAAGGGAATGGGGCTCATCTCAAAAGGTGGCCTTGGCATACATGAGCAAGGTATGAGAGAGACTCTTATCTCAAAGAGATGTAAAATTAATCAAGGACTAAGATATGGTTTGTTGGACAAAGCAACCCCTAGCAATGAAAGCACTATTTGTGTGGAAGTTTTTTCCTCTTGTGGTTAAGAATCTAATTATGATGATGATGATTCCATCGAGGACATATTTTGTATATCACTGGCCTATTCAATAATTCCTTTTTCAATACCATCACTACCCTATCCTTTTACCAACCATTTGAGAAGCATGAACTTCAACTCATTTACCCATAATTGATAGATCAGGACCAACAATGACCATCGATTCTAGACATATTCCAAAATTACAAATATATTGTTGAGTTTATGGGACTAAGAGATGGTATACCACCCAAGGATCATAAATTAGGCTTTGACATTGAACTTGGTGAAGACACATAATTTGAAGCAGAGATTGGGCCTTCAGTTGGAAAAGTAAAAATCAAAATATCAAAAAGAGATCCTTTAGTGAAAACTATAATATGACACTATCAGATTAAGGAAAAGTGAAAATAAAGGAAGTATCTAATGGTGAAAACCTCTTTGAGGTACTCGAAGGTGGAAGATTCAATCTCCCCAACATTTTTTGAAACCAAGAGAGATCAACAATATTGGTAGAAGACTCAAAGAAAATAAATGTGGGATCAACATATGTACCTAGAATCACCTTTTATGTAGCTTCTTTGGACCTTGATGAAAACACGAAATTCATATCTTTCCTGAGAAATTGTACAATCAAATTTTCTTGGTACTATATCGATATGAATTTATTAGACCCATCCTTGGTGTTCATCATTTGAAAGTATTTTCTAGGGAAAAACCAATAAAGCATAAGCTTCATAAGATTCATCTAGAGATAGCACTTCTAGTTAAGGTTGAACCATAGAAACTTCTAGATGTCAGTTTCATAAAACTGATTGATTACCCTAAGTGGGTGTCCAACCTTGTACCTATTTCTAATCCCACTTGGGGCATAAGGATTTTCACTAATTTTAGAGATATTAACGAGGACTGTCTGAAAGACAAATTCCCTTTATCGAATATTGACATGATAGTGGATTTGATAGTTGGTCACAAAATGCTTTCCCTCATGGATGATTTTTTTAGATATAACCAAATCAAGATAGCACCTAAAGACCAACACAAGACTACATTGACTTGTCCTTAGGGAATGTATTAATGGAACATAAATCCATTTGTGCTTCAGAACATAGGAGACACCTATCAGAGGGTGATGACCACTATATTTCATGACATGATCCAAATTACCATGGAATACTATGTAGATGATATCCTAGTAAAATCCATAACAAGAAAAAGTCACTAGACAACCTGGAACACATATTTGATAGGTTAGAATAGTATAGTCTATAGCTTAATCCAAAGAAGTGAGTGCTTGGCATCAAATCATGAAATCTCTTGGGATAAAATGTATCTTGCAGTGGTATAGAAGTATATCCAACTAAGGTTAAGGAAATCATGGAAATTCCTCCCCTGACAACTTTGAAACAACTGCAAAACCTTCAAGGTAAATTTTAGTACATCTAAAGGTTCATAGCCTAGTTAGCAAATAAATATCATCCTTTCATGCACTTTCTCAATAATGATTTTACCTTTGAGTGGGAAGAGAAGTGTAAATAAGCTTTCCAATAGATCAAAATCTATCTGGTATCACCACCCATATTGATGCCTCCTCTACCTGAAAAACCTTTAATCCTTTATATATTAGAAACATCAACAACCTTAGGCACCTTATTGGCAAAAAATGATAAGAATGGTAAGGAAAGAGAAGTGTACTGTATCAGTATTGCACTAGTGGGCTACAAACTAAATTGCATGCTTTTTTAGTTGTTATCTTCACAACATAGTAGCTCAGGCACTACACACTGAACTGTTGGATCGAACATATCTTTAAGGTAGACCCATTGAAATCTCTCTTGCATAAGGAAGCTTTAATAGGTCGAATGGTGAAATAGGTCATGCTTCTTATTTTTCATAGAAAATCCATTAAGGGACAAGTTTCAGCAGACCAATTGACCAAGTCACCTCTTAATGATCATCATCCCTTGATATGAGAATCCCCTAATGAAGGAATCCTGTTGAAAACTCAAGTAACTCAATGGAAATTGTATTTTGAAAATTCTCGCACCTAACATGGTTCAAGAGCTAGAATTCTCTTTGTTACACCACAAGGAGACAATATACCCAAAGCTTATAGGATCTCTTTTTCATGTACCAATAATATAGTAGAATATGAAGTATTGATAATAGGGAACTAAGAATGGAAATTAAGTGGAAAATCAAGGAACTACAATTCTATAGAATCTCATAGTCAGTGATCAAATAAGTGAATGATGAGTATCAAACTAAGGATGATAATTTTTTTCCTCATAAAAGAATGGTAAATAGTTTAAAGCAATACTTCTTAGTCATTCACTTTGAGAAAATCTTGAGGGTAAATAACAGATCCATCGATTCTATGGCTACCATCGGTTCTCTTCTTGGCATGCCACATGATAATGATAAGTATGAGTTTCTTATGGAACAATTGCTTATACCATCCTTTGATGTCTTAGATTCTAAACTTATGTGTGACATTGTTGGTCCCAAATCACCCTAGTATCATGATATTAATGCCTATCTCCAACATAGAATCATACCCCTAAAGCTTAATAGTAATCAAAGAAAATCCTTCATCCATTAAATTGCATGATTCACCATACTTGGTGATACCTTATATAGACATAGCCTTGAGGGAGCATTACTTTGATATCTTAACTTGAAAGAGGCATTAACTACCTTAAAAGAAGTGAATGAAGGTGTTTGTGTCTTGCATTCTAGCATGCCTAATCTAGTTAACAAGTTGTTAAGAATGATATACTAGTGGCCCTTGATGGAACAAGAAGGGAATCAGTTTGCAAACAAATATCATCAATGCCAACAACACAGTGATCTTATCCATGCCCCAGCACAAGAACTACATCCAATCACTACACCATGGCACTTTTCATAATGGGGACTCAACCTTATAGGCAAGATATCCCCCACTTCATCCAACAAACATAATGTATCCATAAATAGAGTATTTTACAAAGTGCATAGAATTTGTACCTCTAACCTAAATGATGACTAAACAAATAGCCAAATTCATTTTGAACTATTTAGTTTTTCATTATGACATAACCTAGACTATTGTCACTCTGATGAGACTCTATTTAAGAATCAAGATGTCTATGACCTCTACTCTAAATACCATATCCAACATCACTTCTCAACCCTGTATTACCCCCAAAGAAATAGTCGGGTAGAAAATTCAAACAAAACAATCTTGAAAATCCTTAAGAAGATTATTAACGACACCAGTCGTTACTAGCATCTATAGCTAAATCCTACTTTGTGGGCTTACTAAACAATAATTTGTACACCCATTGGTGTTGTTGGTTCTTTTTACTGTAACTAGGTTGATCTTCTATTCTACCTATAGAATTACCAAATCTAATCAAGGGCAGCTCGAAGGACCTAGACCAATTGATGAGGATTTTAACAATAAACCTCCTACACTTCGGGCTCTGCAAAACCCAGGAGGGTGGTCCCATTAATGTGTTTATAATCTCTACACCAAACTTATAAACAATCATTAGCAATTAACAGATAATCCCATTTAATAGATCAACAGAATAGGATAATACTGAATTGAATTGGATTTTCATCAATAGTATCAACTTCTTGGAGCATGAGATGATTACAACAATAATTCACAACTTAAGATAGTCACTTAAGTTGCAATTGTGTAGCAAGCTCTAAGAAAAAACAAGCAAACACAGAACGTCACAAACAAATACGATTTAGACCAATGCCATATACCATTGGGGAGCCAGATTCACAAACATTTAAAATTCCATGACAGGTTCAAACACATAACATATAAGATCTCTGACAATATTGCCTTACAACATCATCAATCTATATCCTAACCCAATACTTCTTACCAAATCCCTTTATAAACATATCCATCTATAACTTTATTCAAGCATTTTAATTAATTCTTTGAATTAAAACCAAATTGGAAACCATACACACCACAATAGTGAGATCAATGCAATAACCCTTGATTATATTATTCAAAATTATGATATGCTTATACAAAGGAGACACATGATATCAAAATAAATCATATAACTCAAATGCTAGTACTATCATGAAACATCAAACCTTCATAAATCCAAAACCCTACTACAAAATGACACAAAATTTCAAGTACTGATTTTTATCAATTATTTAATTGCAATTATTAATCATGAGATTTGCATGTTAATGTTAGATGATTATAAAAAGTGATTGAAAATTTAGATTGGAAGTGAGATTTAAATTGATGATTATTGAAATTCAAGTGAAATTATTTGAATTCATTAATTATGGAATTCAGGGATTGTCATTGTTGATGAGAAATTGAGTGCAAGTGAAGACTGGAACAGGTGAATGAGAATGAAGGTGAGAACATTGATCAGGTAGAGTCATTTTAGCCAGTAGACATTTATGAGGATGATGGAATCTCACACACCACTTAGGTAATTATAACATATTTTCATGATGATTAAATGGTTTAAAATTTTAATGGTTATTATGGCTATGCTTTTGCTTAAAGTAATTACGAAAAAGAATATATTTCTTTTAAATGGAAATTTCATTACTTTTGTGAGGAAAATGATTTTTATTCAAAGAATTACTTCTTTATGTAAATATTTTATTATTAGTTGAAAATAATAATGCTTTTATTCTAAATTTTTGGAATACACTTTTAATTGTGAAAATATAAAAGAAGTAAAATAGTGTTATTGATTTAATTGTTATTTTCTCATTTAATAAATTAGAGAGAGCATATAAATTTTTAAATAATTAAATGTATTAAATTAAGTTCTTGAAAACAAAATAGTAGAAAATAAGTTGAAAACAATCACTTCTCAATAAATTTTGCATGCAATCAAAGATTTAAAACTAGAGTTTGGCAATTTTGCTGGAGATCAAGCATGAATAGTGGATCTGAGATATTATTAAACTCCACCATTTTGTATGAAATTGGGAGAATAAATTTGAATTAAGGGAGAGAAATCCATTTTTTAGGATGCATAAAATCGATATTTTTCTTTTATTTGGAGGGGATTCGTATTATTTTCCCATACGCTAGGAAAGAGATATTTTTTATGCAGATTGAGTCTACATTTTATGTACTCCCCATGCACGGCCAAGCTGAAGAAAGATAAGTTACAATTATTAAATTGAATTTTAGTGGCTTGTCTACCATGATGCGTCATCTGTGGGAGGAGATAATGGTATTTGTTTTAAATTGCATTCCTCTTGTCTCCCTTGTACATGTGGAAGTAGGGAGGAGTATACAGCCACAGGGAAGTTTTATTGTTATTAAGAGATTATCATCTCATCCCAAATGCATGACCAGGAAGGTAGAGAATTTGATTTACTTTATCACCATCATGTGCATGGAATAGGAGATCATAGGGTGCGGCCAGGGAGAAGATCAATCTAGCTTTGTTCTTTTGAGGCTGCTTACATTCCATACATCCCATCTCCCAAGGTGTGGCAGGAAAAGAGAGTGAAGTGAGGTGCGCAGGAAGAGAGAGTGAAGAGAGGAAGCAACAGGGAGAGTTAGAAAGCTCCCTTACCATGATGCACCCATGAGGAAATTAGGTGTGCGGCCAGTATGGAGAGGAGAAGCTTAAAATAGTATTGAGTTTTATTCATCTTTTAAACACTCATCTCCATCATGTGTGACCAGAGGAAGGGATGGTGATGTGCATAGGATTTTGGAAGAAGGAGGGAGTTTAGAGAAAGACATAATAGAAATTTTCCTCCCTTCATCTCACCCAAGCAGTAGAAGAAAGTGAGGAGGCTAGGATAGAAGGAGAAAGATTCAATAGAAAATAAAGAGAAGAACAACAGGAAGAAAAGAGGAGAGAACAAAAGAACAACTATAGGAGAAAATTGACAGAGGAAACAAAACAAACCAGATTTAGGAAATTGCCAGGTAGAACCAAATAAAGCATTATTTAACAAATTCATGATCATAGTATGTTTAATTGGAATCATTTTCTTTTATTCTAGTATTTAAAACTATTGAAAATTATCACTATTTTTATCAAATTTAGGAAAAAGAACAAACACCAAACTGTTTTTTTATCAGAAAACCATGGAACAACTTGGACAAAAAATATAAAGAAACAGTAAATTTATTTATTTTATTAAATTTTGATTTAGTAATTTGAAAGGATGCACACAGAAAACATAATGATTTAGATTTATTTAGATTTAGAAAAGCTTCAGAAAAATGAAAACTATTAAATAGATAATTTCTCAGAATAATGCAAACAGAAAAGATAGTGTTTTTGGTTTAAATAAAATTGTTGAATGTTTTCAAGAATGATAAGATTTAATATTTTTGTGTATTATATATTCTTGAAAAACTTGAGTTAAATTTGATAAATTGCCTTCGAAAGAGAATTAAATATGAAGTTTTATGTTTTTGGCAAAAATAATATTTATAATGGAAATAGGAAAAACAAAAAAGAAAAGAAAATAAAGTAAAAGATAATTACCTTGAAATTAAACAAATTAGAGAAAGGCTATATTAAAGTATTATTAAATTTCATGAGAAAATGAATCGAAAAAATGTGTGCTCATTTAATTCTTGTTTAAGTATGTACTTAGATTACATACTTGAGATACACCTTCTTTTAATTTACTTTTATTATTTATTTTGAATATAAACAGTATGTTATTGTGATTTAAAGTGTGAGATTATTGTCTAAAAACCATGTTTTCTTGAAAATGAAAGTGTAGTTCATGTGTTTGTGAAAGATACTATATTTATTTGAATGGAACCATGCATCCTTGATAATTGAATGTGCATGACATGTGTTTGGAAAGTTACCTTCCAGGACAAGTGCCGAATATGGGTTTCTAGAGAGCGTAGTTTTTCTTTTTCCAAAACTACTTTTATTTGTCGTGCATGACATTTTACTTGGCCAAGTAACTTAAGGACCATTGAAATAGATGGAATAAATTAACTCTCTACCATATCCTAGTATCAAACTTGCTTGTTTCTTAAATGAATTAGAAAACTGAAAATGCTTGTGGTTTTACTAGTTATACTAGGCACACACCAGATTCCATCTCACTTGTTGACTATTTTTTGCTAAGCGATTCATGTAGGGTCGGGTATTCTTTGATTGACTAAAGAATTATGGGGAAGCATAAGCTTTGAGGTTGGGTGGAAAAAGCGCCTGAACCTTGTTCTCGTCTTCATGTTTGAAGATAAGCTATTGGATTGAAGATCAAATGAAGATTTCTTCTTGTGTCTATTATATTTCATTATTGTATGATTATTGTCAAACTTAAGGAGACAGAATGCCTAAGTCTTGAATTGTAATTTTATTTTACAATGTTTTGTATTATAAATATCATGAAAGATGACACGTGCTTATAAATGTAATTGGATGTATTATGAATCTTATTATAGACTTTAAGTCGATAGTTTTTAGAATCTTGTGGATTAAACAATGTTAATGAATGGAGTTACGATATTTTATTGAATGGAAATGAACTTTTGAAAGTAATTATAAGATATTTTTGAATTAGAGTCTTCCGCTCTTTACATTTGGTATTAGAGCCAAGTTCTACACTGAAACCTATGAGCTCATTACATAATAATGTGTAAACCTTATCAGAAGATAAAGGTTTAAAAGTTCTTGTGCCAAAACGCCAAGAGAAAAGAACCTAAGGAAGTGAAAAGGAAGATGTAAACATTAGTAACTTGTGTAAATTGGGGCTAGTTAAAGATTCATCCCTAGAATCAAAATTCCTAAAGCATCAACTTATGATAAAACCTAGGACTATGGAAGATTATGCAATCAGGTTATGTAGGAAGGTTAGGAAGAAAAAACTGTACATACATGACTAAGAAAAAGAGAATGAGTAGGAATCAGATAAATTGAACTGTAGCAACCTACAATTGTAAAAGAGTCAGGAACTCTTGGATTAGTGTAAACACTATGAATCTATGTATGTGAAGTCAGCATATATTAGATTGTTCAAAGTAGGATATGAACGAAGGAAGTATCCTCAAGAGTTGGGGAATTCATGACTTAAAACTCTTGTGCTAAGATAATGATCTTGTTAGAAAAGAGTTAGTACCGAGGAATTGAGAAAAGACTAGGACGGTAAGAGGAAACAATCAATGACATGAGCAAGGTTCCTCTAGTCAAAATTGATAAGGTTATTGAAGTTTTTGGAATCAAACAACTTATGAATAATGGTTCCAAAAGGGAATAGGAATGCAACATGGCTCTATGTTTCAGGACACTAGAAGTTGCAAGGAAGGCAACACTCTGAGTTGAGAAGTGTATCAATAAAAGAGGTTTGTGAGCATGGATATTCCTCCATTAAAAAGGATATTAGAAAGAAGATGCAATATTATTAGTTGTTGATTATTCATTTGATCTCCTACTAAATGATCCAATATGCTGAATTTGTGAGATAAAAAAAAAAAAAATGAAAAATCTAACCTTGAGAAAAGTGTATTTAAGGTATGCCATGAGGTAAGGGAAGGCAATGAAAAGTCAACAAGAATAAATGACAAACCCTTTCCAAGGAAGCAAGTAAAATTCTAGAAGTTCAACATAATAAGAATGAAAGTTGCGGAAACCCTAATGGGGGGGGGAAGGAAGAGAGTGGATTGACTCAAGCTAGGTACCCCACCCAGCAAAAACTTGGTTATGAATTCTTTGCAAGTCATAAGGAAATTAAGTCATACATTTTATGACCACAAGGGAAAAAGGACAAATGGAAAGGTTAAGAACTATGACCTTTATACCTTATGATTATCTTATCTAAAGATCAAAGGATATTATTATCAATGCCTTAGAAAAGGATAGGAAGATAACTTGATCATGATAAGGAAGATCATTGTCTATGGGATTGACAAGGAAAGATCTAAGAGACTCATGATTGGAAGAAAGTGACTCTATTCTCCTATATACTTTATATAGAGAATTTCAATAACGATGTTATTTCTTTATGAAATATATCCATGTCGTGAAACGACTTGACATTGAAGCTTACTATGCTAAAAAAAACTATGGATGAAAAATAAAAAAAAGTTAGTTATTTAAGCCATTGAGATGGAGTGAAAAAATAAAGTAAGATGTGACATTATGTGAACCACACCAAAATATCCTAATGAGAATGATTAAATCACTTAATCACTACCTTACTCTCTAATGAAACCTTGGGTTAAAGATAACCTAACTGGGACAAGAAGTTCATTCAATAAAGAGAGAGACCTTATGATGAGACTAAAACCTATTAAGTGGATTACGTATTGGAATACTCATTAACACGTATAAGTAGGAATTAAACTTGAATTATCTGTGCATTCGGTCTTGAATATAGCCATATAGAGTGGGGAAATCTATAAACAATCGGACTAGTCAACAATTAAGGATTCCATCCTAAGAATTGGAAGGGAATGTTGGGTTTAAGATTTTCCCATGTGATTGAATACCATTGGAGTTAATGAAACTCTATAAGGATAGAAGCAAAGGAGGGATGCCTAGTAAGTTAAAGGAAGTCATATTATTGACAAAAATTTACTTTAAGTAGCTCTTATATTAAAAGAGAAACACTTTAAAAAGGAAGCATCTATTGTCATGACAGAAGATCATAGAATTTTCATTTAGTAAGGAATGCTGAAAATCTTACAGAGAAGAACATCAGAATTGTTACTTGTGCTCAAAATGGATATATTGAAGTTGAGATTCACTTATATAATTAAGAAATAATGGAGTTAAATGTTCATGCTTGATGATTAGATATAAAATTAAATTTGTTATTATCAAGAGATCACCCTGATAGAAAAAGGATTAATACTCAAAAAAATTAGTATTGGATTAAATCAAGGAAATTAGATTGAGTTAAAAGATGAATTGCATCTTTGAAAAATAATTCAAGGACAAAAGAAAATCCATGGTATGGATGTCCTGAGATAAATGGGAATTATCTCTGTAAAAACCTATAACCATTTACATGAAGATCAATAATGACGTAAGATCAAAATAGGTTATCACTTAGTCAAAGGATAGACTATTCTTGGATATAAAAGAACCTATGTGTCCAAAATTTTAGAAGATTCAAGAATGGAACGAGGAAAATAATGTTAAGAGTTAGGACATCGGATTGACAAAGGGAATTGTCAGATAAGGATCCAATATTATCTGGAAGAAGATAGAGTAAGATGTTGTATGGAATGTAGCAAAGTAATATCGAGTATGCCAGGAAATGAGGACCAAAAGTCATCATTGGTAGGACATGTAACTCTCTTGAGATTCTAGAAGGAAAATGGTAGAACACAAGACAAATTGATGTTTCAATGTTAATAGAATTAACATAATGCTCTAGTGGATAGACTCATCAAAGAAACCAATAGTTTTTGGAAACTCGACTTATAGGATTTTGCTCCTAAAATAATATATTGTGGGTAAATAGTTGCTTAGAAAACTTGAAAGGTTATTTCAGTTTAGCAAATAATGATAGGATTTAGTAAACCAAAATCATACAATGAGATATTTATTTGAATAAATTATGTGGAATATATTATTTTAGTCAAATAAGTAAATGGTGGACTAAATCTTGAATGAATTGTAAACTCTAAAATTGAAGTTTGGTCCATTATATGGAAAGAAAGGAAACTCTTTTAAAGCTGAAAAAGGCTTGGATATTATCATAGAATTAATAAAATGTCAAAAAGGAATAATAGAATGAAGTGATCGATGAAACTTAATTGACAACAAAGCTTAAGTGTGGAGCAGTATCGAAATTGACAAGTGTCTAGGAGCAAGGTTATGCTTGAGATAGACAAGTAATCAAGGGAAAGTACTTTATGGTAAGCATAATGAATGTGTAAGTGGTGGATGGACTTGGTTTATGAGTTGTCTAAAAGTGTAAATACAAAGGAAAAGGATTGGACCCACAATGTAGTGGATAATACATTGACATTCCTCTTCCATTTGGGTTATACTAAGGATAGGCTCGTGGACCAATGAATTCCGATCACTAAGTATAGTTATTATTATATATTGGATGTATTTATGGAATAAAGCTCTTTGGGAGAGTAAGTATGTGTGAAGCATACGAGATTTACCTATGTGATAGTAAGGACACTTGAAGCAAGGTCTAGAAAGGACAAGATTGTTGCATAGGATGAATGTTTTCTAAATCTTATGTATTTTGGGAAATCATCAAAGTTGGATCCGAGAATTGTGGGACCCTTTGATGTATTGGAAGTCATGAATCCAGTTGATTGTAAACTAGCGTTAACAGGGATAGTACTCAGTACAAGGTCCAGTGGGACCAGTATACTGAGCATAGTGCTACATGGGAGGATTTGGTGATGATTGACCATCATTTTCCTCATTTGCTTTCTTAAAGTAGTATTTTCTTAGTGCATGAGATACTTGATACTCCGATTTTTGATTCACATGTTGTGAACTTGGATAGCGTGGATGCTACTATGAATTCCTTTATGCTTAAGTTTTGAGAACTATGATGTTAGTTATTATTTCATTATGATTGAGATAATATGTTTATTTGATTAAAATACTATGCTAATTGATTGATTAATAAGACATCGAGATGATGTCTCTTCCAAGAGGGGAAGGATGTCACGTACTGATCTTTATCAACTATTTAATTGCAATTATTAATCATGAGATTTGCATGTTTATGTTAGATGATTATAAAAACTGAAATTGAAAATTCAGATTGGAAGTGAGATTGAAATTGAAACTGAAATTGATGATTATTAAAATTCAGATTTAAATTCAAGTGAAATGATGTCAATTAATTATTTATGGAATTAGGGGATTGTCATTGGTGATGAGAAATTGAGTGCAAGTGAACGTAGGAACAGGTGAACGAGAATGAAGGTGAGAACATTGATCAGGTAGAGTCCTTTTAGCCATTAGACATTTATGAGGATGATGGAATCTCACACACCACTTAGTTAATTATAATGTATTTTCGTGATGATTAAATGGTTTAAAATTTTAATGGTTATTATGGCTATGCATTTATTGAAAGTAATTGCAAAAAAGAGTATATTTCTTTTAAATGGCAATTTCATTACTTTTGTGAAGAAAATGATTTTTATTCAAAGAATTAATTCTTTATGTAAATATTTTATTATTAGTTGAAAATAATAATGTTTTTATTCTAAATTTTTGGAATAAACTTTTAATTGTGAAAATATAAAAGAAGTAAAATAGTGTTATTGATTTAATTGTTATTTTCTCATTTAATAAATGAGAGAGAACATATAAATGTTTAAATAATTAAATGTATTAAATTAAGTTCTTGAAAATAAAATAGTAGAAAATAAGTTGAAAACAATCACTTCTCAATAAATTTTCCATGCAATCCAAGATTAAAAATTGGAGTTTGGCAATTTTGCTGGAGATCAAGCATGAATAGTGGATCTGAGATATTATTAAACTCCACCATTTTGCATGAAATTGGGAGAAGAAATTCGAATTAAGGGAGAAATCTATTTTTTAGAAGGAGGCAGAAAATAGATATTTTTATTGTATCTGGAGGGGATTCGTATTATTTTCCCATACGCTAGGAAAGAGATAGTTTTTATGGAGATTGAGTCTGCATTTTATGTATTCCCCATGCGTGGCCAGGCTGAAGAAAGATAAGTTACAATTATTAAATTGCATTTTAATGGCTTGTCTACCATGATGCACGACCTGTAGGAGGATATAACGGTATTTGTTTTAAATTACATTCTTCTTGTCTCCCTTGTGCACGTGGAAGCAAGGAGGAGTATACAGCCACAGGGAAGTTTTATTGTTATTAAGAGATTATCATCTCATCCCAAATGCGTGGCCAGGAAGGTAGAGAGTTTGATTTACTTTATCAGCATCATGTCCATGGAATAGGAGATCACAGGGTGCGGCTAGGGAGATGATCAATCTAGCTTTGTTCTTTGGAGGCTTCTTACATTCCATACATCCTGTCTCCCAAGGCATGCCAGGAAAAGAGAGTGAAGTGAGGTGCGCAGGAAGAGAGAGTGAAGAGAGGAAGCAATAGGGAGAGTTAGAAAGCTCCCTTACCATGATGCGCCCATGAGGAAAGGAGGTGCACAACCAGTATGGAGAGGAGAAGATTAAAACAATATTGAGTTTTATTCATCTTTTGAAAACTTATCTCCATCATGCGCAGCCAAAGGAAGGGATGGTGATGTCCACGGGATTTTGGAAGAAGGAGGGAGTTTAGAGAAAGACAGAATAGAAATCTGCCTCCCTTAATCTCACCCAAGCAGTAGAAGAAAGTGAGGCAACCGGGATAGAAGGAGAAAGATTCAACAGAAAATAAAGAGAAGAACAACAGGAAGAAAAGAGGAGAGAACAGAAGAACAACTACAGGAGAAAATTAACAGAGGAAACAAAATAAACCAGATTCGGGAAATTACCAAGTAGAACCGAATAAAGCATTATTTAACAAATTCATGATCATAGTATGTTTAATTGGAATCATTTTCTTTTATTCTAGTATTTAAAACTATTGAAAATTATCACTATTTTTATC
Organism: Sequoiadendron giganteum; assembly: GCA_007115665.2. Taxonomy (NCBI): domain Eukaryota; kingdom Viridiplantae; phylum Streptophyta; class Pinopsida; order Cupressales; family Cupressaceae; genus Sequoiadendron; species Sequoiadendron giganteum. Next base: position 493,741,830 of record CM021108.1, on the reverse strand, counting down.
AAATTTTTGAAAAAGAACAAACACCAAACTGTGTTTTTATCATAAAACTATGGAACAACTTGGACAAAAAATATAAAGAAACAATAAATTTATTTATTTTATTAAATTTTGATTTAGTAATTTGAAAGGATGCACACAGAAAACGTAATGATTTAGATTTATTTAGATTTAGAAAAGCTTCAGAAAAACCAAAACTGTCACACAGATAATTTCTCAGAATAATGCAAACAGAAAAGATAGTGTTTTTGGTTTAAATAAAATTGCTGAATGTTTTCAAGAATGATAAGATTTAATATTTTTGTGTATTATATAGGCTTGAAAAACTTGAGTTAAATTTGATAAATTTCCTTTGAAACAAAATTAAATATGAAATTTTATGTTTTTGGCAAAAATAATATTTTTAATCGAAATAGGAAAAACAGAAAAGAAAATAAAATAAAATAAAAGATAATTACCTTGAAATTAAACAAATTAGAGAAAGGCTATATTAAAGTGTTATCAAATTTCATGAGAAAATGAACCAAAAGAATGTGTGCTCATTTAATTCTTGTTTAAATATGTACTTAGATTACATACTTGAGATACACTTTCTTTTAATTTACTTTTATTATTTATTTTGAGTATAAACAGTATGTTATTGTGATTTAAACTGTGAGATTATTGTGTTAAAAACCATGTTTGCTTCAAAATGAAAGTGCAGTTCATGTGTTTGTGAAAGATACTATATTTATTTGAATGGAACCATGCATGCTTGATAATTAAATGTGCATGACATGTGTTTGGAAAATTACCTTCCAGGATGGGTGCCAAATATGGGTTTATAGAGAGCGTAGTTTTACTTTTTCCAAAAATACTTTTATTTGTCGTGCATGACATTTTACTTGGCCAAGTAACTTAAGGACCATTGAAATAGATGGAATGAATTAACTCTCTACTATATCCTACTATTGAACTTGCTTTTTTCTTACATGAATTAGAAAAATGAAAATGCTTGTGGTTTTACTAGTTATACTAGGCACACACCAGATTCCATCTTTCTTGTCGACTATTTTTAGCTAAGAGATTCATGTAGGGTTGGGTATTCTTTGATTGACTAAAGAATTCCGGGGAAGCGTAAGCTTCGAGGCTAGGCAGAAAAAATACCTGAACCTTGTTCTCGTCTTCATGTTTTAAGATAAGCTATATGATTGAAGATCAAATGAATATTTCTTCTTGTATCTATTATATTTCATTTTTGTATGATTATTGTCGAACTTAAGGCGACAGAACCCCTAAGTCTTGAATTGTAAATTTCTTTTACAATGTTTTGTATTATAAATATCGTGAAAGATGACACATGTTTATAAATTTAATTGGATGTATTATGAATCTTATTGTAGACTTTAAGTTGATAGTTTTTGCAATCTTGTAGATTAAACAATGTTAATGAATGGAGTTACGATATTTTATTGAATGGAAATGAATTTATTAAAGGAATTATAAGATATTTTGGAATTAATGTCTTCTGCTCTTTACACAAAACCTAATTGCATTTACATTGAATCAACAGGCTTTACAACTTGCTCTGCAACTATGCCTAGACTCGACCTCAAACTATCTAACTTGCTAACCCTTATTTCCGGTCTTGAAATCCTTCTTATAGAGAATGAAGGAGCAAACAAGCATCAAGCCACAAAATACACATGTCACCGGTCAATTGGACTGCTTTGTGACACCTCAAAAATATGATTACAATCACCGAGTCCCGGAGCATCTTCTTGTTAATTCCACTCATTAGAGAATAGCCACTACATTGGCCAAACCTCAAAATCTATGCCAAAAATCCACCATGGAGACAAAACCATAATCAGTTATAATCATAACCATTGAGTTGTTAGCTGTTGATAGTAGACACTGTCTTACTCCTCTTTGGTTAAGTATTTTCCCAGCCATCTCTGATACTCCTCATCTGTTGGCCAATAAAAATTCACTAACTCATTCACCTTAGTATTGTAAGGTGTGTATTTCACTGCAACCTGATTGGCCTCTCTTTCAAAAGACTCTAAGAATGTGCCGGTGTTAATTATTTTATCCATACTACTTACCAACAAATTAGAATCAGAATCATCAAAAATCAATTTGATTTTTGCATTGATAATTTCATCTGCCCTTTCCTGCCACAGTTGCAGTGCTTTAATGTTTCCTTGTGCATGAATATTATGCAAAAATGTATCACTCCAATCATCAAATCTCTTAACTAGCTCCCTAATTCTCCTACCCAAATCGTTAGGTAAGGCCTGGAAACCCTTCAATGATATCACAAAAAATTAAGTAGGCCTCAATGATTGGGGGTTGTTATCTGCATTAAACCTAGAGGCCTTATACATAATATCCAGATCATTGGCCCGAGGGATCCACTTCTCAGCCAAAGGAAAAACTATTTCCCAATCCCTATTAATATATTTTATTTCATCCAAGAATAAAGAATATAAAGAATGTACTGATGGTAATCTACCATCAACATTTTCATTTAAGTGCCTCAAAATTGTGTCAACCACCTCTTTCTATCTGGCAATTGCTCCATCCTCACTTTCTTTTAAAGCAGCTTGTAGCTCTGTGATCTTATTTAACATTTGTTTCTTAGTGGAATCCACAAAGTATTCAACTTCCTCTTCAACTGGCCCTAATGTAGGAATGAGAGCAAGTGTCGAGATGGGGGATCCTGGAGTAGAAATAATTGGAGAAGTAGGGGGACAGATCCTGAAATAGAAGGTAATACCCTGATATCAGGAGCACTAGAGGATTCTCCTACTTGCCCATATTTCAACCTATCTACATCAGATTGCAGCTCAACATTCCTTTGCTACATCCTACTATATTCTCCCATTATGGTATTGTCTTTCTTCGTTAAACTCTTTTTTTTAGCCTCTTCCCTTCCAGCTATCTTTTGGGCCAATTTTGCCACATTTACTATCAGGCTTGTAGCTTCTGTAGTTGAAGTTTCAAAAGCTCTCTTGATTATTAGCCCTCCCCTTAGGTTTGGGCTAATATCAGTTACATTTGGCTTTCTTCCCTGGGGTTCCAATGCCCATATTGCTAGAGTTTCATACTCACTGAAAGCAAAGTCTTGCAGAGCTACCTTAACCTCTTCTTCACTATTTTGTATGGGCTGCTTGGACTATAAAATAGCATTGAATGCTATTGCATTGGCTATGTCCCACTTAGGAAAAATTAGGACACCAACCTAAGTCACAAGTCTCCTTCCCTTGTCAGGAGTAATGTTTTTTGAATTCTTCCATTAGTTTGGCCTTAACCTCATCATCATTCTCCTCCCCAGACCTATCAGGTCTTGATTCTCTCCTTCTCTTGCATTTGTCCTAGTATTATTCTAGCTTCATTCTCCATACTACTTGCAAGAATTAAAGAGTCTTTAAAAATGCATCATCGTCCAAGAATGCCTTGCAGACCTCCATTCTGGCATCTTGTACACATTGCCCCTTTACATCCATATCAAATAACACCAACTGTGTTGATCTAGGAGAGGAAGGGATACCAACCTACATGTCTTGATCAGTTACAATTATCTCATCCATCAGAGTCTCTTGTGTTTCCTCAACTCTCTGCCTCTTAGGGATTGGATCTGATTGTAGAACTGTGGGATCACTTCTCAGTGGTGAATCTAGATCAACAATCCTTATCCCTCCAGGTGCTCTGAACTTTGGACCTGGCTATTATGATGCCTTCATTATTTATTTTCCTTTCTTATCCCCCTCCTCCTCATCACTAATATCATTTATTTTTCTCTTATACAGAGGTCGATCAACTGAGGCTTGATAAGTTGGCCTTTTTTCTTCAGGCCTTGATTCTGGTCTTTGAATTCCAAAATCTAACTCCAAATTGACCTTCTTGCTCATCAAGGTGCTCATGATCTCTTTGAAGTTATCTAACAAGAAAGAAATTCTCTTATGGAATGGAGTGAACTCCATCAATGGATCATATTTCAGATCCATTTTATGCACTATGGCTAGTAGCTTCTCATATGCAATCTATTTTTCTTTATTCAATTTATGCCAATTCAAATCAAATTCATTTTTGATTAGGTCCTCAGGAAAGTTGAATTCATGTGCAAACCTGCCACCTTTACTCTGTTGACTGAACAAGGCAAAGAATCCCTCAAGGTCATGTTTCCTCCTAGATCCACCCTTCAAATTGAAATCAACAAAAAACCATCCAAAGTGGACCCATCCTCCCTTGGAAAAGACAAAATCTGAAACAATAGTGTAGTCAGGGAACAAAGTCCATTTTCCTCTCCCTATCAGGTTGTCCTTGTGAATACAACCTAATTGCCACATGACCTCGGCAAACCCCATTCTTGATGGTACATTAAAAGGTAGAATATGTGGGGCTCCCGAGAAACCATATACCCTTAGAACAGTACTTACGGGGTACAAGATGATGTCACCCCAATTGTGGTAGACCTTCAAATCAGGCTTCCTCACCTTTGGTCAGAGGAAGTCATGTAGGTCTTCAGGAACTCTAGGCACATTTAACACCAACTGAGCCTTGAGTTTGGAGGCAAAGAAATTATCAAATTGTACAAAACTGGCACCTCCCCTATTATATGATAAGTCTACACTCCAGACCTATACTGGTAATATTTCTCCATTCACTTCTTGCCTCAACTCCATCTTCTTCGAGAAGAATTCAGCATTCTTGTATAGGAACATGTGCATTAACAGGGAGTACTAGAAGAAAGGAGTACTAACATCCCCCACATGCAAGTTCAACAAACCCTCATGCATACTTTCTACAAGAAATGATGAAAAGTCATACACCACAGAGAAATTAGGATGTTGAATTTGAGCCCCCATGAACATGTATGCAATTGGCATCAAGGTGTTAGGGGCGAATCCCAAAATTTGGCACAGCGAATAAAATTTTGCAAAAAAGTGAATGGCAAAATAGCTCAACCTGAAAGGCTCCTGGTCACTTGGGCTGATATGAATCATTGAATTGCCTGCCCTGGCCAGACGAGGAGGAAGAAACTTCAATCTGTAGACTGCTTTTGACGTTGCATATTCCTACTTCATCTCCTCAAGATCAATTGGGACCAAAAATGAGCTAGACTCACTTAATTCAAACATTTTTTGAATCTCATCTTTGCTTATACTTAGCAAAATCCCACCATCATTATCCCTTATTACCCTTGTAACAGGGTCATAACGTGTTGCCACTGCTCTGAGTAGGTCCACGTCTGGAAACATATTTGGCACTACTAGTTCCCCATGTCGTATCTCCAGCCATTAGAGAAGGGGTGAGGTAAGTTTTGTTGTCCATACCATAGCCTAAATATTTCCAAACTAGTCATAGGAACCCTAGCATCTAGAATATTATAATTCTTGCACACTAGTCCCTTGCCTAGGGTTCTTCCACTCATTAAAACCAAACCCCTCTTCCTGTCATTTGTTGATAACGGGAGTTTATCCAAGAAGTCATCATATAAATTCCTTTGCAAATAATCAATATGGTTGGAATGTTGCTTTGGTGGTGCCATCTCAAACAACTAAGGCTTCTTTAAAATTCAAATCGTTAAACAAACTAGGGCTACCCAGAAATGAAATTACAACAAAACCTTTCAATATCCCATAATTCAAAAGGACTAGTAACCCTACAATGATAATCAACAAACCCCTTGACCAGAACAATACAACCCTTCACAAAAATCACAGTCAAATTTAACCAAGTAGCACAAAAAATAACTCATGGGATTTCGCGCCTTGCAGAGAACCAAATTTTTGCTGTGATCGCTTGATTTTTTTTACTTTTGGCTCTGAACTGCTTTGAAAATACTTGAATTCCTTTGTGGTGAAAATAAAATGAAAGTAGATACTTTATGTTGATTGAATTGAGCCAGTAAACATCTCATCCACCATTAAATCTCATTTGCATGTTGTTCCAATGGCTCCAATCACATTTGATGCGAATTTAAATTCAAACCATCGATCTTTTGTTTTTGTCAGATCATCGAATGGTCACCTTCGAAAAGGCTGATGTAATATCCATGTCAGCATTGAGGGACCACCACAATATGTAGCACCAAAGGAGTACACGTGGTTCCTGCCTATGATATCATAATCACTAAACATCTCGCATCTTTGGATCACGCAATGGCGAGCAACCATTGATTCCCACCATTGGCAATCATGTTCACTCATAGCAGTCACCAGCAACGAATATAACCATTGAGGAACTTTTCATTAGGATTATAACATCACTGTCAATCTTGAGCATGTACATCTCACAACTATTTTAGTAACCCACTATATAATGTATTAAAACTCGACACAAAATGAAAGTTTTTTATTAATCCTTTTTCAGCATCGGCAGCAGAGACACATGGTGCTCGCTCATGATTTCGCAATCAGTTGAAACCCGATGGTGAGGAAATTATGAGATCATGGGGAATAGTTAGGATCAACCATTGGATGATTGACGGTCACTAAAAAACATTCCCTACAAAATAAAACAATTATTAAAAGGGGAAAGGGGACATCGCCTAGGCCAACGACAAACAACAGCTCAAAGTTTTTGTTAAAATAGGGGGCACTAGCTGACCTAGACTTGGGAAATAATAAAGTCCGGCGAAATATTTGACACTGTTTATTAAAAGGGGGCCCGGCCTAGATCAGACAATGGGACATAAGTCATTTTAAAACCTCCCTCAAAAAGGTAATGGGGAAGTAGATCCAACCCAAGGTTTTAGATAGATCATTAGGATTCTTCAAAGGCAAAAATAAAATCCCAACCCTAGGTTCCTTCCAAATAGCATGACAGACCAGTAATGTGGCAAAGTAATTAATGGAAGTCAAAGAACAAAATTTGAGGCTCCATCAAGTGCTACCCCTTTCTCCCTTTTATATGGAATATAATACATCTTTCCTATAGAGGTCAAGATCCCTTCCCTATGGGTATCCATGCAAAACCTAGTTAACAATGAAGTGTACCAAGTATCTAGACTCCAAGAGCTTGATTTGTTAGAGGAAAGGAATCTGAGAACTCTAAAATATCTCCAAGATTATCATAACCACCTCAAGTGTAGTTACAATAAAATAATCAAGAACAAAATCTTCCAATTGGATGACTTGGTCCTAAAAGAAAATTAAAAAATTTAGCTTAATCAGGATAGTATAGGAAAATTTGAACCAAATTGGCTAGGACCTTTTGTAATCACTACAAATAATGGATTTGGTGCTGATCAACTAGCAACCCCTAAATGTGAACCTTTGTTGGAACCACTTAATATTAAACATATTAAAATTTTCTATACCTACCCCATCAGAATATCCTAGCAAAAAAAAAAAAAAAAGTTACAAAAAAAAGGGAAAAATATCAAAAAAATAGTAAAGAGAAATAAATCATCCTTTAATTGAGAACCACCTTTGTGGCACTTCTAGGATAGGTACTATGTGCATATAAAGTGGAGTAGAAATTACCAAAGTAAAAACATACAAACACCAATGAAATGTCTTATATAAAAGGAATGGAAATAACAAACTAAGTTGATATGACTATCCTTTCAAATCGTCTCATGGCTCTCTAATCTTAAGGATCATCAAATTCATGCTCTCAGATTTATATGTTGCACATGAATTCATGATATGACAACCTAAGAGATGAGAATATTTATAAAATGCAAAGCTAAATGCCTACATTAACATGTTTTTGTATTTTTGATATATATAAAAATATTAAATGATGGATGAAATTATTGTTGTGCAAATGATGGTAAGATTGTTGCTATTGATGTAATGAAAATATAAATTCAATTCTATGATAAACACAAAAAAAACTAATGCAACACTAAAATGCTACAAAGTAAAATTGCCATGATAACAATACTAAATGTTATGGAACTCTAAAATTCTCTCAATTGCTCTCAATTGCTAAGGTAATTCATGCAGCATAAGTTTATGATGAATTCTCTTGTTGAAAAGTTGTAGAAGGGTCTCCTATTTATATATTTTTCCAAGCCTTCAGTGAGGTGGTAGAGATGGACGGTCAAGGTCATGATCCTGGGAGATCAATGGTGGAGCACAAGGAAGTTGGAGGAAATCATGGAGGTTGCTCCATTTGGAAGGGTAAATCATCCAAGTGTCAAAGAGCATCAATTGGAAGGAGGAGCCATGTGTCTCCAAAGAGGTTAGGAGGTTGGATGAATATTCCTAATTTGAAAATTAGAAATAAAATAAATCATGTAACATGTGATGATGTGGAGGGTGATTTGGAGGAAATTAGGAAATTATGGAGAAATGTGACAAATTTGAAATAAAAATTCAAATTTAATTAAGGAAGGGGAATAATCAAATAAAAAATTATTTAAAATTGTGTATTTAATTAATTCAAGAGGGAAGATGATTTTTTAATAGAATAATTAAAGGTTTGAACTATACAAATAAATTTATCAATTTATTTATATAAGTAGAGGAATTAAGATTGGTTAATTAAATAACTGGTATTTAATTAATTGTGATTGAGCAACTTTGACCATTTTGGAGAAAAATGGTGATCCAGATTCAAACACATTGATTTGAGTGTGTGCGATGGCACAACTGCTCGGTAGCATACGGACCTCCGGTACAAATTTATAAAAACCTCCTTTTGCGAATTTCGAAATGATTTTCCCACTTTTTTGAAATTTTAAATTTTATGCTCAAATGTTTTAGCGCATCCATAGGATAGAATAGTGTATGCATGACCAGTTTTAGTGCATAGAATTAGAGTTTTAGCGCATACATGACCCAATGTAGTGCATAGGTGAATACTTTTAGCGCATAGGTTGCTGAGAGCATAGTTTGCAATATTTAGCATATCCATTAGATGAAGTAGAGCATCCAATGAAGTAGCACATACATGCACTATTATAGTGCATTGATGTGAAATTTTGGTGCATACATGGCCTGTTATGGCACATAGATTAAATTTTCTAGCACATTGATTTTTTGGCGCATAGAAGCATTGTTATGGCACATCAATGCCAGAAATGAGCAATTTTGATATTTCTCCTTGTGTTAAATGTTTTTCAGTCATGTCAGTCTTTGAATTGATATTAATTGATGATGTTGATAGATTAGATGATGATCGATCTCATGATAGGTGAGATTCGATGATTGATTTATGATGATTGACCTCATGATAGGCGAGGATCAATGATAAATTGACAAGCTGATTGATGTTTGATTGAGTGATAAAATTAGTGATTTTTTTTATTTTTCATTATGATAGGAGAGTTATTTAAGATTCCTCATGTCTTAGGAGTTCTTCCCATGGACTTGGGAGTTGATTCCCCGCTTGAGTCAGGCTAAGCAGGATATTATTGAGAGATGTAGGTTGTACTATTTGATTGATATGCCCCAGGTTAGGATTAACTAGGCACTGCTGACAGCTTTAGTAGAGCGGTGGAATAGCAACCACAACACCTTTCACCTAGCTACTGGCGAGATGACCATGACGCTAGAGGATGTCTACCAAATTTTATAGATTCCAATGGTAGGAGATATAGTGACATATGATCATATAGAGAAGGGTGGGACAGATGCCCTTCGGAGGATATTTCATGATGATCAGATGAGCAGGTATGAGATACCCTAGTAGGAGATGTGTGAGAGTTATGCCCCATTACCTTTTGTACTTGCTATTTTTGTTGTTTTTTTCCTATGTCCCGATTGCAGGTTGAAGGGACTATCTATTGGTTGGGGTCAGACATTAGAGCAGATGATTCTATAGGGTACTTGATATACTTGGGGTTTATGCATGTTGGCACATTTTTATCATGACCTTCACCAAGTAGTCTATCTTTTAGCTACCAACCTATCAGTCGAGGTGACACTACTATAGATCTGGTTATGGGAGCACATAGTTGTTACCCGACCAATTGCAAATAGGTTTCAACCGATTGGTAGGCCATATGTATATGGATATAAAGGCCCTATTGTCCAGCATAAGCTGGGAAAATTAGAGTACTAGAGATGAGTGTTGGATGACCTTGATATTGTGACATGGTGGCCCTACTTGGACTGTGAGCAGTGGGCAGCGGATCAGTTGGAGATTCCATACATATGCATAGCTAGATTTTTGATTGGGCGGACATGGTTTATTATTGAGAGGTTTCTTCTAGGTCGAGTGCATTGATAGTATAGTAGAGTGCAGGCCATTCCCCAAGGAATATCCACATATGTACAAAAGTACCATTATATACCTAAGTGGGGGCCCCTTTTTTCATATGATGTAGCTTGTCAAGAGTATTATGGGTTATAGCCTGTGATGTGGGCCTATCATCCAGAGGTTACAAAGGCTACAATGTCAGAGGATTATGTTGAGTACTTCATCACACATCCTTTTCCTAGGATATATGTCCCTGACAAGCCAATGCCATCCTTGGATGATGATGAGGAGAGGGCACCCACACAGAGGAGAGGGAGGGGTGATGGAGAGGAGGAGGATAGAGTTATAGGTCGGGATGGAGGAGGAAATGGTAGTGGGGGTGGAGGAGGCAGAGGTGGTGGTAGAGCATTTGATGTGAGGGATGTGATGATAACTCATCGTACGATATCCTTGGTGGCTACAACACAACAGCATGTACATATTGGGGTGCCCTCACAGCAGCAGCAGACACAAATTTTTGCCTTACAGGTGCAGGGAAAGCTAGCCCAAGTGCAGGAATTACCCATGCAAGCACAAGGATACTTATAGGGATAGGAATAGGCCTTGACACAAGCATAGGCTCAGGTTACCACCTTGGCAACTAAGAGGGATGCTGCTAGATAGAACGGTGAGCAGGTAGTGGTCCTAGCCGATAGATTATAGAGATTGGAAGAGGGGACTACTATCAGTGACATGATGAGAGAGGTTACTCATGTCACCAGAGAGGCTGAGTACTATAGAGGGTGGTATTATGATGTAGTGTATGTAGAGCATCAAGTGAGTTATGTATATTCTAGGTCAGCACGTAGCCACTCTTGGACTACCATCAGGGGTGTTACTTAGCCAATTCTAGGGGCACCACTAGGTAGAGCTCCAGGGGCAGGGCCATCAGGTACAGAAGGTGTAGGTGCCAGAGGGGTAGGTGGTGCAGGTGCAGTGAGACCAGCAGCGTCTAGGGGTAGCACCTCATAAGGATTTCATTTGATCATCTTTGATGTATTTGTTGAGACATTGAATACACCCATTTAGAGACTTTATGATATTATGATATACTTCATATTGTTGGACATCCTTGTACACTTGACATTGAGATTTATGTGATATGAAATTACGATGATTGATCTACATGATGTTTATATACTTTTTATGATGGATGTTTTATGGGTGCATTTAATTTTATGTGCTATGTGTCATGCAATTTTCTTATGATTATGCCATGTTTTATGTATGGGTGCATTAATGACATGATGATGTGTGATCCTATGTGTTGATGGATGATGCTTTTTTTATGATGTATGAGATGGATGCAGTTATGCAAATGATATGGTATGCACTATATTTTTGTATTTTTCATATGTATATATCCATGATATAGACGGATGAATGAATGTGGAATGGTTTATTATATGGAATGAAAATATATGACTTTATATGTGGATATGAATGATTTATGATTTCTAATGTATAATAAATGAATGGATTGATTTTGGAGATGATAAATAAAAATGTATGGATATATGATAATGCATGGATGTATGATGAATGCAAATATATGGATTTATGAGGATAATTCTTTCTTTTAGATTTTTTTGATGCAAATATGTGACCTAAATGCATGAACGAGTATGTGAATGGATTATGTTGATGCTTGGATTATGATGTTATTATGGATGATTGTTATGATGGATGGTCTATATATGAATGAAAGAATGAATTTATTATGATATCAATGTATGATATGGATTATGAATGATGATGTTATTACGGAGGATGCTTTATTTTTAAATTTTTATGTAATCATATGGTTAAATGTATGGATAGATGTATGACATGTACGGATGTATGGATTATGAAAATGCTTCACTATTGTATCTATGCACTGTAATGAAAATGTGTGATAGATGCATGGATGGATGAATGATGCTTTTTTTGTGGACTTTATAATGCAACTATTATGATGGATCTATGATAATACTTTCTAACGATACGATATGGAAATGATAATGCAAATGAATGATATTTTATTATGTCAATTGTACTCAATGTTTTAATGAGAGATAACATCATGTTGAAAGTTGTCCACCTCATAAAAATCTATAATGAAAATGTAGAACTAATATGAATGCAATCCTATCTTAGCCATGCAAACCTAACTATGCAATGTTTCCATCTGATTCATTCTGCTTGGTATCATCATTGAGCCTTTTTAAAATATTGAAAGTAAGTACAAACATCGATGGTATAATTAGACCACGATGACTTGAGTACTGCTTTCATACAAATTCCATTGAGTTTTGATAGTGCAAGATAACACAAGCACCTAGGTATAATTGGACCAAGATGACCTGATTATCACTTGTGTAAACAAATAAGAGTTAATTGTTTTCCAATTCAAATTTGGAATGTCATCAATGATACTTTGTAGAGAATTTCCAGCGACAATTTGCATAGTAATAATGATTGACTCACAAATAGTAGACAAAGAAAATATCATTCTCCTTCCTAGCCCCTCTAGTTCAGGACATCATCGAGGTACTCTAGAGAAATGATAGCAACAATCGAGATACAATGTCTCAACATACGTGCCAACATGTTCCAACCATGATTCAAAAGATGATCATCCAATGAGATTTGATTTTCTTATCTTGATGTTGAGTCAGATGGTCAATTTGTTTGATTGATTGTGATTGATGTTCAGTGTAATTATTGTTTTTTCCAAGTTATCTTGTTGTTTCTTGTTTGTTACCTATCAGTTTAAGCTCAACGTTTATTTGCCCCCAGTGAGTTCAGGATTTTCCCCTAGTGAGAAACAAATCAATTATTACGGATATGCACAATGAAAACCAAGCCAAAGGGGGACATGACCACAATAGCTGAATACGGATATGAAGTTCATTTTATGATAGGCATTTATGCGTAATTATGGAAAAAGCAAACGGTCAACCCACGTTTCCAAATAGATGGAGAAGTCGATTCATCACAAATAGCAGATGTTTACTAGGTTTATACTACTTGCTTTTATTGCACTTTATCAAATTTTATGATTTTTTATGTTGTTACCAAGACACCTATTTACCTGGTTTTCACCAAGGTAACAATTTTTTTGATTTATGATTTTCTTTTCTTTTTTTTGATTTTTTTGTATTTTTGATCTTTTTGAATTTTTTTGTTGTCACCAAGGTACCCGTTTGCTAGGTTTTCACTAGGGAACCCATTTCTTTTAGGACATTTTCTGATTTTTTTGTATTTCTTCAAGACTTTTTCTAATTTTTATGATTTTTTCAAGACTTTTTTTGATTTTTTGATTTTATTTTTTAATGATTTTTTCAGGACTTTTTTTTATTTTTTTAGGACTTTTAAGCATGCACTGGATGCATTATGTGTAGAACTTCTTCAAATGAAGGTTGTTCATTTGTTCCTCAAATAGATCCCCTTCTGGTGTGGACAGCTAATATGCCCCTAATCTAAAGAATGATACAATAACAAAAGAGCCTAACCAATTTGGCTCAAATTTTCCTTTCTTTTCTTGATCTTGCTGATTTCGGGGATTTTCCTTTAGTACTAGGTCACCTAACTAAAATTTCCTTGGTTTAACCCTATGATTGTAGCTCCTAGAAATTCTCTATTGATATGTTTTCAAGTGATCCCTACAAGCTGACAACGTTCATCTAACAGTTCCAACTCTTGTAGTCTAGACACTCAGTAATCTTCATCAAAAATGATACCTTTCAATGACACTCGAAGTGATGGTAGTTCAACCTCAGCTAAATATTCCAATCACGTCCAGACTCATTGATGGTTTTCTTGAGGATTTTCAAGATATTCTTGTTTCTTGCTTTCGCTTGACCATTTCCTTGAGGATAATAAGGCATGGAGAATCAATGTTGAATATGGAATCTGTGACAAAGTTCTTGCATGTCCTGATTTTTAAAAGGCCTATCATTTTCTGTGACAATGGATTGACGAATACCATATCGGAAAATGATGTAATTCAAGATGAATGAGGCAATCTGCTTCTCGGTGATGTTGATTAGAGGGACAGCTTCAACTCACTTCATAAAGTACTAAGTGGTTTTAATAATGAACTTGTGCCCATTGGATGATGGCGGATGAATTTTTCCTACAAGATCCAATCCCCACTGACAAAAGGGCCATGTTGATATGAATGGTTGCAACTCCTGGGCTCTAGCATGGATAAGATTACCATGTATTTGATATTTTTCACATTTATTGACCCATTGGTAGGACTCGTTAAACATATTCAACCAATAATACCTTAAAATGCAGGAGTTTCTTAGTGAGGGTAAGTCCACTTGAATGAGTTCAATAGATACCGGCATGAACCTCACTTAAACCTCAGTCATATTCATTGCATTTAATACAATGAAGGAGAGTACCATCAAGACTTCTTTGGTAAATTATGTCATCTATAAAGGTATGGTGTGTGGATTGAAAAATAAGATTATGCTTTTGATTTCGCGAAAGATCAGGTGGAAAGGTATTGTCTTTCAAATAGGCATAGATTTTTCCATAGGTAGAGGATTCAGGGTCAACCAGGTGGCATATAACTTGATCTTATGGGTTCTCATAGGTAGGGTTAAACACTTGTTCCACCATGAACTCATATCGGCTTTGATGTTTTGGGATCTGCAAGAGAAAATAAATTGTTTCCATGGCATCAGCTGCTTTGTTATCTGCCCTTATAATTTGTTAAAATTTAATCTCAACAAAATAATTTTTGAAATAATCAATCATTCTCTTGTACAACATTAATTTATCATCCTTGGTTTTATAAGCATCATTCACTTGGTTAATGATCAACTGGGAATCACAGTAGACTTACAGCTCTCTGATCTTCCACTCGATTGCCAGTTTGATGTCGATGATGAGGGCTTCATATTCTGCTATGTTGTTGGTACAAGGAAACATCAGTTGATAGGATTTTGGAATTGTATGACTCTGTGGAGTAACAAACAAGATCCCAACACCTGACCCATGTTGCATATATGATCCATCAAAATATAACATTCATTATTGTGGAGTGATAGTAAAGACATTTGCGTCAGGGAACTCAAAATGCATAAGATGGTCGACTTCTAAGGGTGCTTATACTAACTAATCAGTTATCACTTGTCCTTTGATTTATTTACGATCCACGTACTGATTGTCAAACTCACTTAGTATCATCACCCATTTAGCTAGTCTTTCAGTGAGGTTATCCTTACTTAGCAGATATTTTAAGGAAACAATTTTAGCTATGAGCTTGACGGTGTGACTTAGCATTTAATGTCGGAGCTGTTGAGTAGAAAATACCACCACTAGACAAGATTTCTCAATGAAGGAATAATTGATGTCATAACCATTCAATGTTCTTCTGATGTAATAAATTTCTCTTTTCCTTCCTACAAAATCTTCTTGTCTAATAGTGCACCCAAGGATACCTCAGTTGTTGTGATATAGAGAAGCAGTGATTTCCCTTTAGTGGGTGGCACCATGATGGGTGGTGACATCAATTATTTCTTCATTTGATTAAATGTTGCTTCACATTTCTCATCCCATTTGAACTTGACATTCTTGTGGAGCAAGTGAGTGAATGGATGAGTTTTATCTGCTAGTTTAGAGATGAACCTCCTGATGGATTGAAACCTTCCTTGAAGAGATGTCAATTAACTAATTTTCTTTGGTGGAAGCATTTCCATGATGGCTTTGACCTTGGTGGGATCCACCTCAATTCCCTTTTCTAAGACTATATATCCCAACAACTTTATGGATGTCACGCCAAACACACATTTCTTCAAATTTAATCTAACATTGAATTTCTCTAAGTGGGTGAAAAATTTGTCTAGGATCTCCATGTGTCATGTCCTGGTAAAATATTTATCCATTAAATCATCCACATAGTCTTCCATGAAATTTTGCATCATATCATGAAAAATGGTGGGCATTGCACGTTGATAGGTGGCTCCAATGCTCTTCAACCCAAAAAGCACTATATTCCAATAGAAAGTACCCCTTGAATAGGTAAAAGTTATTTTATCTTGATCCTCTAGTGTGATTTTTATCTGGTTGTATCCTGAGAAACCATCCATGAGTGACAAAATTGCATGTCTCATTGTCAAATCCACTATAATATCAATGTTTGGCAATGGAAAATCATCTTTTGGACAAGCCTTGTTCAAATCTCTGAAGTTTGTGCAAATCCTAATGTTGTCATCTAGTGTAGATACTAGTACAATGTTATAAATCCACTTGGAATAGTCAATGGGTCTAATGAATCCTACATCCAACAATTTTTTCAATTCTACTTTGACCAGTAAGGTGATGTGAGGGTGCATATTTCTTAATTTTTCTTTACTTGTTTTACTTCAAAGGGAAGAGACAAATGGTGCATGATCAATTCAGGATCAATCCCAAGCATATCCACATAAGACCAAGTGAATTTAACTTGCCTTTCTTCAAAGAATTTGGTAAAGCTTGGTTTCTCTTATTCAGTCAAGGATTCTACTAGATGGAGAGTTTTCACTATATCTGCTTCATGAGTATTGGTGTATTGTGTTGGCTTGATCAAAACTTTGGATCTCTCTTAGAAGTGCTCTGGGAGAGTGTCAAATTTCCCATCCTTTGGTGCCTCGGAGAGGTTTTCATCATCGGATGCGCTCTTTATTTTTACTCTTTCTTGATCTAATACTACCATAGAATGGTTTTCACCATCAGATCTTTCTTTCATTTAACTCATTTTGCAGCTAAGAGATTTGACACTCCCCTGAATGGATTCTTCATTCTAAGATTCAATGATGGAACAAGCTTTAGGGTTGTTAGCACAAAGGAATTTGATGATGGTATCATTGTTTGAAAAGATGGGGATGTCAAGGGGCTTAGTTTGGTCCCATTCAATAAGTTTGGGATGCACTAGGGGTAGGGAATCGTCAGATTGCTTTAATTGGGAGGTAGTGAGGGTCCTGATGGTGATTTCATCAAGTAATCCTATAGCAAGGTTGAGTTCTATGATGTAACTCTCCTCCAAATGATCTATCTCACTAGGATTTTAATCATCTTCACTAGAGCCATCAATAGGTTGTGATCCAAATTCAAGCGATCTTAACCCCGAACTTTTTCCCTCCTCATGTGTAGGGGAATACTTTTGTATCACATTAATTTCCTTGTCATGATAAGACTCTTTAGATAATGAATCCCACTCATATTCATTTGATTTTATTTCATAGGCATCACTAGCTTCCAGTTGTAGGATTCATTCAACAAACTTTTTAGTGGCTTCTTCTTTTGTTTCATCTTTATATCCCAGTCTCATCTTGTCTTTTGGATTGATTAAGATGAGTTCAATGGGTTCCACGATGCCTTATTTTCTCTTTTCGATAGGTCCCTATCCTTTGTATCCCATTTTCTTCAATATTGAAAACCATTTGCCATATTATGTTGTTTGTACATTAGTTGTTGTTGCTTGAGATTTAGTTTCATCCTTGTAAATCTAGTTTAAGGTATCTTTGTCATTAGATTCTTCAGCTTGAGTGCTTGCATTTATGAATCTACCATCAAAGAGTGTGATGGGTTGTGAGGACTATTGGGTTCAGGTTGATGGTTGACCGTAGGACTTTAGGGTAGAGAATTGTGAGAGACATAGGGATTTGTCAATAGAATTCTCACTCACACCTTTATCTTTAACTTGGACCTTTTTCTCAAATTGTTTAGACAAAGCATTTAGTTGGGCATCATGATTGGTGGATGCAGAAGGGGTAGCTTCTTCCCTTTATTTGGGTTGTTTAGATGAGGAGCTTGGTTGAATTTCCTTATTTGGGGATGTGGCAAGCAATTTTGACAAGGGATTTGATTGGCTTGGATCACTTGAGGTGGTAGATGGGGAAGCAAGAGCTTCTCTGTTATGGGGCACAGGGACATCCTAGACTGACTTGAGGGTGTTTTAGTACTGAGGACTATTGGATTCTACTGGAATGGTTATTTCTTGCCCATTGCAAGGGAACTTCATACATTGATGGTAAGTTGAGGGAACTGCCTGCATCTCACGGATCCAAGGATGACCCAAGAGTATATTATATGTCAAGTCTTTATCTAGGACTTCACAAATTAAATCTTTCTATATCAGCCCCACCTAAATTGGAAACATGATTAGTCCCTTTGAGGCTCTTTCTTTTTCATCATAAGCTTTAATGGTGATTCTTTTCCTTGAATCTATTGCATTCTCAAAAAAAAACCCTGTGCACGGAAAAATTTTAAAGTACATATATTGAGACTGGTTCCTCCATCTATTAGGACACGCTTGACTCAACTTTTATGTATTAAGACTTTAATATGAAGTGTTGCATTATGGGGATGAGTGATGGATATGTCAGCATTTTTTGAAAAGGATAGACAATGAGGTGCAACCTGGTGCAAGAGCACCTACACCTTATTGAGTGAAATTGAAGCATTGAAGGTTGACTAGGTGTATAAGGGATATATTTAAATGTTTTATTCTTGAATAAGGCCATGTTGAAAGCCAAATATGTTGATTATAATTCTTTTAGGTGATTGGAAAAGAGCAAGTTGCAAAATATGTTAAATGTAAAACCTTTGTAATTGTTGTCATAAAGTGTCAAAAGTGCAATGTAATAGGTCATTAGAGTTCAAAGGTAGTTCAATAGAAGTTATAGGAGTTTGATTAGTCAATTTTGGATTGGAATGTGTATTTAAAGGCCTGAGAAGGATCAAACAAGGGGGTAGAGGATTGTATTGGAGATTCCAAGCATAAAATAACACATTTTTCAAGTACAATTCTATGATTTTGAGCATTTCTAAGTATGTACAACCGTACAGCCATTATCATCATCTAAAATTTGTGTCATAATGTGGTAATATGTTGTGATACTCCTCTCCAATTTTTTTAAGGGTTGCTTACTGATTTTAGAAGGAGATCTAAACAAAAATCTTGTGATCACCTGTGCAGGCTAGCAAGGTCTGAAGTTTATTTAAATGTGAAGCCATTCCTCCTACTGTGGTGACTTTTTTCTCAAAGGAATGGATTGTAATATGTTTTTTTAAGTGTCCATAGGGGTTTGGTGTCAAAATAAACAAGTTTGGTGGCCATGGAGTGGTACCCCAGGGCTGGGTAAAGTAATTTACATGTGAAAATGAGTAACTAAAGCATGTTTGTGTTGAATTTTTGATGGAATGGTCTAGGTAAGGGTTTGATGAGTTTTTGCAGAGATATTGGAAGGTTTTTGAAGCATTGAGATGGTTGGAAAAGCCTTGGAGACATGATTTTCAATCAAATCCTTGATATTTGCATTGAAAATGAGGGTTAGGAGTGCTACTAGGATAGTCATGACTAGGAGTGAGATTTGATGAGATCAAGTGACTTTGTTTTGAAATTTGGTTGATACTCATTTGATTGACATTGTGTGAGGGTTGCCACCCCTCTCTGCATCAGATTAATATCAGAGAAAGGGAATAGGTCTCTTGTGAAAGAAGGTTGAAGTTTTTTGTGTAAGAAGAAGGTGATTGGAGGAATCAAAATACCTCCTAAGGGAAATTTTGTTGCAAGGAAGATTGACAACCATGACAAATAAGTAGAAGCCTTGAAGCAGGATATTTTTGTGATGAAAGCTAAAGGTAGGGATCTTTTGGAAGAAAGTTATTTTGAAGAGGAAGAGACCTCTAGTGAGGAAGAGGAGATGGATCCAGAAGATGTGAGAATGATGAAGCTTCTGAAGGATGTGAAGAAGGATGGACGTGGAAAAATGGATGTGCCTATGTATGGAGGAAAAATTTATAGTGAAGAGCTCCTATATTGGATGGGGGCTTTGGAGAACTGCTTTGAGAGTGAAGAGATTGGTGAAGACCATAAGGTGAAGAAGGCTAAAAAAAAACTAAAAGGACATGCTTTACTATGATTAAATTTTGTGCAAGATGAAAGGAAAAAGAAAGATCACTTCTTGGGAGAAAATGAAGACAAAAATAAAAGGTAAATTCCTTCCTTGTAATTATAATGTTCAATTGCTTAAGAAGTTACAGAATATTTGAGAAAAAGGAACTAGATGTGCAAGCATATAATGAAGAATTTTATAGGCTAAGCATAAGAACCAAGCATGAAGAAGATGAGGAAGAGATGGTGGCTAGATATTTGAATGGTCTAAGATACAACATTCAGGATGAGATTAGTTTGTTAGCTGCAAAATCAGTTGAACAATGTTTTCAAATGGCAATGAGGGTAGAAGAAAAAATAAAGAGACAAGAGAAGGCAGCAAGAGGAAGAGGAAGCACTTCTAGAGGTAGAAGATATAATCCTAATTCAAAGCCAAAAAATGAGAGTCAAGTAAATTCCATGAAGGAGCAAGAGCAATCTGATTTCAGAGGTGGATAGAGAGGCACAAGAGGAAGATTTGGTGGAGGAAGAAATGCAAACACCTGTTTAGGGATATGCTACAATTGTCAAGAATTTGTACACCCATCTTTCAAGTGTCCTCAAAATCAAGGTTCAACATCAAGTGGTGATAGGAAGATTGAAATAATAACACAACTAGTTCAGGAAGAAGAGTGAAATTTCATACAAATCTACTAATCGAGAAGAGGGAGAAGAACTTATGGTAAGAAGAACTTTGATGCAAGAACCTAAGGAGGAAAACTTGAGTCAAAGGAGGATTCTATTCAGGACTTCATGTAAATTCAAAGGTAAGGTATGTAAAGTGGTCATTGATTCAAGTTCTCAAGATAATATGGTGTCTAGGGAGATGGTAGAAAAAATAAATTTAGAGAAGGTACCTCATGTAGCACCGTACAAATTTTCTTGGGTGAATGATAGTCAAACCTTAGTGGTGAATGAGCAAGCCTATGTGGATTTCCAGATTGGGGAGTGCAAAGATAGGGTCTTATGTGATATATTGCCAATGGATTTTTGTCATTTTCTCTTGGGGAGACCATGGAAATTTGATAGAAGGTCCATGTATGATGGTAGGGAGAACACCTATACAATTAGGAAGGATGATAAGAGTTTCAAACTAACTCCTTTGTAGGGTAGTGCAAGAGATAAAGGTAAATCCAAAGTTGTGATTTTTGGAAAAAATGAGCCTTTAAGGCTTGAGGACAGCAAAGGTAATATGTTTGCAGGCAAGGAACAGGGTTATGGTGCTGGGACAGTAAGAGAAGCACCCACAAATGGTGTTAAGATAGTGACAAGTTCAATTTTGCAAAGGGTAGAGAAGGAACTCATGCCTAAACTTGATTTGGTTACGGTGAATGGTAAAGGGACAGTGAGGAGTTTGGTTTTTCACAGAACGGAAGATAAATTAGGTTTTGATATAAGCAAGTTGAATGGAGACAAGTCTACAAGGCAATATGAAGGATAGAGTGAGAATTCTATGGATAAGTACATGCGGCAAGGTGAATTCATTATGGGGACCATTGTGTGTCCTATAAGCATGAGAAATGATGCCAAGCATGTGAGATTTGCAAGTATAAGGAATTATGAGTCTAATAAGATAGTGGTACATGGAAATGACAGTGTGCAATGTCTAATCACACCAAGAAAAGGACAGTGTGAAAAAAGGGACAAAGGATTGATGACAATGATGAGAGGGCAGAATAAGCAAGTGAATGTGGATGGATACAAGTGTGTAGATGAAGCCAAGAATAAGGTAGAGCAAGGTATTCCTAGATCTTTCTTGTTTGTAGGTATAAAGTCTACAACAACATCACAGTTTGATCCAGGTATAAGAGGACACCAAGCAGCAGGTCTGAGTATGAAGATGAAGGCAAGTTTTGGTGAGTACACAGTCAAAGAGACTAGACAGATCAAAAGGACTCCATGTTTGAACCAGATGAAGGAGGTTGCAGGTTTGAGGATGTGTGGAGCACCAATGTGGCATGGGGTGAACCTCTACTCTTGTAACAAGAGTCTTTTCTCTATACGTGTGTATGGTGTAGGAGCACCTACACCTTATTGAGTGAAATTGAAGCATTGAAGGTTGACTAGGTGTATAGGGGATAGATTTAAATTTTTCAGTATTGAATAAGGCCATTTTGAAAGACAAATATGTTGATTAGAAGTCTTTTAGGTGATTGGCAATGAGGAAGTTGCAAAATATGTTAAATGTAAAACCTTTGTAATTATTGTCATAAAGTGTCAAAAGTGTAATGTAATAGGTCATTAGAGTTCAAAGGTAGTTCAAAATCAATTATTTGATTAGTCAGTTTTGCATTTAAATATGTAATTAAAGGCCTAATAAGGCTCGAACAAGGGGGGTAGAGGATTGTATTGGAGATTCCAAGCATAAAATAACACATTTTTCTACTAAAATTCTATGTTTCTGAGCATTTCCAGGTCTGTATAGTCGTACAACCATTATCATGATCTAAAATTTGTGCCATAATGTGGTAATATGTTATGATACTCTTCTGCAATTGTTTTTAGGGTTGCTTACTAAGTTTAGAGGGAGATCTAAACACAAATCTTATGATCACCCATGCAGGCCAACAAGGTCTAGGATTGTAGTTTATTTAAATGTGAAGCCATTCCTCCTACTATGGTGACTTGTTTCTCATAGGAATGGCATGTACTATGTTGGTTTAAGTGTCCATAGGGGTTTGGTGTCAAAATAAACAAGTTTGGTGGCTATGGAGTGGTGCCTCGGGGCTAGGCAAAGTAATTTACATGTGAAAATGAGTAAATAAAGCAAGTTTGTGTTGAATTTCTAATGGAATGGTCTAAGTAAGGGTTTGATGAGTTTTTACAGAGGTATTGGAAGGTTTTTGAAGCATTGAGATGGTTGGAAAAGCCTTGGATACATGATTTTCAATAAAACCCTTGATATTTGTATTGGAAATGAGGGTTAGGAGTGCTACTAGGACAATCATGACTAAGAGTGAGATTTAATGAGATCAAGTGACTTTGTTTTGAAATTTGGTTGATACTCCTTTGATTGAAATTGTGTGAGGGTTGCCACCCCTCTCTACATCACAACAAAATGCACCACCATAGTTTGCAAGGTATAAACTTGCAAATCCATTGGTACAGTTGTGTCCACTAGGGCCTTTTCCAAAATTTCCTTGTGAGCGGGGGAAATCTTAAGGAGCTCCAATATAGATATTTATGCCAGGATATTTTGAAGTTGATCAAAAATGTTATATTTTTGTGATGAGGTGGCCAATTCTTTAGACATTCTCCCTTTCAAAACATATTTGGATTGTGCCCTCGTGGTAGCATTGACAGGTGTGTGGTCTTGTTTTCCTTTTATCTTAATGGTGTTGATTTGATTGTTGGTTGCAGACATGTCTTGTTTGATGTTATGGACTTGATTTAACATGATGGTGGTGTTATTGATTTGATTTTCAGTTGGTATGGTGTCTTGTCCATGTTCAATTTGGGTATCATTTATTTGGTTGTTGGCTGCAAATATGTCTTGCTCCTCATTGATTTCAATGTCATTATTTTGATCTTCCACAGCCGAAATATGGAGAATGAAAGTGTCATGAACATAATTTACATTCTTTCCTTTGTCATTCACTATAGAGGACTCCCCTTTCTCATAATTTCATAAGGGATTCTTGAATACACCGTGTTCAGTGTTAGTTTTGGGTCCTTCTATTTGTATGATCTTTTGGTCTATCATGTCTTGTATCTTATGTTTCAATTGCATACAACTATTGGTTAGGTGACCTTTGCATTGATGAAATTCACAATAGTGGGCCTCATTCCACCATGGTGATTTCACTTTTGGTTCAAAGCCTCGAGTGTCAAGCAGAGTGATAATATTTTCTGCAAGAAGTCCTCTCAATGTGGATTTGTATGTGTGAACTTCCTACGGTTGTTCAATGTTTGGTATGGTAGAGTTTTGGAGGTTGTGTTGTTTTGATTGTTTTGACTATTGCCTTGGTCTGTATTTTGGTTGTTTCTTTGGTTGGTATTTTGGGTGGTCTTTTGATTGGTATTGGAGGTGCTTCTAGACAAATTGAAGACCGGTTTGGCATTATGTCTTTTAGTTGAAGCATCGTTATTAGTATTCTTGTATTTTTTCCAAAACTTTGATTTATCATTGTTGTTATAGTTATTGGAGGAGTTAGCTGAATTATTTTCATTGTAAATTTTCAAGAATCCTCTCTTGGCCAAAGCTTCTTCAATTTTGATTCCATTTTCAATTAGTTTCTCAAAGGTTTGTGGACATTTTAATTCAAGCCTATAGCTCATATAATCTTTTAAGTTGTAAATGAACACCTCCATCTTTTCCTTTTCTGGTATAGCACGAGGATACCTTGAAAATAATATTCTCCACCTTTATAAGAATACAAGAAATGATTCTCCCTTTTTCTCTTTCAAATTGCAAAGGTCCTTCATTGTAATCTCATGTTGAATGTTATAAGAGTATTAGGTGATAAATTTATTGACCAATTCTTCAAAGGACTCGATCCCTAGGGGTAATTGTGAGAACCATTGCATACATTGTCCTCCCAAGCTTCATAAGAATAATCTCATCAAGTAATTTTCCTCATGTGTGAATTCTAGGCTCATCGTTCAAAATTCCCTTATGTGATCTATAGGTTTTGTTATACCATTATATTTATCATATTTAGGAAATTCACAATGCTTGAGAAATGCGATCATGTTTACACTTTGATCAAAAGAGTATAGACATATGTCTCGTATCGAGTATCTTTTGTGACTTCGGTTTGCATGTTTTGCATTTTTTGTTCAAGGGTTTGTATCTGTTGTGTTAAAGAATCTATGGGGTCATTGGTTTTTTCTTCATTTCTTGTTTCAGTTTGTGTTTTTGTTTTTGTCTTCTTAGGATTTCTTTTTAATTTTGTGATATCAAAATCCTCGAGTAGTTTTACCCCTTTGTTTTCTAGCATCAAAAGGTATTTTTCACCCTCCTTTTCAAAGATCCTCTCCATGAACTTATGGAAATTGGGATCTTTTTGTGCTTGTTCTATGGCTTCATCCATTATTTCTTCTACCTCATCTCGATGAATTTTGAAAAAAGGATTATCTTCTCTTTTAGCCATGTTGTTTTGGGTTTCAAGTTCTTTCTCCTTGAGTTTTTGTCTTTGTGATCTTGTTTGCACAGGCATACAAGTGATGGAAATGTACTAATATTTGACTGTTATTGGGGAGTACCAAAGGGACAAAAAAAATCTGATTACACAATGTTGTTTCGGGATTGAAGGATGATGAATCCTCATAAAGGATGATGAATCCATATGGTGAAACTTAGTTGCTAACCAAAGATAGATGTGATGATGGGGCACTTTTAGATGTTTGATCAAAGTTTTGGTAAAATATTTTCACTTGAAAATGCTAGTTTCAACAAGCTTGAGACTCAGGTGTGATTGGGGAATGGTTTTATTTTGAAGAGGCTCTTGAACTGTGAGTTTAAAATTTGGGCAGATAGAGAATTTAGCTCTCTGGTTTTGAAAATTTTATGAATGCACCAGAATAGTGCACAAATGTGCTAAATGATAGATGCACTAAGGAATGACTTTGATGCACTAAATGATGGCTGGTATGCAATATAGAATGGCATAGATGCGCTAAAATAAGGGAAGTATGTGCAAAAACAGGCGATAAATGCGCTAGAATATGGAATGTGTGCATTGCAAAATAGTATAGATGTGCTAAAACAGAGGATATATGCACTAGAAAAGTCAATGTATGTGCCAAAATATTTAAGGTCTGCACCAAAACAATCAATGGATACGTTGATTAGGAAATTGTTCTCTATTTTTGACAGTTTGATGAATTTTTCTAGTTTTTTGATAGGGAAATGATTGTTGGATTGGATGTTCTTCTGAATTAGTGGTTGTATACCCCAGTGTGTAATGTTTGTTCAAAAATTTATTTTAAAACACGCATGTGAAACACATCAAGCAAGTACAATCCCTAACGCTGTGAAGGACAATATTTACTAGATTCCCACTTGGATTTTTAGTCCAGTTGTGCTTACTTTTGGTGAATGAATAGAGGCTTAACCACACTAGCTCCCCCTTACATTGCACTCATTTCTCGGGTCATCCAAGCCTCAGTCCTCATGAATCTACCATGACAAACTTATCATTTCTGCCAAAAGCCTCAAGAATATGGGATAGCTTCAGAGGTTATAACTCTTGCACTACCAAAGAGAAAAGGGATTTTGGCATACTACAACAAAAGGGGTTCTAGTATAAGCATTTCATTTGTGGGGGATCATCCATATGAAAAGAGACCATTGTTGTCCTTCTTGTTGGAACAATCCTTGTCATACTTGAACTTTCCTCAAGTACCCAAACTTTTATCCTAGGTGGAAGTTGCTTGGCTTTAGCGTGTTCCAGGTTGGGTCATTCCCTTGGGGTGATTACCTCTTGTCCCACCAAGGCAAACCCTCTAAGGATTAAATTGCAAAAAGAAAAAGAATGGGTCTAGATTTTTGGTCACCCAATTAAGGGGAGATAATATGCCTACCATTCAACAATCACATCAAACATGGTGTTCATTTTCCCCTAATTAATCTATGTTCATAACTTAATCAAAAGAAAGAATAATAAATCCTTGCAATCAAATGTTAGTAGTTTCAGCTTTGAATTCTTTGACTATGTTTCACCTATTTTAGCAAGGTCTCTAAAAGTGTTTGAAATACCTACATAACAGAGAAATAATGATTAATTCTCATAATTATGAATTTCTGTAAAATGAAATAGATGCACCATAATAGAGAATCAATAGCTAAAAGACTACACATATGCGCTATAAAAACCTATGTATGTGCTAGAAGATTCCATATATACACTAAAAGAAATTAGGTATACACTAAAAGACTTGTATACACCAAAATATAGTATGGATGCACTAGATGAAAGGCTATATGTGCTAGAACCGTGCTCATATGTACGAAATAAGTTTTCATATGCGCTGAAAGAACTCATAGTCGTGCCAAAATATTTCACGTTTGAGCCTATAAAACACACTTTTCAAGAAAACGTTAATGAAAGGGGCTAGTGCCCCACAGTGGGCACCAATTTTATGTGTGGATATAAAGTGGAGTAGAAATTACCAAAGTAAAAACATACACACACCAATGAGATGTCTTACATAAAAGGAATTGAAATAACAAACTAAGTTGCTATGACTATCCTTTCAAATCATCCCATTGCTCTTTAATCTTAAGGATCCTCAAATTCATGCTCTCATATTTATATGTTGCACATGAATTCATTAGATGACAACCTAAGAGATGAGAATATTTGTGAAATGCAAGGATAAATGCCTACATTAACATGTTTTTGTATTTTTGATATATATAAAAGACTAAATGATGGATGAAATTATTGTTGTTTAAATGATGCTAAGATTATTGCTATTGATGTAATGCAAATCTAAATGCAATTCTATGATAAACACAATAAAAACTAATGCAATACTAAAATGCTACAAAGTAAAATTGCCATGATAACAATACTAAATGCTATGCAACTCTAAAATTCTCTCAATTTCTCTCAATTTCTCTCAATTGCTAACATAATTCCTACAACATAAGTTTATGATGAATTCTCTTGTTGAAAATTTGTAGAATGGTCTCCTATTTATATATTTTTCCAAGCCTTGAGTGAGGTGGCAGAGATGGATGGTCGACATCATGATTATGGGAGATCAATGGTGGAGCACAAGGAAGTTGGAGGAAATCATGGAGGTTGCTCCATTTGGAATGGTAAATCATCCAAGTGTCAAAGAGCATCAATTGGAAGGAGGATCCATGTGTCTCCAAGGAGGTTAGGAGGTTGGATGAATATTCCTAATTTGAAAATTAGAAATAAAAGAAATCATGTGACATGTGATGATGTGGAGAGTGATTTGGAGGAAGTTATGAGATTATGGAGAAATGTGACAAATTTGAATTAAAAATTCAAATTTAATTAAGGAAGGGGAATAATCAAATAACAAATTATTTAAAATTGTGTATTTAATTAATTCAAGAGGGAAGATGATTTTTTAATAGAATAATTAAAGGTGTGAACTATACAAATAAATTTATCAATTTATTTATATAAGTAGAGGAATTAAGATTCGTTAATTAAATAACTGGTATTTAATTAATTGTGCTCCAGACCATTTTTATGTGTATATAGGTACCATAGTGAAAACCTAGAAAACATGCACTACATTTGAATAAGCTTTGCCTCATCATCTATCAAGGCTCACATCCATTCCATCCATCCATTATCATGATCATGCTTTCATCCATTCCATGATAAATGTGTGTCCAACCATGGCTTGATCACTTGAAAGGTGTCTAAACTTACTACACTATTACCATCCTCTATTTTCATCATCCCATTTATCCATAATAAATGTAATCTTGTACCCAATTGGGGGATATTCTTGAACCTGGTAGACAAATTGGATCCTTGTTCATACCTCAAGTCGCATAATCCTTCAAAAAATATATATATAGATAATCCTTTAAAAATAAAAAAAATCTAGATAATCCTTCAAAAAATCAAAATATCAAGATAATCATCAAAATCAAAAACATCCAAATAACTCTCAAAAATAAAAAAAATATTCATAAAAGGTCAAAAACATCAAAAACGTTATTAGACATTCATGTATGAGCTGATAGCCCAATCCAATAATCAAACTACAGAGCCTCTACATTGTCATGTAAGAAAGATCATCATTAATGAGCCCCTCAAGAATTAGGTCAATCCCCTTACGTCCCCTTAACTGGCTCTAAATATTGTCAAAATACCAAAAACTATAAAATATCAAAAAACAATAAAAACAACCTCGAACAGGGGCGGTGAGCCTAGCTCGATTGGCTAAAGAATCTTGTTGCAGAAAAGAGGTCATGAGGTCTGGTCTCCCCATCATCCTCGTGGTATCAGAGGTCATGTCATGCCAATGTCACCAGTCACGTGAAAAACAAAAACAACCTCAAACAATCTCAAAAGAACCAAAAAAACATTCAAAAAATCTTTAAAAAATTCTCATCACCTATCCTAATAAACTATCCATCCCTAATAAATATATCATCACCCTCATCCTTTGATAACGCAATCAAACCAAACATAGCAGTTATCAAAATTTAAAACATTCAATCAAGAATAGTGAAAACTTGATCATTGTCGACTGAAACAATGCCTAAATATCAATTGCCTTATCTATCAATATCATCATCAAAAACATTAGCATCCTAGTATGAGCCTTAATGTATGTATCTTTCCTACAATAGGCATCATCAATGCACAATATCCCTAAACTACAAACATCATTGGCAAGTGATATGGTCATTGAATGAACACAAGGAAAATGAGAGTGGGGTGAATCAATTGTACATTAAAACCTCAAAACCCTCATAAACATTTAGATCCATATCAAATTTATTAACCCTTAATCTATTAAAATGATTTAGCATGAAATCAAATAATAGAAACTGAAAAACATCAACACCATGCACAATGGAACACCAGATTTACGTCGGAAACCCAGGAAGGGAAAAACCACGATGAGGATTATCTCACAAGATAAAGTAATTGCAACATCGAATACAAAAGTCTCACTACCCAAAAGAAAGAAGGGCTCACTGCCAGATTATAGAAAAGAAGAAAGAAGAATGTTATAGTGAGAAATCCATCTCAATGCAACAAAAAATTCCACCACAACATCACCAACACATTCATAGTCTCTCTAAAGATTGTAGACACCTTCTTCTCACTGCTTCTAGTAGTCTAGCTCATTAAAGCTTGCACTGCACTTCACAAATTCACACTTCACAACTCTGCAATTCACAACATACACAATTGTTTGTCAACACAACATGTATTTATACCTTCTTCAACCTTGAAAATTTTCTCTATGCATGCACCTCAACTGTACAAATTCAAATTAGTTTGGCACTAAGCATCCCCACAGTGGAAAGGAATAAAAGTGGACCACACCACATCTTTACTCAAACCCAAATTATACATATACACCACACCACGCTTCCCCAATCACAAAAGCAAATCCATAGTTAGTGTAAACCCCCAAGGTTGGTCAAACCTGTGTGAACACCATTAACATTTAAATACACTCTTCTTCAAATCACTTGAAGAATGTACACACCCAATACACTTAGAAAACCTTTCATACATTGTAACTCAAGAAACCAGCTTGCAAAGCACCAAACCATGATAAGCTTCAACTGAAGGTAGATATGAACCTTATCAACACATGTCCAGAACCATAAGATGAAAAACCAAACTACAGATAAATGTAGAGAAAAACCATTTCTCCCAAATAGCACTACAACACGGTTCACACACTGGTGAACACTTCTTCTTCACAATGATTCAGACCAATAAATTATAGATACAACACCTATGAATATATTTGATTAACATATCCAAACCACACAAGTAGATCTTCAACATAGAAGAAATGTGGAGCAAAACCAAAACACCACTTTGTACACCAAAACACCTCTGCAACACACTATTTCCTCTTTTATTCAAATTTTCCCAAAACACTTAGAAACCAAGCACTCGAGATGCATTCTCATCATCTTCATCACTTCCTTATCACCATTAGACTAAATTCAACATAGTTATACATCCATAAATATAAGCTTATCAAACCAACACTAGATTTTTACATGAGTAGCACTTACGAATGACAACTTAATGAAACTAATCAAAGCATCATCATAACTTCTCAACCATTACCAGTTGACATCAATGATGACACAAACATAAGCTTGTTAACATCAATGACAAAACCAGCTACTCATACTTGCAATAATCTCCCGATTTATCATTGATGGAAACACATGATGTGAAAAACCATCAACAACAAACATAATAGCTCTAATCACCAACACACTACTCCATATCAACTCTTTCTCTTTCTCAACCTTACATCATACTCTCCTTTAATCTATCCCTTTCTCAACTAGACCTTTTTCACATTATTTCCTCTCCCCCTTTAACATCAATGGAAAATGGAAACACATTTGCATCTCTTTCCCCTTTGACATGCATACTTTCTCTCTCCTCCATAGGCAATACCTATAAGGGACAAAAACTACTCTACATACTCCCCCTTAGGAGCACACCACAAACTATACCAATCAACAACTACTACACATATCTTTTGACACTTCTGACAAATTACACAAACAAACATGCATCAACACTTACCCCCTTGACTATAACAACCAACAAAGCACCTCCTAATCCCTCTAAGAGGTAGCCTCCAACATCAGTCCAAAATAAAGAGTGAATCTTGAAATCTACTAAATTGATGCATATCCTTATGTATATAGTTCAAAGGAGGGGTAATAACCAATAACTTCTCTTGGAGGTACTCAAAATTATCCTTAGGAAGATCTTTAGTGAATATATAAGAAACCTAATGTTTTGTAGGCACGTGTACTCAAGCTTCACTTCATTCTCTATAACCTTATCTCTCAAAAAGTGATACCAGATTGAGATATGTTTTGTCCTTGAGTGCATCACTAAATTCTTTGAAATGTTAATAGCACTTGTATTGTCATAGAAGGTAGAAATTGGTTCATCATATACAACTTTGATATCCTTCAAAGTTTTCCTCATATATAATACATATGTGTAGCAAGATGCTAGATAAAGATATTGAATCTTGCTTCTTTCTTAGCCAAGACACCAATCTGCATTCAAGAAAGAATGTACCTCCACTTGTACTTTTCTTGTCATCCACAAAACTTTCCTAATCAGCATCTGTATAAGCACTCAGAGAAAAATTAGTATCCTTTGGATACCACAAGCCATGTTCTGGAGTTCCCTTTAAGTATATGAATATCCTCTTCACTAATATGACATGTGACTCTCTGGGATCTTCTTGAAATGTAGCCACAAGACAAACTACATGCATGATATACAGTCTAGTAGTAGTTAGGTATAGCAGTCCTCCAATCATTGATCTATATTTTATTTGATCAGCCTTAGGAGATTCATCATTCTTACTTACCTTGCAACCAACAATCATAGGAGTACATACTAATTTATACTCTTGCATTCCAAACTTATTCAACATTTCCTTGACATGCTTTAATTTTGAAATGAATATACCTTTCTCTATCTGATTAATTTGCAGCCCAAGGAAGAAATTCATCTCCCCAAACATAGACACCTCAAACTCTTTTCGCATCTCTTCTTCAAGTCTCTTGCACATAGCTTCATTTCCTTCAACAATTAATCATCAACATACATAGCCACAATCAAGATTTAATCTATTTCAACTTTGAAATAAATATTACTATTTGTGGTACCTTTACTGAATCCTTGTTGTATCAAGTACCTATCCAACCTTGCATACCAAGCTCTAGGATCTTGATTTAGTCCATACAGTTCCTTCTTGAATCTACAAACCATATCTGGTTTGTCTAATAATTGAAATCCTTCTAGTTTTTCAATGTATACTTCTTCTTCCAACTCATGATTCAAGAATGTACACTTCACATCCATTTGATAAACCTTGAAATTCTTATGTTCTACAAAATACAAAAACATCTCTATAGCTTCCATTCTTGCCACCAGAGAAAATGTCTCCTCAAAATCTATTACTTCTACTTGTGAGTAGCCCTTAAACACAAGCCTTTCCTTATTTCTTACTACTTCATTCTCATTCAATTTGTTCCAGAATACCCACTTAGTTCCAATCACATTCTTGTTTGTTGGTCTTGGGAGCTGAGATCTCAAGGAACAAATTTTCTATCTACTACCTCAATTGATATGGCTCAAGTAAACTAGAAATGGAGGAGAATTTGAAATTTAAAAGAGTGCATAAATTATCTAGACCTTTTAGACATCAAAAATTAAAAGTGTAGGGTACTGATATTTTTTGGACAGCTCAGCAAGCTCTCTATACAAGATGATAGTGTGGATGTCAAATGACAACACACTACAGTAGTGTCTTGTACAGACAAAAAATATCAGTTATCACTAGAAAACACAAAATGCTTTCTACAGATTTCTAGATGTGAAAGGGTGTAAATTAAATATGAATGTATAAAATTAAAGGTGTTAAGTGAGAGTTAAATAAAAATAACAAGGAGAGGTTTTACACATCACCAGGAATGTTTGATAAAATTTGAGCTTTCTTCAAATAGTTATTCCACTTGCACCTACACACACAAGACCAAAGAGAAATGTTTGGGTGGTTGTATATGATTTTTCCTCAATCAAACTCTTGTATTTGTGTTTCCACCTCCATGAATAGTCTTAGACAAGATAATGAAAATAGACATGAAATAATAAAGATGAAAAAAGATAGAGATAGTATGCTCAGTGAGAAATGACTCTTGAAGAGTTACCTCTTTCAAGAATGTAAGAAAAGCTTGCTAGTGAAATAAAGAAGAAACAAGGACTTCCAAGATCACAATGGCCTACTTAGTAGATGAACTTGTGTTTGCAACAATGGAATTTACTTTGGAAGTCTTAGAAGAGTTCTTTGCAAAATATGTGTGTAGAGAGATGAAGAAAGATGTGTATTCTCAAGAAAAAATGTTGTAGAATAGTAGAGAGTGAGAAGAGAAGAGAGTTTTTTGTTTCTTCAAGAGATAAATAATGAGTTACCTCTAGAATAATGAAAATTGAAGCCTAAACTGGAGGGTGAAGAATTACTTTCAAAAATGCAAAAGAGACTTTTTGGTCTAGGCGGTCTGTCTTAGTAATTTTTCACACGATTGCATGTTAGTAGAGGTGTTACACTACCAAAACATGGCAGGTGTGATGTCTCAATGGCCACCTTAGTCACAATTTTTCACAAGATGCTAGAACAGCTCATGGGCATCTTCATGATGCCCATTGGTCCTTGGGAAAATAAAACTTAACGGTCAAAGAATTGGGCATTTCCAAATGGAAAGAAATGGTTTAAATTGAGGGAGAGAATAATTATCTTAGTTTATCTAAAGTGGAAGGTGTATGTAGTGTGAAATTGCATAAGATGTAATTTATGTCATTACAGGTCCCAAATAAATTTACAATGCAAAGTTATACATATGGAGAGAGGTAGATATCTAGAGTGATAGAGATAGGATATATGGGGAGATGGGGAGAGGGGGGAGGGGGAGAGATAAAGGGAGAGATATATAGGTGGATAGAGAGAGAGATAGGAAGAGAGGAAGAGAGGGAGATAGGAAGATAAGGGGAGATAAATATATAGAAAGAGTGAGAGGGATAGATAGATAGATAAAGAGTGAGATATAGAGATATAGATAAGAATGGGAAGGAAGGAGGGAGAGAGAGACATGGAAAGACGTGGGGTTATGTAACATGCCCATTTTTCTATCCATTGATTTTACTAAGTTTTACCCACATGTGAACAATTTATGATACTAAAACTTAGTCAATAATTTTTTTCTTTTCTAATCAAATAACATAATGCACATTTGATACAATCTCAATTCAAATGTATCATTGTATTACAAAGAAACATTACTAAATTTCAAGTAAAGAATCCATATTACATAATTCCATGATAATATTTTCCATTTACAATTTCCTCAATAAGAATAGAGATATCATGATTACATACTCTTGCCAATTTTTCACCTATAGCTTAAATTGGTAGAGCTGGAGCAGTTTATTTTCATTTTTTAGGTGAAAATATTTTAACACATTTTTCTTTGCTTAACCATTGCATATATTGAGGTTTAAAAGAAAAGATCCAGTGGTTATTGTGCAATGTGTTTCACCAAAAGGAAAGTATTCAGTTTTCCATTTAATGCTTTGTAGTATAAAGGATATTACATGAGCATGAGATATAAGATATTCCTTTCATTCAATTATGTAATGATTTATTCATTTCACAATGTTGCATACATTTTGCAAGAGATATATATACAAAATTGTACAATATTGTAAAAAATGATGTTTTTCATATTCATTAGAAGGAGAGGAGTAATCTAATGTCCCACACAAGCTATGGGAGTAGCTAAGCCAATTCAACATAAGGAATATACTATGCATCTAAAGATAAAGAAAGAAAAATAAGCATATAAGAAGAGACATATCCATCATTGCATGTTTGTGTTTGGTGTTGGTCTTCATTGCAACTTCTTATCCTTGCCCCCGATCTTGAGTGAACCTGCATCATGATGAGAAAAGTTGTTAGAGCTCTGGATATGAGTCTTCCTTTGTGTCCTATCAATAGAAATATAGCACATTTCCTATGATGCATTAAGTTAGTTGAATAAACATCAGAAGTATGCAAGAGATCCTGAAAAAATAAAATATCACAAGAGCATTGAGCTTCACTATTTTTTTATCTAACATGTTTGTTCATTGTGTAGGTATAGGATAAATCATGTTGCAGATCCATTTTTGAAGACATCATAGAATGTGGTGCAAAAATGGGCTCCCACAAGCGTTGAACCCAGCATGTTGCCCCTAATTCTCAAAAGCGGATTGAGATAGGAAACACATTCACAATGCTCAAAAGAAGCATCTCAATTGAAGGAGTATTTCATAAAGTAACTGCAAGAGATTCAAGCTCATTGATCATTCATGAAATTCAAATCTAAGAGTATAATGAAATGAAAATTATAGATGAAAAATAGCCTATCTAAGTACTTAATAAATATGTAGATTTGAATAGAAATGCACTAAGTTTCATTGAAGGATTTTTTGTTTGCAAGAAATGTTTCATGCTATCAATGTTGGTTTTCATAATACTATTATCATTTCTGCTATACATCATGTTCTCTGCATATAATGTGAAGGTACATCCATCAAGAAACAAGAGGAAATGGTAAATAGTGCTTCAGTGTGTAGAAAATAATGTGGAGTGCAATATGTGAAGCTCATCATAGATCTGGGTATGCAAGTTTGAATGAGGAAATAGCTTTTACATAGAGGATAGCATCATAAAGGTATATTTTCATGATTCATTGTTCAATGTATTGGCATGGTTCAACTTTGAAAGAGAACATTCATAAAGTAGACCTTTCATTACATCTAAAGAAATGAGGTAGTGATAAGAAGTATGGGCTGAGCATGATTTCAAATGCAAACATGTTTTAACAAACTTGCTATACAGTAAATGAAAGAGATGAACAAGGAATCTTAATATCTAAAAGTAAGGAAATGGAGCCTATACTTATTTCTTCATGGAATGAAACAACAAAGTATAGTCGTAGCCGTGTAAGGTTATGGAGGAGAAATGTAAGTGGAAAATACCCAGTATGTGTTTCAAAGAGTAAACTCATAATAGAACAAAAGCTGCATTTTTTAGAGCAAATAAAATGGAGCTACAGTTGCATATATCAAAGAGAAGTGGGGCCATGTTGTTTCTTTAGATTAGTAAGCAATGTTATCTCCATTCCTATCTTTTTCTAAAGAAAATAAATGCATTTTCACAAATAGAACATCATGATGGTGCTAGGGTTTCAAGCAAGGAGGAGGGTTTCCAAAATATAATTTGGGTATGAGCTTTTGTGACCTTGGCCTATAGAAGTTCTATATTTCTGCAAATAGTCAAACCCATAAATATTCATATGAGAGGTTTTGCATATACTTAGAAGATATAAAATATGGAGTTTTGAGAGGTCACAACCTTTCATAGGGAGGTGTTTCATGTTGTTTCATTCAAAACAATAAATAACTTGCCATCTTTTATCACATAATAAAACTCCCATAATGCCTTATGAAGTCATGGTTAAGAGAAGCAAGAAACCCTCAGAAATGGCAAAAACAATGAATGGAGAATGCAATGGTTTTGAATTTTGTAGAAATGATAGAAATATAGATATTGTTGTGCAAAATATATAGACATTTTGTTCATTTTTTCCCTTTATTGAGCTTGTTTTGAGCTTTTAGCAACAAGAAACAAGAAATGATGTCAGGTTCAATGGATTGAAGACTTACCCAAGTCTTGTGTCGATTTCTCATAAAAGAGTTGCATTCAAATGCCCTAGTAAAAGCTTCTATAATTCTCTAATGGCGACCTCAAATAATGAGGAGGTATCAATAGAAGGAAACAAAATGGAGACTGCAACCTAAGGAGACCGGAAATGTCTCAAAATGGAGACTAGAATACTTACCCAATGATTCCTTGAAGAAGGTCAACATGAAAATAGTTGGAAAGGGTGCAGATTTGTAGCTCAAAACCCTAATGGTGGTGGCGGCCAAGCAGAGCTTTTCCTCCAAAACAAAGAATGCAAAATGATGCAAAAAAGGTGGGATTCGAGAAGTTTTGTTTTAGGATTTTTTTTCTTTACCCTAATTCAAGTTGTGATTTTTGTCACATTTAATTAAAATTTAAACTCCTCAAGTAATAACCTTCATGCCTAGGTTAAGATCATGCCTTAGGATTTCCTTTGATTTTTAAAGAAAATTGCATGGTCCTATATCTTCTTTTATGATTTTATTTAAAAATCAATTAGGCCTTGAATATTTTATGCTTAGTGAAGATTTATATAAAACCTATGGCTTTGGTGCCTTGAATTATTTTCTGATTTTTATAGAAAATAAAAGATTTAAATGAGATATATTTTTAATTTTTACAATCAAAAGCTCAAATTAGGAAGGTTTTTACTTTGCAAAAAAAAATCAAGTCAATTGTAATTCGAGCCTTCTATTTTGAAAACTGAAACTACAAATAATGTAAAACATCATTAAGGAAATGTTGTTATAAATTTCCTTAATGTTTGCTATTTTAAAATGTAGTTAGTGTCAATAGAATATTTCTATTTCTGAGTTTGAGTTCACTTGGGCGAAGTGGGAAAAAACTAGGTAAACTAAAGTTTCTATTTCAGTCTTCAATTAGTTTAAGCTTGATTTTGTGAGTCTTTTAGATCGACCTACTAGAGATAGAAAGTTTCGATCTTTTTCAACTAGTTTGGAGGGCATTGATTTTGAGGCTTTTCTTTTCAGCTCGAAAATGGATTGAGGTTGCTATTATGAGGTTCAGTTCAGGCAGATTTTTCTATTCTCACTATTGGAGACACTTTGGAGGTTATATTGGAGGAAAACTTAGTTTTTTCTCAATTCATATTATTGTTTCTTCCTCTCTCGTTCATTTGTAGAGAGTTTTGTAAACATTTTTGTAGTTAGACTTTGATCTTGCATACTCTTTCAAAATCAATAAATAGCAGAGCTTTCCTTCTCATATTTTGCCTCATATTTGTAGTATCAATTTGATGTTCATTGTGGTTCAAAATACTAAATCCTTTTATGTCTTGTTATGGTAATTTTTTGTGCAAATTTTCATATAATTCAAGTTGTGCGATTGTGTTCACTTCAAGCCTTCATACAAATTACTGCTGATTTGTACGTTTCAAGTGAGATTGTGAGGGTTTAAAGTTTTGAGAGATTGTTTGTGAGTAAAATCATCAAAATCAATTTAAAATTCTGGTGAATCATCCTTAGCTCTTAAGATTTCATTTTCAAGTTTCCTCCTAACCCTTTCCTTAGAAATTCATTTATATTAGGTGATCTACCATGGGAATTAACCCGCTCTGGAGACTCACTCTCACCATAGATTACTCACAATCTGAGAGTGTTTGCATGTTTCAATAGGATAGTTAGGTTTATCTTGGCTGGGGTGCAATCCTAATTAACACATACATAGCTTTCCACAAGCTTGATAAAATAGAGATACAAATGGTCCAAATGTCCTTGTTGGCATACATCCTCAAATCTTGGTCACCAACTATATGAGGGAGAGCATCACTCAAGTGCTTTTCTACCAACCATGGACTTACTATGGTCCCCCCAACATCTACCTAACTAGTAAGATGGCCCTACCCTTTGACACAGAGATTGGTTTGGTAACCTCATAATTCTAGCCTTCCTAACCATGGTTTTGTGTCCTAGAAATATAGAGATACCATACATTGGAAACAACCTATATGTATGGCATTCCTTACCTAGTTTGCATCTTTGGATGACAGTGAACTAACAATGTAAATAGTGGCTACTTATACTACTTTTTCCAAATAATTCAACACCTAGTACTTCGAGTGCAAGTTGTATGTTCAACCACCCTTAGCTTGATTTGGTAATTGACCATTCATACTCTAACATACATTCCTATAAAGATGATGACATGACATATTGACTAACTAGGTTACACCCTTTCCCATGTGATGAGGTAAAAATAACCTCATCAATATACTGAACTAAATACCCTTCCTCATATCTTCCAGTCACCTTTACCTCACCAATTAACTTTCTTTAGGATTAGTAATTACTCGCTTTTTGTAGAAATATGTATAATCTTTATTTCCTGAAATTAATTGAAATAAGCTAACCTGCACTAACATAATGGTTTATTTTCTAAGTATTGTACAGGTTAATAAGCATAATCAATCATCATGCTAGCCAAGTGGATTCAACGCGGACTTCAACACAATTGAAGACAAGCAACAGAAGAATAGGCACCAAATATTTAGGGTAATGCATGGTGGATTGAGTTTGTATTGCTTTATGTTATTTTTAGTTTGAAGACTTTATGGCTCATCTTGAGCCCTTTAATTT
Organism: Sequoiadendron giganteum; assembly: GCA_007115665.2. Classification (NCBI taxonomy): domain Eukaryota; kingdom Viridiplantae; phylum Streptophyta; class Pinopsida; order Cupressales; family Cupressaceae; genus Sequoiadendron; species Sequoiadendron giganteum. The sequence continues at coordinate 493,702,179 of CM021108.1, read as the reverse complement.
TTTATGTAGTGGACTTAAGTTCGTTAGTTAGTTGAATTTTAGTTAAAGACTTCTTCAATGGTAATATTTACCAACTGAATTATAGGATTATGTTAGTAGATTTTGTATAAGTATGTAACTATCAGAAGCAATGATATAGAGAGATATTGTTATGTTGTTGTAATGAGTTTCTAAACTATATTTATGAGTTATATTTTCAATATGAATAAAGAAAGTTTTGCACGCCTCATTCTGAGTTATAAGTATTATGAATGGAATCGTTTTGAATGGAGCAATCTTGGCGTTACAAATTTTATGTGATCTGAGCTAAGCGTAGGAGCACCTGAGAGCTGGCCACTCGAGGGACTGTAGAATAGATAGATAAGTATTCCATTTTTAATTTTTTTATCTTCATTTTGTAAATGATAATTGTGAGTGAAGTTTATTTTCATGTGTCGAGCTCTATTAAGTTAATCCTGCATGTTGTAGATTGAGTCTGTAGTCTTTTAATTTTGTTAACTAAAGTTTTATAGCACCTACTTTCATTGTTAGTTGCAAGCTATTAAGATTTTTTATGTTAATCATTAAGTTTGCTATCCATTGTTAGTCAGATGTTTCATAGTTTATTTTCAGTCATTTCCTCTTTAGCAATTTACATGCTTATTACTTTAATTATCTCCATGCTTTCTAGTTTAGTTGTTATGCTTTTTAGATTAATCATTTCCTGCTTTCTAGTTTAGTGGCTTTAGTTAAGTTTCATTTCAAGTGTTCCAATCACTTAGAAAATATGAGAGAGATAGTTGAGAAGTTTCCTATTGTATATAGCCTTTGAACACTACCTGGTTGATATTTGATGCACTTTTCAAACTAAAGAGATAGGACCTAATGATAGCCTATCACTTTTTGGCACCGTTGTCAAGGACCTTCCTTTTCTAGTTTTAGTAGGAGATACCTTGAATATCTATTTTAGGCACAAAAATAGTCCTTGGGCTTCCTTTTCTGCATGGTCAGGAAGCGAGGCCCCCATAGAAGATTCATACCAAAAACCCCCCCAGTTGATGTACCAACCACAAGTAGGGAGGAAGCAGTCTTAGATCAAGAACTTACTAAAGAATTGATTGAGCAGGATCAACTTGAGACCTTCCCGCATACCCCAGAAAGAGAACACATATTTGTAGGGGAGCGTATTCCTTTGCAAACCCCAGAACCTCACCTATTTGAGTGAACTTTTGAACGAAACAAATCCCCTTCAACATCATGGGTGACCATAAAAATGTCATTGACCCTCCTCCTCCACTGCCACATACATTCACTTATCCTATTGTTATTGATGTAGATGATGATACGACTATGAAAAATATTTTTCAAAACTTCTAAGGTTTGTCTTCTAAAGATCCTTACCAGTTTCTATTCAAGTTTAAAGTCTTGTGTCAGACATATGACTACAAGAATGATAGCCAAAAACTAAAGCTTTTTCCCTCTACTCTGAAGGACTCAGCAATGCGTTGGTTCATGAGATTAGCTTCAAGGTTGATTACCTCCTAGGATGACATGGAGTTTACCTTTCTAGATAAATATCAAAGTTACTGTATGGTCAGAGATGTTCGAACTAAGTAAAAATGAAGACGAAAGCCTAGAATATTGCCTAGATAGGTTTATCTTCTTATCTAAATGATGTGGTAGAGAATCCATAAGTTTGGAGATTCTGAAGACCATATTTCTCAAAGGTCTTGATGAATATTCTCAAAGAAGCCTGGATTTAATGAGAAAAGGAGATGTGTCCCAACTGGGACTTGATGATATCACTGAATTATGTCAGAATTTCTCTCATACTCGAGGAGGTATCTGAAATTCTACTCTTTTTAAAGGTTCCAATAATATAGGAAAACTATGTGAGGAGATATCCAATCTTAAAACTAACATTCTTATTTATTTAAATACAATGATAGATGGAATACAAGTCAAAACATGTAATCTTGAGACTCTATCCATCTATTTTCCTAGGTGTTGCAACAAACATCTATTGAGAGAATGTCCCTTGGACAAAACAGACATTTTTCAAGTTTGTGAGAAGATTCATGCCACTAACCAATGCGAGATATTGAATGCAATCAAGAATTCTAAGAAAAGCACATCTCCGGTTGAGGAGGAAATCAACTTTGTAAATCAAAGAATTGGAGGGAATTTTTCCTATGGCCAAAATTCAAACCCTGCTTGGAGACCTCAGAAAAACTGGAATAATAATCAGTGGGTAGCACCCTAGCCTTAGGCACCACCTCAACCACCACCTAATTGGGGGACTTACCCTTGGGGACCACCGGAATGGGCCAATCAGTCCTAGGGAAACCCTCAATGGCCCAACTAGAATCAACACCAATGGTATCCTTAAAATCCCGCTCCTCAATGGAATCAACCTTAGAATCAGTTTTATACTAGTCTCAAAAGGATGCCTAATCAATAGCATAATATTTTACCAGCTCCCCAAAAATCTCAACAAAATGAGCAAGTTAATAATCCACAAGTATTGACACAGCCTATTCTGAACCCAAAGAAAAATCATTAGAATAGCCCAGTATATTCCACGAAATAGGACAATGTTACTGGACTCAATGCTATCCACTGTAGAAATTTGCAATTAACATTTGGAAAAACACTTTAGCCGCCTACTATTGTTGAAATCTTGGATGAGCCTATTAAGGAGTCTACTGAGATGACTAAGACAACTCCCACATCTTTAGAGAAAAAACTAGAAGCTAAAGACAATACCTTTCCGCCATCTTCAACTCGAGCTTTCAACCTATCTCAGGAAGAGGGGGGTCAGTCTCCAACTAGCTCTTTAAAGGATTCCACTCCTAAAAAGAAAACTAAAGCACCTTTTTCTGGAGCATCTAAAACCAACCATTGTGAAAGATACTCCAAAAATTTCCTCGTCCATCGAAACTACCTTGATATAGGAAATCAAACAATTGCAAATTGAGGTTCCTTTGCTACAAGCAATTAAAGAGATTCCTTAGCTGAACCAACTGATGAAAATATTATGTATCAAAACTCTAGGGAGGAAACCAAAATAGATAAATATCATTCACATAAATGGTTATCTAGTTGACTTTTTGGTTGGAAAGACCACTACTCTAAAATATGATGACCCAAGTAGCCCACTTATAATAGTAACAATCAATGAGGTAGCAATACCTAATGCACTAGTGGACTTGGGAGCAGCCATTAATGTAATGGTTGTTGATGTAATGAAAAAATTGGGGCTCACTAATTTACACCCCAAAACTACAGTCTTGCAAAGGGTAAACCAATCCATAGTCATTCCCAAGGTTTTCCTTGAGAATGTTCTTGTTAAGGTTGATAGATGGGAATATCCAGTGGACTTTAAAGTAATTCAGTCCCTTACACCAAAAGACAGTTACCCAATAATTCTTGGAACACCATGTTTGGCTACTGTTGCAACCAAAATTAACTGCAAAGAGGGAGGAATGACCATTTCACATGGTCCTAATAGCAAAAATTTATTCCTGTATTCTCCTACCAAGTCTGTTGAATATAATAAAGTGTGGGTGGATGAACCAGAAGGTCCCAATAGACAGGAAAAGTTAGCTTCATTGGCCATGGTAGTCATCAAATAGCATGGTGAAGAATTGGAGGATGAATTGGAAAAAAACATAAAAAATATTACCATGGATTCAAGAATTGATGAGATGTTGAACGTAGAAGAGTTACTAGGACAACCCATCAACATAGGCCACACTGGATTTGATAACACCAGTTTCATGGGATTACCTTGTCCTTTGGAAAATATCATTCCAAAAATAGATCATTTCTTTGAAGATATTGCCAGACTTCACAGGACCATACCTCATAGTTGTCCACTTGAAAATTTGACAAAACCAATATACATGGTCACATCCAATCATCCGAGTGTTAAATCCATTATGTTGCTGCCAGGAAAAACTTTGAACATTAATAGTTGGTTGGCCGAGCCGAAAGAACAAAAATTGTTTGATATCCTGGTGAATAGATCCAAAACTTTTGCTTGGGACTACACAGATATGAGAGGAATACACCCAAGTGTGTGTAATCAACATAGCTACACTGAGAATGTTCGACCTGTTCACCAACCATAATGGAGACTCGATCCTAGCTTGAAAGATATCGTTAAAACTAAAATTGAGAAACTTCTACAAGTGGGGTTTATTTATCCCATTTCTAATAGCAAATGGGTTTCACCTTTGGTCATGGTTCCAAAGAAAAATGGAAAGTGGAGAGTGTGTGTAGACTATAGGTAACTTAACAAAGAAACCCATGGAGATTATTTTCCCTTACCATTTGTAGACCAGGTTTTCGATAACTTGGCTAGGAGAAAATATTTTTCATTTCTAGGTGGATTCAGTGGATACAACCAGATATAGGTAGCAGCAGAAGACTAGGATAAAATGACTTTTACTTGCCCTTGGGGAACATTCGCATATCGTTTTCTTCCTTTTGGGCTATGCAATGCTCCTAAAACATTTCAGAGAGCTATCCTGGACATATTTGTTGGGTTGGTGAATGAGTGTGTGGAAGTTTATATGGATGACTTCACTATGTATGGTTCCACTTTTGATGAATCCCTCCAAATTCTAGACAAAGTGTTGAAGCAATGTAAGGATCATCATTTGTCCCTAATCCATGAAAAATGTATGATAATGGTAGAACAAGGAATAGTGATGGGACACCACATCTCGGCTGAAGGGATAAAACTCGATCCTAAGAAAATTGAAGTGATACAACTTGTGACCCCAAAAACCCAGACTGATGTTAGAAGTTTCTTAGGGCATGTTGGATACTATCAAATATTTATAGAAAAAATTAGCAAGATTGCAGCCCCTATGTTTTCCCTTCTCCAAAGAATGTAGAGTTTATTTCAACACCTGAGTGTCATTCATCATTTGAAATCATCAAGGAGAAAATCATCTCTGCTCCTATCCTCTATGGACCTAATTGGAACCTTTTGTTCCATATTTATGTTGATGCATCTGATGACTATTGGGGTGGTGTTAGGAAGAGAAGATGAGAATGGGGGAAAGTACACTATATACTTCATCAGTAAGAATTTGACTCCAACAAAAAGGAATTATACAACAACGGAGAAATAATTCTTAGTTGTAGTCCATGAAATTAAGAAATTTTGACACTCCAAGGAGGTTTGTATAATTCCTTTATAAGAATTAAAGGAAATGATTCTTTATTCTCCACCTTTATAAGAATACAAGAAATGATTCTCCCTTTTTCTCTTTCACATTGCAAAGGTCCTTCATTGTAATCTCATGTTGAATGTTATAAGAGTATTGGGTGATAAATTTGTTGACCAATTCTTCAAAGGACTTGATCCCTGGGGGTAATTGTGAGAACCATTGCATACATTGTCCTCCCAAGCTTCATAGGAATAATCTCATCAAGTAATTTTCCTCATGTGTGAATTCTAGGCTCATCGTTCAAAATTCCCTTATGTGATCTATAGGTTTTGTTATACCATTATATTTATCATATTTAGGAAATTCACAATGCTTGAGAAATGCGATCATGTTTACACTTTGATCAAAAGAGTATAGACATATGTCTTGTATCGAGTATCTTTTGTGACTTCGGTTTGCATGTTTTGCATTTTTTGTTCAAGGGTTTGTATCTGTTGTGTTAAAGAATCTATGGGGTCATTGGTTTTTTCTTCATTTCTTGTTTCAGTTTGTGTTTTTGTTTTTGTCTTCTTAGGATTTCTTTATAAGAATAAGAAATTTGCAACTACATTGAACTTTCCAAGGAGGTTTGTATAATTTCTTATCCTGAATTAAAAAAGAAGATGGTTATTATGCTCTGGTATAGGATAAGTTTCCATATGAGAATCTATTTTCCATCTCTACTAAAACTCCCTCAGTTTCCAATATTGCCAACTACTTGGCCACCTCAGAAGTACCACCTGATTACATCAAAACAAAATAAATTTCTTGTGAGAGAAAGCACCCGTTTCAAATGGATTAATGGGATCCTATTTTGATGTAGGCCTGATATGGTTCTATGATGATGTGTTAGGGAAGATGAGAATTATAGTATCCTAAGATCTTTCCATGATGATCCTTCTAGAGGGTATTATTCTACTAAGAGGACATCCCATAAGATTTTATGTGTAGGATGTTATTGGCCCTTTATGCATAGGGATGTCAAGAGATATGTTCACCATTGTGATGAATTTCAAAGGGTAGGGAGACCAACTAAATCTAATGAAATGCCCCTACAACACTAAGTAGTCCTTGAATCATTTGAAAAATGGGGATTGTATTTTGTTGATCCTATAGACCCTACTTCACAAGGGAAAGAGTGCATTATGGTATGTACCGATTATTTGACTAAGTGGGTAGAAGTTCAAGCTCTACGAGTTGTTAGGGAGGAATAGATAACTGATTTCCATTATAATAATTTTTTTCCCAGGTTTGGAGCCCCTAGGATGATCTTCACAGATCAAGGTCCCCAATTTATGTCTAAGGTTTTTTTAGCCTTCACCGATCATTTCTAGGTGAGCCACAAGAAATCATCACCCTATCACCCTCAAGAAAATGGTCAGGTGGAAGTCACTAATAGGGAGCTAGAAAACATTTTAACAAAAATAGTGTCATCAAGAAGGAAAGACTGGGCTAGAAAACTACCTGAAGCTATTTGGGCTTATAACACAACGTGGAAATCAACTACTAGTTTTAGTCCATACGAGCTAGTTTTTGGGAAGAAACCTCTCTTACCTATTGAATTCGAACTCCAAACTTTGAGAACAATCATGGAGTTAGGTATAGATCTTAAACGAGCCCAGGTAGAGAGATTCTTATAGCTTAGTGAGTTGGATGAACTCTATTTGGATGTCATCCATCAAACTGAACTAGTGCAACAACAACACAAAGTCTGGAATGACAAGCATATTAAGGAGAGAGAATTCCATAATGGGTATTGGGCACTGTTATTTGATTCCAGATACAAAGATCACCGAGGAAAACTCAGAACTCATTGACTTGTTCTATATGAAATTTTTGAGGTATTTTCAAATGGCACAGTATAATTGAAGCCCATTGATGGTGACACCCGAACTCTCCTAGTTAATGGTCATTGATTATGCATCTACCATAAACTTGTTAATAAAGAAGAATTTACAAAAATTATAGAAATGTAGGGATAAATCCAATGCATTGACTCTGCTACGACAAATTCAATATAGTTTTAGTTTTTGATGTTGTATGTAAAAAAAAATTGCATGTGTATGAATTTATTTTCTTTCAAAGCATTTCTTTATAATTTTTCATCTTTTGGACTTGGCTAAATTTCATTTCCATTTTGTAGGACTTCATTTTAAATCAAACACAAATTATGGCGCATCTTCTTGTGATGCTCTGGAACTTGTTGGTTCAGGTGCTAAGATGCTCTAGAAATTGTTGGCTTGGTTGTTGCGATGCTTTGAAACTTGCATGTCCAACTCGTGAAATTCCTTGCTTTGTTCCTGTAGTTTGGCACATTGTTCAATAGTACTCCAAAAGTTCTAAGTCCAAACTTCCACATTCTTCTTCCTTCTTTCGGCAGAATCTTTTGACAATGCTCCAAAAAAATTCTTGTTGCATTCTAGCTACATCTTTCAGTGATGCTCCAAAATTTTGTTGTTTCTTTCTTTTGGTGGCATCTTTTGGTGATGCTCTGGAACTTTTCTTGTTGCTTCTCTAGCTACATCTTTCAACGATGCTCCAAAAAAATTTGGTTGTTGCTCCGACCGCATCTATCAACGATGCTCCAAAATTTTTGTTGTTGCATTCTAATGACATCTCTCAACAATGCTTTGGAACCTTACCACTTCACTTCTTCCATTCTAGGTGCATCTTTTAGCTTGCTCTGGAACTTTTCATCCTTCACCTCAGCCGCATCTTCCAATGATGCTCTAGATGTTTGTAAATTATTTTCTTTTCCCAATGCTTTGATTTTTCCAATTTCATACACATGTCCATTTTCAAAATTTTGTTATCACCCTGGAATCCATATGTTGGCATTCCACCCTTTTGCCCACACTACCATATCCTTTCATAATAATTAAAATTATTAAGACATTTGTTTCATCATAATAGTCCCGCCATTTACTAGTTGTCCCATCCATGTCATAATAAATTCATCGTCACCCTCACCAAATCATGCAACTATTATGTTACGTCAACAAAAGGTAAGTGATGTTCAATTAGTGGTAGGATGTAAGGTACATATAGTTTTACTTAAATTAGGTAGTTATTTTGAATAAAGATTAATTAATTGGCAGGAGCCATTCCATCTCCCAGTTTAGTAAATTGTGCCATTGTGTGATTTCTTCAATTACGGCAATATTTGTGCATTTTACCATGCAAAACCATCATGATTATATAGCAGAGCTCAAGTAAAACAATTAATTCCTCTCCCATCGGTTGTATCAAAATTATATTCTCTTCCATCTACAATTCATTTGTTTAAACAACGTTTCTTTGAGTGTCATAACACTTCCATAGAATTGAGTAGAGTAGTGAGGGAAGAATAGAATGGGAGGAGCTAAGAAGAAGTCTAAACTAGCTTCGATGGATAAATTGTTGGCATTGGGCAGCATTGCAGGCTTGTTTCAAAAATTTGAGTGGCTAGAATTTATGAAGAATTTTGAGGGGCACAATGAGCAGTTGGTAAAGGAATTTGCAAAAACAATTGTAGATGGACAAACTATACTGCATGGAAATTGTTTCCAGGTAAGTCCAAAAATTATCTCTCATCTTTATAGTCTTGAGAATAGAGGCATTAACTTGATGGAAACTACTCATATCACTTATCAAAGAATGGTAGATTTATTTCATAGGGAGGGAGAACCTTAACCTTTGATAACTATGAGTACTATGGGATAAAATAAAGGTTTCCAAAGAATTTATATCCTAGAACCTTGGAGAACTTTTGTAGCTTGGATAATTAAGCATTTTACCTATGAAGGACAAGTAGCAATGGTAGTAGGACCCCCTTTTCAACTTCTTACACATTTGCACCATGGCACCGAAGACCCTTCTCTTAGGATTAGTATTCTCGCATTCATGTGTGACTCTATCACTATCATTATAGAAAATTATAAAATTGGTACAGAGCCACTCAAACACCATGGCCTTATTCAATTGATTTGCAAATATCATTTCTACAAGAAACCAAAAAGGAAATGGGAGAAGTTTCTATAGAATTTTGTGAATTCAGAGCCTAAAGGACAATTTGAGGAAGGAGAGTCATCCAATCAAGTGACTAAACCTTTCAGATAACATTCCCTTGAAGCTTTAGATGGTCTTGAACTTCAACAAACCACAACAACTCCTGATGGCGTAGCATCAAAAAATTTACCTCATATTGCAGAAACCCTAGGGCAATCAGAAAATCTAGAAATTATACATTCAATAGATGAAGAAGAGCCTCCTCGCAAGAGGAAAAGGAAAACCAAATTGAAAACTCCTCCTTTAAGGAGAAGTAAAATACTATCAGCTGAAATCAGTGAGACTGTAGGTTGTGATACATCGAGCTCTTCTAAAAAGAGAAGATGAAAAACTAATGCACACTTATTGGAAACTAGAAATCAACCCCCTAAAGAGACCCCAAAAGAAAGTTAAAGATGGGTTGAATGATCCCCTAAGGCTAAACAAGAGAATATGTCATCTCCGATAGGAAAACAAGAGGGAAAGGTTCAATCACCACATTATGTAGATGTTGAGGATGATCCTCTAAGACAGTTGTCCCCTTTAATTGACAGAGTTACTAAGTTAGGTTCACTTGATGTTTCTAACAAAGATAATGTACCTAGTGTTGAGGAAAATATAATTAATGATAATATGGAAATCCTTGATATGAATTTTTTTTGTTAATACAGGGGATGAAGAATTTGATCAGAGGGGAGTGGAATTGGAAAAATTAAAACAAAATTGTTGAGTTGAGATACCAGTTGCAAGGAAATGAGGAACAAATTGGCCAACAACAAGAGGAAATAGAGGCACATACTACAATCATAGGGAAAAGAGATCAAGAAATTGTGGATTTGAAAATACAGATGGAACAAAAAGACAAAATTATTGAGCAATTGTAATATCAGATACAACAGTGGAATCAAGAAAGTAAAAATCATGTGGTTGATTTGTCTAAGAAAGATAGGCACATCAAAGGTTTAACAAGTAATTTTTTGCAACTATTTACTCCTTTTGAAGAAGAAAGGAATAAAAAAAATTGAACTTAATGCCTCTTTGAGAAAATTTGTTGAATTAGGACAGGATTTGCAAGAAAGTGATTCCAAGCCTATAATGGAGTCCAATGGAACACAAACTGAACCAACTATAATGGAGTGGTTCCAAGTACAAATACCTCCATTACTAATGAAATGGATAGAGAGATGTTATTTTATAAAGGAGGCGGGCATTAAAAATGCTTGATTGAAAAAGGAATTAGTTATGTTAAAAGAATTGTTTGACAAGGTGTATAAAGCTAAACAAGATGATTCACAAATAGGTGAATTGTTGTTAGCGTGCAGAAGACCATCCAGGCTATATTCTATATTCCTCAATGAGTAACTCCTGAGATGGAAATTACATATAATTTACAACAACAAACCGCATGATCTTGATGACAAAGAATTTGTCAAAATATTTGTAGAATCAACCCCTGATCAACAGGACTTGTTTGTGCGAATTTTTTATTCATAATTTGTTCTTGGAAAGATACACATATTTTTATGTCAATTTCTTTGTTGTTGAAGTTCAATTGAGGTCATTTCTATCCACCATGTGTAATCAAATCCAATGGTAGGAACGGACTAGGGAATATGCACAGGAAGAGAAAACTATTGGACTACAAATAAGGTATCCTCACTGAAAGCCTGCTACCTTCAAAGCACATTTCCTGAGTATCAAGATTAATGAGGCTATACAAAGTAAATACAATAGTAACCTTCTTCTTTGCTCTAAACATTTTCAAGATCAAGGGAAAAAATGATAGGGATAGCTTGGCATGCATGTGAAGAGAGATATACTCCTCTTCCTATGTATCTTAGGAGAAGAGAGGTCAATTTCAACTCTTAACATTAGATGGTCCTATAGAAGAGCAGAAGCCTTGGTTGGTATCCTAAAATAGTTTAAAACATATTGGATTGACATGAGATACATACCTCCTTTTCTTCTTTCACCACCCCCTGCAATACATGTCAACACAGATCAGAGCAAAGAAAATTTTAAAAGATGGACAGCAAGGGTTAAGCTTCAGCAGGGTTTTCTGAGAGAACCTGAGGATCTGGATATAGAAGCAGATGATATTTATGACCTCAATGATAAGTATGCAGAGCTTAGTAGAAATAGGGGAAATGGATGACAGGGGGCACAACAAAGAGTAGGAGGACCTACTCAAGCTTAGGAAGGGGAGGAAATGATGAGGTAAAAATAACCTCATCAATATAGTGAACTAAATACCCTTCCTCATATCTTCCAGTCACCTTTACATCACCAATTAATTGTATTTAGGATTAGTAATTACTCACTTTTTGTAGAAATATGTATAATCTTTATTTCCTAAAATTAATTGAAATAATCTAACCTACACTAACATAATGGTTTAGTTTCTAAGTATTGTACAAGTTCATAAGCATAATCGATCATCATGCCAGCCAAGTGGATTCAACATGGACTTCAACATAATTGAAGATAAGTGCCAAAAGAATAGGCACGAGAACTTTAGAGGAATGCATGGTGGATCGACTTCGTATTGCTTTATGTTATTTTCAGTTTGAAGACTTTATGGCTCATCTTGAGCCCTTTAATGTTTTATGTAGTGGACTTAAGTCGGTTAGTCCAGTGAATTTTAGTTAAAGACTAGTTCTTCAGTGGTAATCTTTACCAGCTAAATTATAGGATTTTGTTAGTAGCTTTTTTATAAGTATGTAACTGTTAGAAGCAATGATATAGAGAGATATCATTATGTTGTCATAATGAGTTTTTAAACTATGTTTATGAGTTATACTTTCAATATGAATAAAGAAAGTTTTGCCTGCCTCATTCTGAGTTATTAAGTATTGTGAATGGAATCATTTAGAATGGAGTAATCTTGGAGTTACAAAGTTTATGTGATATGAGCTAAGCGTAGGAGCACCCAAGAGTTGGCCACTTGAGGGACTGTAGAATAGATAGATAAGTATTCCATTTTTAATTTCATTGTCTTCATTTTGTAAATGATAGTTGTGAGTGAAGTTTATTTTCATGTGTCGGTATTTGTTAAGTTAATCATGTAGGTTGTAGATTGAGTATGTAGTCTTTTAATTCTGTTAACTAAAGTTTCGGAGCACCGACCTGTATCAATGGGTTATTTTTTAGGTGATGGATTTACCATGATTAGATTAAATAAATACCCAAAGAAGTTATGGAATACAAAGAAAGCATAAAATAAGAATTATTATACTATATATCCATGAAGCTTCCATGATTCACTTCCATAGCACCTCCTAGCTTGCAGCGTATGATTGTTGCCCTCAGATTTGTGTGTGTGAGCAATTTGACTATGTCCTATGCAAGTTTTGAAGGATTTGAATGACAAAAGACTATGACAAATGACTATACCTATGAGAAATAATTAAATAAGCTAAATGAAAAGTAAATTCTATAATCATGAAGTGGTGGTTCAAATTGTGAGCAAAATTGACATTTTATAAAAAACGTAATTTTGGATGAACAGGCAAGATTAAAAGCTGACAAAGCCTAAAATTAGTGGACAGGATTTCATGTGACAATCCCTAATTAGGGTTAGGAAAAGATTGTTAAATGAGTGGTCAAGATTTCATTTGATAAAATCAAATTGGCAGTTGAGAATAAATATGATAATTAGTCAAAAAGATAAAGAAATTCAAAAAATCAATAAGATAAGAATTGAACTAAAAAGCAGATTTTTGGAAAATCAAGAATTTGCTCAATTACTTGATTTTTGGAAGAAGATTACCATTTTGAATTAAATTAATTCAAAATAATGATTTTATGTGACAATAAATAATCTTTTTTAGATTATTTACTAAAATGGAGAGACAGCTAATAAAACAAAATAAAACAGAATCATTTTGAACAATTTCATTTATTAAAAATGAGAGAAATGTTAAATTAGGTAATTAAATAATTAAACATAATTATTTAATTTAGAGGATTATGATCGATAATTAAATAAATTAATAAATTCATTTAATTATGAGAATTAGTGACATATTAAATAAACAAATGAAATTCATTTATTTAATAATGAGGAAGAATAAATGAATAAAGGTAATTAATTAAATTAATAAATTTATTTAATTGTAAGAAGACAATAGACAATTAATGACGTATTGGATAAATAAATATATTTTATTTATTTAATAATCATGAATAATACAATAGACATGAATTAATTAAATAATAATGAGTTACTTAATTAATAACCGAATATGGACCAAGGACATAATTACATGTCGTAATTATGCTAGGATGAAAGTGGTAAAATAGAGCTTGTAGGCCTAGGTCATTTTTATGTGTCTACATTTGCCCCTCTTTGACATGATGCAACATGTCACATTGTGGCAAAGAAAATAAGTCAAAAATATGCCCCAGTGCAAAATAGGATGAGGAATAATGACGAGGAGGGTAGCGGTATGCCCCCTCAAGAGGATAGTTGGGTTTTGAGGATACGAGTGTGCTCTCGAAAACGGACAGGAAGACTAGAACACGACGGGACAAGAAAGTGTTAGTGCAAAAGATATGGATGATGATATGGATGCAATGCCTATATGAGATGACCGAGAGAAGATGACCAGACAGAAAGGAGATGCATGTTAGTTCCTAGACCAAATCCTTCAACACATTACCATAGGACTTTAATCCTTATTTCTCTTAATCATCATTGGGCAGATTATTGTAATGGCCAACAAACACCATGATATGACATAAATCAAGGTGTACAAGGTCGTACCATCACATAAGATAAGCAATCGTAGACAAGGATGATAATGACTTATACCAAGAGCGCAATTGCCCCAGTCTTTTTGTCATAACCAACCACAAGTATAAAAAGACAAGAAGGACAAGCCATGAAATGTTGTTTCTTCTCTAAATCCTATTTCCAGGACATCCTTGAGACACTAGCAACATGATTGCCAAAAGAACAAAATAAATCCATTATCATGATACGTCATTGTTTTTCTAAATCTCATAGTTAGGACATCGCTGAGAAACTAGTAACATGAGTGTCAAAAGACAAGACAAACATCATGAGACGTCTCTCTAAATCCTGTTGTCGGGATCTTGTTGAAAAACTACTAACATGAGTGTCAAAAAGACAAGACAAATGTCATGAGATGTCATTGTTTCACTAAATCCTATTGTCGGGATCTTGCTGAAAAACTAGTAACATGAGTGTCAAAAAGACAAGACAAACGTCATGAGATGTCGTTTTTTCTCTAAATCCTATTGTCGGGATCTCGCTGAAAAACTAGTAACATGATGAAAAAGCCAAAGATAAGTGTCAAATGTTTGCCAAGTGTGTCTGAATGCCAAGTGTTTTAATGTCAAGGTTGGCAAATGTCGAGCGATATCAAATTCAGGAAGGACACATCCTGAATGATGTTGATATCTAGGAGATCAATTCTCAGAGTTAGGAGAATCCATCAAAATTCCAAATGATGAGGATAATGCTTAGGAAGGACACATCCAAAAGCATAAAGAAATGACGAGACTTGCTCTTCCAAAGGACACATCTTGAAGAAGAACCCAAAATTTTTCCAGGTTAAATTGTCTTGATAGAATTTGATTACATGTCATTGTTGATATGTTGAATTGACCGAGATTGCTAATGAAATAGACTATTGATAGATTGCTTGCTCGGGATTGATGGAAAGTTTGCTTTATTTTAATAAATTTTGACGTGTGTGAAAATGTTGTGCCATGAACCCTAATGATCTGACCTAGTGCGGCCTTAGGGGCTCATCGATTGATGGCCTTGCCTACATTGTGCACTCAGAGACCTCGTAGTTCAACATGACCAATGACATTGTCCAAAGGACAAAAGTTTGAATTATGATTTTATTTTGGCAAACCTAGAAAGACTGACCTAATATCTCGAGGATTCAAAGATGAATCTTGCCTACGTAGAAAATGCGCAGAGACAATGTAGTTCGGACATGGATAAAATATTGATTGACGTGATGAATTGGATTGACAAGACAGACATTGACTTTATCTTTGTTTTTGGGATTTTGACATTGATTTGGATGTTTTTGTGTTTTTCTCAAGACATTTTTAATTGTCTAGGACTTTTTTTAGGACTTTTTCAAATTTTTAGGACTTTTTTCAAGACTTTTTTAGATTTTTTTGACTTTTTTCAAGACTCTTTCAAATTTTTATGACTTTTTGCAGAACTTTTTCAAATTTTTAGGACTTTTTTCAAGGCTTTTTCAAAATTTTAGGACTTTTTCAGGACTTTATACGAATGCAAGATCATGTGCAACACCCACTTCAGTTACATGATAAAAGGTCTTGCCCCCAGACAAGTTGAGTAATATGGACATAGGTAGATGCGGGACAAAAGGAAAGGATATGCAAGGGGGATATCAACCAGACGCTAACCATGGTCAGAATCAACAGGACATAGGACGAATGTCATGAATGTGTCAGGCCATTGTGATTATGGAAAGTGGGTAAGGGTCGATTAGAGTAACAGTAGATGGCGAAGCAACGATCAACTACGCATGGCGCCTATTTGCTAGGTTCTCACCATGGTACTTATCCAATGTGCCTATTTGCTAGGTTTACACTATTGGACGAATGTATTTCTTTTTACTATTTTTGTCATTTTTTTATTTTTTTGGTGTCGCCAAGACACCTGTTTGCCAGGTTTTCATTGAGGGACGATTTTTTCTTTATTTTTCATTTTTTTTGTATTTTTAGGTTTTTAGCCAAGCTCTCCAATGCTATGTGTAGAACTTTCGCAGGTGTAAGTTGTTGATGGGTTATGTCAACTGTTCTCCATCAGGTGTGGCCAACTGATAAGCTCTAGAACCAAATATTGCAGTATTAATATAAGGACCGAGCCAATTAGCTTCAAATTTTCTAGGTTTTTCACAGTCAACCTGATTTCTTGGGTTCTACAAGAGGACCAAGTCACCAATTTCAAATTTTCTCACCATCACTATTTTGTTATAGCTCTGGTAGAGATCATTTTGATATGCCTTTAAGTGATTCAAGGAATTTTGTCGTCTTTCTTGTAACATTTCTAACTCATGTAGGTGAGACTATTTGTACTCTTCATCATCGATCATTCCCTTCAAGGAGACTCAAAGAGAAGGAATTTCAACCTCAATGGAAAATATGGCCTCAGATCCATAGTCAAGGGAAAATGGAGTGGCTCCAATGGGTGTACGAATGCTAGTACGGTAGGCCCATAAGGCAAGATTGAGTTGTAAATACCAATCTCGACCAGCGTCATTGATGGTCTTCTTAAGAATGTGAAGAATTATTTTATTTGATGCCTCAACTTGAAATTTACCTTGTGTATAATATGGGGTGGAGAAGTGATGTTGGATGTGGAATTTCTCACAGAATTCATGAACATCCTAATTTTTTAATGGACTCGCGTTATTTGTGATGATGGACTGTGGAACACCATACTGACAGATGATGTAATTAAGGATAAACTTTGATATTTTCTTTTCAGTGATTTAAGTGAGGGGGATGGCTTCAATCCACTTAGTAAAGTACTTAGTGGTGGTGATTATAAATTTATGGTCGTTAGAGGAGGATAGATGGATCTTTCCCACGAGGTCGAGTCCCCATTGTGTGAAGGGCCATGGAGAAGTGATCAGTCTCAGCTCCTATGTAGGTGCATGGATAAGGTCACTGTGCCCTTGGAATTTCCAACATGTTCTGACAAACTAAAGAGAATCTTTTTCTAGTGTCAACCAATAGTATCCAAGTCTAGTGACTTTCCTAGCTAAAGTTGGACCACTCGAATGAGATCCACATATACCCTCATGTACTTCACATAAATTTGTTTGGGCTTCATTAGTGTCGAGACAGCGAAGAAGGGTGTTATCCAAGCGATGGCGATATAGGGTGTCACTAACGATGGTGTGTCAAGCAGCTTTTCGGATAAAGGACTTTCTTTGGTTATTGGAAAGGTTGGGTGCTAGGGTTTGGGACTTAAGATAATCATAGATGTCCTGGTACCAAGGCTAACTGGGACCAACAATTTCACAAACCATTTATGACTCTAGGATGTCATATGCAAGTATCAACAGCTATTCCACTAAGAACTCAAATTGTGAAACATTTTTGGGAATGTCTAAGAGAGATCCAATAGTAGTCATTGCATGGGCTACCTTATTTTGTGTCCTTAGGATTTGTTCAAAAGAAATCATTTAAAAATATGTCATGAAGCTATCCACCATTCACTTGTAAGGGAGCAACTTTTCATCTTTCATGTCAAAATCATCATTCACTTGGTTGATAATTAATTGAGAATCCTCGAATACTAGCAATGTCTGAATTTTCCATTTAATAGCAATTTTGAGTCTTGTGACCAATGCTTCATATTCTGCAATGTTATTAGTACAAGGGAAGGGGATCCAGAATGCCTTAGGAATGGAATCCCCTAGTGGTGTGATGAACAAGATACCAACCCCTAAGCCATGACCAGTATGAGACCAGTCAAAATACAATTTCCATGGTGACGTAGGCTCTGCATGAAAGATAGACTCATCGGTAAAATCAATTATCAATGGATGAGTACCTTGGATGGGTGTGTCTGCAAGTAGATCTGCTACTACCTATCCTTTTATTTCCTTGTGATCAACATATTGTATGTCATAATCACTTAAAATCATGACCCACTTTGCTAACCAAGCTGTCAATGTTGCCCGACTTAGAAGATACTTTAATGGATCAATCTTAGCTACCAGGTGTGTTTGGTGATTCAGCATGTAATTTTTGTGTTTTTGTGCTACAAAGAAAACTGCCAGGCATGCGCATTCAATGGTTGTATAGTTCAATTCATATCCTATCACTATGCAATTGATATAGTATATCGCTCTTTCTTTTTCCTCTACGTCATTTTGTGCTAATAATGCCCCCAATGCATTTGTAGTTGCGGAGACATATAGGATCAATGGCTTGCCTTCAAGGAGTGGCATTAAGACTGGTGGTGTCAAGAGATATTCTTTAATTTGTTTGAAGGCTTTGTGGCATTTGTCTGTCCATATAAAGGGAATACTTTTGCGTAATAGATATTGAAATGGTTGACACTTGTCTACCAACTGTGCGATGAAGCGTCGGATGGACTGCAGTCTGCCCTGAAGTGTTCTCAACTCACTAATTCCTTTTGGTGGTGGCATGTCTATAATTTCTTTCACTTTAGCAGGATCAACTTCTATGCCTCTTCGTGAAACTATGTAGCCCAACAGTTTGCCCAAAGTGACCCCAAAAACACATTTTTTTGGGTTCAAACGAACCTTGTAATCCTCTAGCCATCTAAAAATTTTGTCCAAGACTTTGAGATGATCTTTCCGTGTCCAAGATATTTCCAATAGGTCATCTACATAATCTTCCATTAGGATATGCATCACGTCATGAAATATTGTTGTCATAGCTCTTTGGTATGTGGCGCCTGCATTCTTTAAGCCAAAAGGCATGACATTCCAACAGTATGTTCCCCATGGGCATGTGAATGTTGTTTTGTGTTGATCTTCAGTTGCAATGCGGATTTGGTTATAGCCCGAGAAACCATCCATGAGAGACAGCATCTTGTACACTTCGGTGAGATCAACAATCATGTCTATGTTCAGCAATGGGAAATCATCTTTTGGACACGCCTTATTTAAATCTTTGAAATCCATACATATACGAATTTATCTATTTGGCTTTGTGATAGGGACAATGTTGGATATCCTGTCGACATAGTCTATTGGTCTTATAAATCCAGCATCTAGTAACTTCTTTAACTTAGCCTTGACAAGTAGTGCAATCTGTGGATGTATTTTTCATAAGTTTTGTTTGACTGGCTTGATTCCCGAGATTAGAGGAAGATGATGCAATACCAATTCTGGATCAAGGCCCGACATGTCAACATATGACCATGCGAAGTTAATTTTCCTGTCTATGAAAAAATGTTCAAATTCAGGTTTTTCTTCCTCTGACAATGATGCGGCCAAGAGAACCATTTTAGGATTCTCTAGCGTAGCTATGTTAACTTCCATTGTGTCTTCAATAAGCATAGCTGATTTTTCCTGTGTGATGGGAAGAAAGTCCAATCCTCCATCCTTAGGCACCTCAGAGAGGTTTTCACCTTCGGATACGTCCTTTGTTTTTACTATTTTGTTGTTAGAAGGTGCCTTGCGGTTTTCACCTAAAGACATTTCTTTTTTTATTTTATTCTTTGTACTTTTGTGACTGGAGGATTGCATAATCTCCCTGAAGTAAGTTGCACAATCTAGGTCAATAGAGAATTTGGCTTTGTGATCACCCCATGGTATGCCTTCCCAGAGCCCCATGAATTCTACTATTGCCTCATCATTCTGAAAGATATTCATCATTGGTGGTTCTTGTTGGTCCCAGTCAATTAGTTGTGGGTAAACAAGGGAAATCCCATCGTCAGTGCTGGTAAAAGATGGGGAAGATACAGAAAGTGTGCAAATTGAAGCCTCAAGTGTGAAGGAAAAGTTATCAATTTCAACTTCCATGTCAGATGCAATGCATGGACCATATTCAAATTCAGATGAGTTGAATTCATAGACATAATAGGGGATAAAATTATCAGCATCATGACTAGTGGCTGGCATTTCAAAGGCATGCATAGTAGGTTTAGACATGTTAGGTTCTTGGGTGGGCTCAAGAATGGGGCGAGATGATTCAGATGTTGCCAACGATAATTTATTTTCTTTTGGATCCCAAGGAATACTTACCCATTCCTTATCTTTAGAATGACAGTCAATAGGATCAATGTTGTATTCTTTTCAGAAGCTTTCTTCAAAGGGGGGTTGGCCAAGTGCCAGGTATAGTTCATCAATATCATAGTTGCTAAGGGTTTTCTCAGATCCCCATTCCCATTCATTAGAGTTAGTTTTGGTAAGGGATTCTTTGCGTGTCTCGACACTTTCTGTAGCCATTACATCCTCACTTGAAAGTTCATAGGTGTGTTGATCATCAGTTCTGAGTTGGCCAAACCCTAGCCCCATGTACCTTGGTTGTGCAGAAATAATAATAGGTTCTCACCTTCCATTGGTGGCTTTTCCAAGGCCACTTGTGCCGTTAAAACCTAGTGCCTTGCATACGTCATAGCCTTTTCCATAGAGATGCACTGGTAGTGGAGGTAATCCTTATGGGTTTGTGTAGATCCAATTAGCTATGTCGATAATGACTTCATTACCCAAATCTCCACATAGGGTGAATACTGTTTTTGGTGGAATATTGAAATTTATTTTAGGCTCGACTACAAAACATGGTTTACCATAGACTTTAGGTGGCTTAGGTATTGTGGTGATACAATAACTATTTTTAGTTTGAATTCTCCACAGCCAAGGTCCAAGATCTGAAGGTCTTTACTTGGTATGGAGGCTGAGGAAGATGGTGTGGCAGAAGTTGATGGAATGGATGATTTGGTGAGTGCAAACGGGTCAATATATTTGGAAGAGGTGGAAGTGGAGGCCTCTTGATTAATGGGTACCTGGTGCTCAACAGTGGCTCTCATATTGGTACAGTATTGGAATGGATTAGGATATCTTGGGATAGTAATTTTAGTACCATCAAAAGGGAACTTCAGGCATTCGTGGTATGTGGAAGGAATGGCCTTCAAGGCATGAATCCATGGGCGACCAAGTAAGATATTGTAATTTATGTCATGATTCAAGACCTGGCATGTTGTATCGATAATAACTGGTCCCACACAAAGTGGAATTGTAATGATGCCTTTAGAAGCGTGTTCTTCATCATCATATGCCTTGATGACAATGCTCTTGGTAGCATCCACACATGCATCAGAGAAGCCAAGAGCTTTAACTAATTTTAAAGAGCGGATGTTCAATCCTGCTCCACCATCTACTAAGACTCGTCTAAACTTATGTTTATGGACAAAAACCTCGATATGGAGGGCGTCATTATGAGATTGTTTAGGTGAGGAATAGACAGTGTTCGAAAATGAAATGTAGTGAGGCAAAGTCAAATAGCCGACCATGGTTTCAATATTATTGACATCAATGTTGTTTGGGATGGAAGACTCTTGTAGGACTTTATCCAAGATGGCCTTATGTGTGGGTGAGATGCAGAGCAATTCAAGAATGGATATTTGAGCGAGTGTTTTATTCAATTGCTTAATAAGGTTGAACTCTAGTTTAGGGTTTGACAGCTTGGCAGATGGACCAGGTATGGTAATTTTAGGCTAACGAGCAGAGGGACCTGGGATAGTGACCTTACCTTTATGTGTGGTGAAATTACATTCTGGGGCCTTTTTAATGGCAATAGTATTGACACACTTATCTTCATCAGCAGCACGAAGATGGTTAATGATGGTGCCACCGAAATAATTGTAGGCAGGATGGACGTTATTGTAGGCAAGACAGACATGATTGGCTTGGTTATTGTTATTCTTCATGCCATATGAGGAGGGATTACCATAACCATGATCCTTTTGTGGATTCTTGTGGATCGTATGATCCGAATTAGATGTAAATGGTTGACCTCCTATCTCAATGGTGCGGTTTTCAATAAGGTCTTGCACAAGATTTCGTAACTAATGACAAGGATTTTTGTGCCCTTTGACACGGTGGTAATCAAAAAATGCATTATCATCCCACCATGATGGCTTGAACTGACCAGGGTCATATGGTTTAGGGTCCTACAAAGTTATGATACCGTTTTGGATAATTTTCTTTAAGACAATTTTGATAGGCTCACCTAAGGGTGTGTATGTGTGTTTTTGAAATTGGTGTGGTTGACGCGGCTACCTTTCATTAAATTGAGTAGGATTATTTTGAATAGAATTGGCAGTTGGTGTGGGTGTGGTCACAGGTGTATTGTGATTTTGAACTCCTTTGATGGTGAGTACATGACTTGTTGTATTAACGGTTTTGGAATCGACTACACCGTCATTGGTGATGTGTTTGTTCTTGACCCAGTACTTATCTTTGTCAATGGGAGGATTTACATTTATTTTTTTAGGACCGTATTTTAGCTCTCCCTTTGCAATAAGGGCTTTCTCAATCTGGACACCTTTTTTGACTAGGTGTGTGAAATTTTTGCAACAATGCACCTACATTGCATATTTGAGGGGACCTAGAAGTGTTTGTATGAACATGTCAACCTTTTCATTTTTTGGTATGTCAATGTGACAACACCTAGCTAGACTTCTCTATTTTTGGAAGAATGGGATGAGCGTTTCACCAACGTCCTCTTGCATGAGATTGCATAAGCTAGTAATAGAGATGTCCATGTCAATGTTGTACACGTAATTTTTTATGAATTTGCATTTAAGTTCATCCCATGTTTGGATATCCTTTTGAGTGGAGAACCATTCAAGGGCGGGACCTGCAAGACTTTTAGAAAAGAGTCTCATCAAGTATGTTTGTTCATAGGCGACGTCCATACAGTTGGTCACAAATTCTTGGAAATGTTCAATAGGGTTTGTCTTTCCTCTGTATTTGGTGAAATTAGGCGACACATATCC
The DNA here is from genome assembly GCA_007115665.2 of Sequoiadendron giganteum. Classification (NCBI taxonomy): domain Eukaryota; kingdom Viridiplantae; phylum Streptophyta; class Pinopsida; order Cupressales; family Cupressaceae; genus Sequoiadendron; species Sequoiadendron giganteum. Next base: position 493,679,451 of record CM021108.1, on the reverse strand, counting down.
CAGAGGAAATGGTGGCATGTATAAGTTTATGTCACAGGGATATATGGATAAATCATATGACACCTCTGATTTAATGCCGGATATTTTTATTTTTTCTATAGTCTTCTCTAGACCCATTAGCCTACCTTGAAAGGCACTCATCATAGGGTCATTTGTGGCCCCATACATAGGATTGATTGATACACCCTAGGTCCCCATTTGTTGTGAGTGGATGTTGGTGTGTTGTTGAGGGATATGTTGTTGTGACATGTATGATGTGTTTTGGTTTGTGTTTTGGTACTGAAATTTTGGATTGGGGACGTGTTGATGGGTATGAATATGGGATGAATATATCAAAATGTGTCCCCCAACCATTTGGGTCGATATTTGGGGAATATGTGTTAGGTTTTCAAGGCAGATATCTAAAAGCTAAATGCAGATTTTATCAAATAAACTAGGAAATAAAAACACACAGAAAAATAACACAGAGAATTTAACGTGGTTCACCCAATGTGGGCTACATCCACCAAACCGCAGCCATCCAATGATTTCATTAACTAGTGTAAAACCCTATTACAATATTGTGAATAATCACATTTTCTTATCCTCCTGTAACTCTATTACAAACCCCTTATAACCAGATTTTTAGAAGCTTCCGGATTAGGGTTATACAAAGTTGGGGTTTTCCCCTTTTCGGTGATTTTTCCCTTCTTCGGTAATTCCGTGAAAAAGCAAGAAGAGTGTACAGTATACAATGATCAGTTGCCACATACCAACAATCTCCCACTTGGAGACTCATCACGCTCCACACCAAACAATCTCCCACTTGGAGACTGAACCTGGACGACACCAATGCACTTACAGCTCCCACTGGAAATAAGCACCTTGGACCCTGCCACTTTGTTATACTTTAATTCAACCTTGAAGGCCAACCGAAGTTGAAGAGGAGCTCAGCTTCTCCCTTATCACCACCTTAGTAAACATATCTGTTGGATTTACATCTGTATGTATCTTTTCCAGCTTTACCTGTCCATCCTCCAACATTGACCGAATGAAATGATACCTCAACTGTATGTGTTTGGTTTTAGAGTGCAAGGCAGAAATCTTTGCAAGATGTATAGCACTCTGGCTGTCTGTGAACAAGTAATTTTCAGCCTGTTGTTTTCCCAACTCTTCCATGAAAAATTGCATCCATATCATCTCCTTTGCTGCCTCTATGGTGGATAAAGCAACCACCTTTTGCAACCGAGATATCCAACTTACTGTTGTCTCACCAATGGTAAATACATAACCTGTGGTACTCCGCCTATTATCGATATTCCCTACCAAATCTAAGTCAACATAGCCTTTTAAATCTGTATTAGAGCCCTCAAAACATAAATATTTATCCAATGTACCTCTCAAATACCTGAGAATCCATTTCACTGCATTCCAATGCTCAATTCCTGGATTACTCATATACCTGCTAACAACTCCTACAGCATGTGCAATATCTAGTCTCGTGCATACCATGGCATACATTAAACTACCTATAGCTAAAGCATATGGTACCTTGGACATTTTTTCTTCCTCCTCTTGTGTCTTTGGACACATATCCTTAGTCAATTTGACATGACTGGGCAAAGGTGTGCTGACAGCTTTTGCATTCTCCATATGAAATCTCTGCAACACCTTTTTAACATAATCAGCCTACGATAAAAATAATTTTCTATTTTTCCTATCTCTTTTAATCTTCATACCAAGGATTTATTTTGCTGCCCCCAAATCCTTCATAGCGAATGAATTTGCTAACTATTATTTTAACTCCTTTATGCGATCCATGTTAGACCCTGCTACAAGCATATCATCAACATATAAACATAAAATAATGTAGCTATCTTCACCTAGTATCTTAAAATAAACACAATGGTCTGAATTGCACTTGTTGTAGCCTTGCTCAGCCATAAAACTATCAAATTTAAGATACCATTGTCGAGGTGCTTAATTCAAGCCATATAAGCTTTTCTTCAATCTGCACACTAGTTTCTCCTTACCTTTGACCTCAAACCCTTGTGGTTGTTCCATATAAATTTCCTCTTCCAAATCACCATGGAGAAAGGCAGTTTTAACATCAAGCTGTTCTAAATACAAATCTTCAGCAACCACAATACTTAACATAGTACGAATAGAGGTCATTTTAACAACTGGAGAAAATATTTCATCAAAATCAATACCATGTTTCTATGCAAATCCCTTTACAACTAATCTGGATTTAAATATTTTCGTACCTCCATCCTCCTCTTTCATCCTATAAACCCATTTGTTTGCTAAAGCCTTTTTACCTACAGGCAACTTGCATAATTCTCAAGTCTAATTTTTCAACAAGGAGTTCATTTCTTCTTCCATTCCATGCTCCCATTGAACCTTGGTATCCACCTGCATAGCTTCATGATAACATTCTGGTTTACCAGCATCAGTTAATAAGATAGAGTACAAAGAGGGAGAAAATCTATCTGGAGGTCTACTTAACCTTGAAGATCATCTAACATTCACTGGAGTTCGTGGTATTTCTTGTTGTTGTTGTTGCGGAGCATGAGGATCCACTGAAACTTCATTGTTTGGAGTATCATCCAACACTGCATAATCATTTTCTTTCTTCTCATGCTACTGCAACTGATCTTTGTACAACACTCTCTCATTGAATATGACATCCCTGCTTCTCACAATTTTCTTATTTTCAAAATCCCAAAGCCTATAACCAAATTCATCAATGCCATATCCAACAAATATACATTTCCTTGATTTTGCATCAAGCTCGGTTCTATTTTCAGAATCTATATGTGCAAATGCTTCACAACCGAAGGTTTTCATAAAAGAATAACTCACCTTCTTACCTATCCATGCTTCCTCTGGAATACCACAACCCAAAGGATTAGATGGACCTCTATTAATTAAATAAACAACAGTATTTATAGCCTCTGCCCACATGTTTAAAGGCAACCCAACATGCAATCTCATAGTTCGTGCATGCTCCATTATTGTTCTATTCATACGCTCAGCCACTCCATTTTCCTATGGAGTCCTTGGAACCATTTTCTGCCTACAAATTCCATTAGAGGAACAATAATCTTCAAACTCTTTGTTGCAATACTCACCACCGTTATCAAATCTGAGACATTTCAACTTTTTACCTGTCTCATTCTCAACCAAGCTTCTCCATTTTTTAAAAGTTTCAAATACATCAGATTTCTGCCTAATGAAATAAATCCATACCTTCCTAGTTGCATCATCAATGAATGTGACATAATAATGAGAGCCACCGAGAGAAGATACCTAAGCTGGTCCCCATACATCTGTATGCACAAGCTCCAATTTCTCATCTTTCTTTTGTTTCCCATCCTTGAGAAAACTAACTCTCTTTTGTTTTCCATAAACACAACTTTCATAGAAATCCATATTAACACATTTTAGACCTGGTAAAACATTCTTTGAATGAAGTACTTTCATACCTTTTGCACTCATATGCCCAAGTCTGTTATGCCATAGTGCTGATTCAGAATTTGCAGCAACTATCTGATTTTCTTCCTGCTGAACTGCAGTAACTGTTCCTGGACATTTATTTTTATCTGCAATAGTTAAGGTAGAAGGAACAGTATGACCTGTACAAAGATATAAGGTGCCTAATTTCACACCTTTTGCTACCACTAAGGCACCTTTTGTAACCTTCCAATTTTTATCACTAAATGTAACAACACAACCTTCATCATTTAGTTGCCCTGCTGAAATTAAATTTCTTTTTAGCTTTGCAACGTGCCTTACCTCATGTAGTAGCCAATGATTCCCATTCTGCAACTTAATCTTGATTCTTCCATTTCCAACAATCTGACAGGGTTCATTATCTCCCAAATAAACCAGCCCAAAATCCCCTTGGACATAATCAAGAAAATAATTTATATGGGGCGTAGCATGAAATGAAGCCCCTGAATCTAACACCCAAGAATCATCAGCATTGTCAAGAGAAAGAATCAAAGCATCCTCATCAGATTTATTACTTACCACATTTACCTCTTTATTTCCTTCTTGTTTGTCTCCTTCTTTATTTTTTCGAGACCAACAATCTTTCTTTATGTGATCTGGCTTGCCATAATACCAACAATCCCTCTTGTCTCTAGATTGAGACCTTTTGTCCCTTGATTTTCCTCGTGACTTCTCACGACTCCCAAAATTGTTTCATCTCTTGTTTGTTCTACCCCTACTTTCTGCATTCAAAACACTACCTGATGTGGATGTTCCACCTGAGCTTTTCCTACAAATTTCCTCGCTCAAAATAACACCAACAACATCATCAAATTTCAATGTATTTGAACCAGAAACAGAATTGCTAACAACCATTACCAAGCTATTCCAGCTTTCAAGCAAAGAACACAGAATCAAAAAAGCCCTAACTTCTTCATCAAAGTTAACTTTTACAGAAGTTAATTGACTGGTAACCGTATTAAACTCATTCAAATGATCAATAACTGATCCACCTTCTACCATTTTCATATTAAATAAACGCTTCATAAGAAATACCTTATTCAAAGCGGAAGGCTTTTCATATAACTTTTCTAGGGTTTCCATCAACTCTAGAGTTGTCTTTTTTGATGTAATATTGAACGCCACCAATTGTGCCAGGCATAAGCGAATACTGCCAAGTGCCTTTCTATCCAAAATATTCCAATCCTCATCCAACATTATTGTGGGTTTCTTGGTTTTCCCTTCCAATGGCCACCATAAATCCTTCTGATAGAGATAGTCCTCCATCTGCATCTTCTATAACTGATAGTTCTACCCATTGAACTTATCAACCTTCAACTTACCCGTGTCTGCCATTGCTCCCACTTAACCGTGAGACTCCCACTCAACCATGAGACTTTCCTACAGACGATAATCGAAAAACAACCCGCTCTGATACCACTTGTTAGGTTTTCAAGGTAGATATCTAAAAGCTAAATGCAGATTTTATCAAATAAACCAGAAAATAAAAACACACAGAAAAATAACACAAAGAATTTAACGTGGTTCACCCAATGTGGGCTACATCCACCAAACCGCAGCCATCCAATGATTTCATTAACCAGTGTAAAACCCTATTACAATATCATGAATAATCGCATTTTCTTATCCTCTTGTAACTCTATTACAAACCCCTTATAGCCAGCTTTTTAGAAGCTTTCGAATTAGGGTTATACAAAATTGGGGTTTTCCCCTTTTCGATGATTATGAAGATACATGAAGAGTGTACAGTATACAATGATCAGTCACCACATACCAACAATATGGTGACTAGGAATATTTCGGTGTCTAATAGATGCCATAGGTTGTGTGTTTTGATTGCCTTGTCGAGGTTGTTGGGATTGTCTCGGAGGGATATTCATGTTTTGTCCTTGGGAGGGATTGGTATTAAACTGTGTTGACGTGTTAACATTTGGTTGTGGTCCTTGAATAACGAGATATTGTTTACCTCCACCCAAAGGATTTAGTGAGGTACCAATGAGAGGATATGATGAGGATGCACTCATGGTACTAGATGTAGTCATCAATGGAGGATTGGTATTGCTTGATGTTACCCCCAAGGCATTTACCGAAGTGGTAAATAGAGGATTGGCATAACTTTCCCACATATCAGAGGACCCAAAGGTGGCTCCAGTCGATTGTGACAATGTTGTGGATAGTGTAGGCAATGTGATGGATTGTGTTCCTCCAATGGATGTAGCATTCATTGAATTGGAATTGTTTGGAATGTTGGAGGTAGCACTCATGGTCGTTGTGACCATTTGTGAGGTAGCATCAAAAAAGGTATTGTTTGTGTTGTTTGGAGGTTGACCACTATTGGACATGTTATTCGTATTGGTGACATTAGGGTCAGGAGATGGTGGTCTTAAAGTGTTAATGTTGAACCCATGAGGTAATTTATCTCCTTGACATAAAAGTATGGCTAAATATCTATCTCTGTAATATAAGACCATTTGTTCTACGAAGTAGGCCGCCTCGGGATCTTGTGTTGCTTCCTCTAGGTTTTCCTCAAGTATTTTTCCATATTCATCCTTATGTAAGAATGTTTCAAAAGCGTTGTTTGATGATGATGGTATGTTCATAAGCGATTGAGTAGTTGTGTTACTAAATGGGTCTTCAAAAGTCCAATTTGGATCATAAGTATGATTGGTGACATTGGACTGAGAATCTAGTAAAAAGTTTTCCATTTGTCTTTTCTATGTTTGGAGTCTAGTTTCTACCATAAAAGGTAATTGCTCAAATGAGAGTGATGAAAATGACAACTAAATGCAAGGATGACACTAGCCTGTGTTTTTGTATTTTTTGATAAAGGATTACAATGCAAGACTATGTTTTTGGATTTTCGATAAAGGATGCTAATGCAAGACTTATGATTTCTAAGGAATTGATTGATGCAAGATGACAAGATTGTCAAAGCCAAAGTGTCAAATGAGGAATAAGATGATAATGTTGATGAAGGACTAAGATGATTCATGAAAAGTCTAGGTTCAAAATGAGGACTAGAGGTGGACAATACAAAGCCTAAGTTTAAAATGATGACTAAGTTTGGACAATATTTGGATAAAGGTTTTTCCTAACCACTCTAAGCTTGACTTATGTCTCAAAGTTGGTTATCAAAAGGGACTTGCTAAAGAGACTAAATGACAAGGTCAGAATGACGAGTGAGCCTGCCTAACTAGACTATTGAGTTGGAGGTTCTCACAAAGAGGACAATGATCGAAAAGATGAATAATGACCAAGTCCCAAGGTAACCTAGTTTTGAAAACAATAGTTTTTGCTAAGTGTGGAGATTTGGCCTAATCCAAAGTTTTCCAAGATAAAACCTAAGGACAAATTTATGCTAAAAATGATGATTATGATGCCTAGGGAATGCAACTAAAATCTAGAAATTTTAAACCTATGGTGAAAATGCAAGCTGATGAATGCAAATGATGGATGTTTCAAGCAAATTCAATTCTAGTTTCTGACAGAGACTTTCTAAAAAAGATGTTTGATAGTAGGCTAAGATGTCTGGACTTGAATTATGGTCTGAGACAGTGTTTTGTTTTTTGTCAAGTGATTGTGTCACTACAGGTAGCAAATGCGTTGCGGCGCTATAAATATCAAATGTGGTGCAATTTTGCAAATGCGGCTTTTCAGATGGAAAATGCGGTTCAACATTACAGATGGGGCTTGACAGAAGGAAAATGCATTTCATTATTTCAGATGCGGCTTTACTCTATGGCAAATGTGACTCATTTTATCATATGCGACTCAGAATATGGACTTTGTGAATCTAAAACTGTTGACAAACACTTGCGGCTTTTCGTTTGACAGGTGCAGCTCATAGATACACATGTGACTCAAAGATAATAGTTGTGGCTCGCTAACTAGACTGTGAATAATTAAAAACTATTGACAGACACATGCGGAATTTAACTTAACAGTTGCGACTCTTTAAGACAGATGCGGTTCTAAAAACAATAGTTGTGACTCTGTTTGACAGTTGTGGTTTTTTGAAGATGGCATTTCGACTGACTTTGTTTGATGATCAAGTTGTTTGACGAATACAGCAAAAACAATCACAGAATACAATGTGTTTTCAGTTTGATGTGATGGATCTATTAAAATCATAGAACAATTACACCCTAGGCTATGTTGGACAATATTTACTGAGTTCTTACTTGGATAAATCTAGCTACGCATATTCAAGGTGGATGACTAGTAGCTTGACCCGACTGGCTCCCCTCCATGGCACTCACTTATATGGGGCAGCCAAGCCACTATACCCATGAAAATCCCATGGCATACATCTCATCTCCACACATGAACCATAAATATGTAAGACGGCTTCACAGGTCCAAACCTGCTGCACCAACAAATAGAAAGGATTTTGGCAAAACTACAACATGGCTTTTAGTAAGGGCATTCTATTCATGGGGCACCATCCAGTATGGCGAGAGACCATTTATGCCCTTCTCGGTAGAATAGTGAGCATGATTTATGGGGTTTTCCCCAAAAATCCACTTTTATATACCGGTTGGAAGTCGCTTGGCATTAGAGTGTTACCGGTCGGAGTTGTCTTGGGGTGAGTACTTTTTCCCACCAAGAGAGGCTCAAGTTCTAGAGTCAGCAACTGTTTCTCTTACACCCAGGATAGCACGAATACGCAAGGGGAGAGGATACTTCGATATACCAAATCGTGGGGTTCTAAACTAACATGAGCAAACACGAAAAACACTGGTTAATTTTTAAACCCAAATGATAATTTTTTATCTACCAAACAGAAAGCTTTTTAAAACAAATCAGTGTCTTCATAAGGTCCTGCATGAAAATGATTAGTAGTTTCCCTTTGTGTCTTCGGCTTTCGTCCTCTAGAAAAAAAAAAGTTTGTTTTTGGTCTTTTATGCTTCGTCCTACAAAAAACTAAGTTATCCCCCTAAACACAGCTGCAAACAAAGCAGTAGCGAAAACAAAACAAGACAAAAATGATAAATCAAAACGCAAAAGTATGGAAGTTAATGAAAAAAAAATGGAAAATCGTATTACCAGGTAGATGCGGCTTTTGAACCCACAGATGCGTTGTGAGTTTGACAAGAAAATGTGGTTCGATGTTGACAGTCGGATGCGGTGTGATGTTTACAGTTGGATGTGTCGTGGGATGTAGCAAATGCAGTTCATTTTTCAGATGTGTCGTGGTATGTAGCAGATGCGGTTCGCTAGAACAGATGTGTTTTTTTGTCAAGAAATTGCAGTTTTTCGTACCTGTACTTACAAAAAAATCAGAAAAACCGAAAACCGTACGAAAACTACAAAAAAAATAAAAGTGTCAGGTTCACCAATGTATCAATGGGTTATTTTTCAGGTGATGGATTTAGCATGATTAGATTAAATAAATACCCAAAGAAGTTATGGAATACAAAGAAAGCATAAAATAAGAACGATTATACCAGATATTCGTCGAAGCTTCCATGATTCACTTCCATAGCACCTCCTAGCTTGCAGCGTATGATTGTTGCCCTCATAAATTTGTGTGTGTGAGCAATTTGACTATGTCCTATGCAAGTTTTGAAGGATTTGAATGACAAAAGACTATGAAAAATGACTATACCTATGAGAAATAATTAAATAAGCTAAATGTGAAGTAAATTCTATAATCATGAAGTGGTGGTTCAAATTGTGACCAAAATTGACATTTTATTAAAAATGCAATTTTGGATGAACGGACGAGATTAAAAGCTGACAAAGCCTTAAATCAGTGGACGAGATTTCATGTGACAATCCCTAATTAGGGTTAGGGAAAGATTGTTAAATGAGTTGTCAAGATGTCATTTGATCAAATCAAATTGGCAATTGAGAATAAATGTGATAATTAGTCAAAAAGATAAAGAAATTCAAAAAATCAATAAGATAAGAGTTGAACTGAAAAGAAGATTTTTGGAAAATCAAGAATTTGCTCAATTACTTGATTTTTGGAAGAAGATTACCATTTTGAATTAAATTAATTCAAAATAATGATTTTATGTGACAATAAATAATTTTTTTCAGATTATTTACTAAAATGGAGAGACAATTAATAAAACAAAATCATTTTAAACAATTTCATTTATTAAAAATGAGAGAAATGTTAAATTAGGTAATTAAATAATTAAACATAATTATTTAATTTAGAGGATTATGATCGATAATTAAATAAATTAATAAATTCATTTAATTATGAGAATTAGTGACATTCATTTATTTATTTAATAATGAGGAAGAATAAATGAATAAAGGTAACTAAAAAAATTAATAAATTTATTTAATTGTAAGAAGACAATAGACAATTAATGACGTATTGGATAAATAAATATTATTTATTTATTTAATAATCATGAAGAATACAATAGACATGAATTAATTAAATAATAATGAATTACTTAATTAATAGTCGAATGTGGACCAAGGACATAATTACATGTCGTAATTATGCTAGGATGAAAGTGGTAAATAGAGCTTGTAGGCCTAGGTCATTTTTATGTGTCTACACAACTTTCATTATTAGTTGCAAGTTGTTAAGTTATTTTCTGTTAATCGTTAATTTTTCTATTTGTTATTAGTCAGATGTTTCATAGTTTCTTTTTAGTCATTTCCTCTTGAGCAATTTACATGCTTATTAGTTTAATTATCTCCATTCTTTCTAGTTTAGTTGTTATGCTTTTTAGATTAATAATTTCTTGCTTTCTAGTTTAGTGGCTTTAGTTAAGTTTCATTTCAGTTGTTCCAATCACTTAGAAAATTTGAGAGAGATAGTTGAGGAGTTTCCTATTGCATACACTCTTTGAACACTACCTAGTTGATATTTGATGCAATTTTCAAACTAAAGAGATAGGACCTAACAACCACCTATCACCATGGATTATCCTCACCCCAAGAATAACCAAGATAACAACCCGTGTTCAAACTGGCATTCCTAATAACATAATTCAAGTTAACTTCATATCTCATACTTCACAACTTAAGCAACATTCATATAATTTTAACCTAGTATAGTTCCTAGAAACAACACAAGCACTCAAAATCCAATATATATGGTATATATGTATATCTCAATAATGGGTTTTCATCAAATCTAGATTCTTTCAAGAGTCATGCAAGCTTATCCAAAGTAAGAAAATAAACCAAGTTCATAAAAACAACATAACATGCATTAAAATCATCCTTTATCAAACAAAGGCAATTTCAAACAAATAACATTTAACATAAAGAATAGAGTGATAGAAATTAGCATGCCTAGAAATACAACCCAACTGACAATACTGGTTTCCAAGCTCAACCTCCACAAATCTTCTTACTACTCCTTCAAGACTTGGTGTATCACCAATCTCTAGCCTCTCTCAATCAAACTCTCAACAATTGCTAATGCACAAACAACTCTTATTCTCACAAAAAAACTCAACAATTGAAAATTCTTAAAGTACTCTCCTTCTCACAAAAGCTCTCTAAAATATGCTTGCACAAAAAAATACAACAGAACAATGAATGAAGAAATCATAATGGAAAAGTAAAACCAAATATCTAGAGAGAATGCCCCTATTTATACAAAAATTTGAACATCTTAGTGCTACATTTAAGCTTCTAACTCTACCACCTTCCTATCAACTAAGATCAAGAAGAGAGATGTGGTTGCTAAAAAATTTAATTTGCAAACACATACACAATCCAACTTCATGGTTAAGAATGAGTTGTGTACATCTTGTTGGTAGCAAAGATTCAACTCAAAAAATGTAATTTAAAGGTTTCCTTATTGCAATCTAAGTTGACTACCTCGGCCAACTCATTCTAAAGACCAGGTCTCATGCTTCCACATGTTATGTTTTGGTTTATGGCATAGCTTTTGGAATTATTTATGTTGATTCTTTCTAGAATATGGTGCCACATTTCATATTTGTGCACCCTTTACTCTTGCGTGGGTTTGACAAGGTCAACAACATGTTTTATTTCATAATCTTTGCCAATGATTCAATGAATAATACTCTATGTGTTGTTTTTAAGACTTAGTCTCATATGCGTTATATGCACATGGCCTCTTACTTAGCCATTCTACTCTATATGATAGTGCTTTGTATATGCGCTAGTATCTATTTCAAAGCACATTTAAATGTTTACATAATATAATATATATTATTAATATGTATATATATTATTAATATATATATATATATTATAATCTCTATAATATATATATACGCATGAAATCAAGCGCATTAATTTCTAATCAAATGTATATAAAATTATATCAAAATAATTATATATACATATATATTTGTATCTCAATATATATGCATATATATTTACATTAACGTAATTATATACATATATACATATATTATATATATAACATTATTTTAATATCCATACTCAAACACATATATTTACGTATTCATTGATTGATGCATATACAAAATATGTATATATATGTCTCGTTTGTCCAAATCGATACTCCCATGCATATTGTTATACCTGTACATGAATATGCGTAAGTATGTCTACCTATGTATATATGCAAGTGTATATTCACATGTATGAGTTATCAGAGACATATACATACATATATATATATATATATACATATATATATATATACACACACACACACACACACACATATATATATATATATATATACGGGTGAACCCACAAAAGTGGTCTACAATTCGAGTGAGGAAGGAAAACTTCCAAAAACCTCACCCATGCAAAAAAAAATCATTTTGAGGGGTTCGAGCAAACTCAATGTTCGAACAAACCCAAAAGGGGTTTGATCGAACCAAAGTTTGAGTGAACCACTTTGCATGTGGGAACCCGTGTTTCCCATTGTGGAAAGAGGGTTCGATCGAACCTTGGTTCGACCGAACAAGGGTTCAAGCGAACCCCCTTTTTCCCACCTTCCCACCCTCTGACACAAAAAGACTCCATATTTTTTCCCTTCGAAGCTCAGGTTGAGGATGAAAATGGAGGAGACTTCACAGACCCAACTGGAAGATGGTAGTCCTCGGAACGAGCTATCCAACGAATATAATTTTAATATGTTTTGGTTTACTTATGTATGTTTTTTTTAAGTTTTATTAAACATAGGTTTTTCACCGAAAATCAAGCTCTATGTTTTGCACATGTGGAAAAATAGCAAATTATCAAAATAAAATTTTAAAAAATATTTTTGTTCTGGGTATTGATGTCCTTGATCCATTAAAAAAATAAATTGAATTTTGATAAATATAGAAAAAGTTATGTTGTATACAATTCGCCTATGTCTGAATTGCAATTGGTTTGACTTCGAAACTTGATTAAGGAAAAAATATTCAATAAAAAAATATGAGACCAAATGCAAGTGCTAGATATCATAGTTACAAATCTAAATTGGAAAAAATTATAATTTTAACCTTCATACAAAAAAATTTATGTTGTATATGGTGAGCGTCACTTTTTTTAAATGTTATTTTTTTTAAAAAACCAGTTTTTGTGGGAGATGGAAAAAAAAGTGCAATCTGATTCCAAAATTTTTGAAAAAACTATTTTTAGAATCTACAGACAAAATTTGATGAGACTCTAGTTTGCATCATCTTCAAATTCCTCATGGTTTAGCCGTTATAGGTACCTGAATATGAAGATTTAGTTAAAAATAATAATTGCAGTGTCCAGTTTGGCCAAAAATTGTAAACCACTATTGTGGGATCACACATACATTCTATGTATATACCCATTTACTAATATATGAACATGAATACTTGAAAAGAGAACTTATACTTGTCACACAGACTCAAACACAATCCCCAAACAAGAAAATTCAAAGAGTAACCACAAACCAATACAAAACATTCCCTAGATGAAGATAGAAGATTACTTACCTCTTTCCAAACTTATATTGACTCAAATAGACCAAACTAAGTTGTGAGTGTGTGTATGCTCAATTAGGCTCATTAAGGGTTACCAGACCAAGTTCTTCTCCTGAGTGATACTCCCCCTCTCTTTTGAAGGCTCTAATCTATTCTTGCATTCAATTTAGTGCATCACAACAGTTGTTAGCCAATAACATTATATTCATATGCATCATATATTTTCATCTTCTAAATATTTAGGATATCATATTGAATTAAACATTCATCATATTATACATCAAGATTCATATACAAAACACAATCATATATTAATTTTTTTTAAATTAACAAGGTAAGAGGAAATAGGTAATAAAATACTGGGGTGTAACATATTCCCCCCTTGTGAATCATCATCCCTGATGATTTTAAGTATCAAACATAAAATATAGACCATAAAACATAAACATAACAATATTGTTTCAGGAATGTTCAAAGTCTAGCAAAATATGAGGAAATTTTTGCTTTATCTCAACATAGTCCTCCCAAGTGGTAGAATCTTTTGCATATTGATCCCACTAGACCTTGCATTGCATAACCTCTCTGTGACGTAAGTGAAGCTTACATGTTCTAAGCACCTTGAGAGGCTCGATTGTTACTACTCCTAGGTCTTGTACTTGTAAATAATTACAATCAATAACATGGTTATCCCCTGGCATGTACTTCTTAAGGTACAAGACATGAAATACATTATGCATTCTAGCAAGAGGGTGGCAAATCAATTCTATACGTAACAAGGTTCACTTCTTTGAGAACCTCAAAAGGACCTATGAAATATGGAGCTAGTTTGGATGAATTTCCAAACTTTATGGAGCTCTTGTGAGGCTTCACTCTTAATAAAACCTTATCCCCTACTAAAAAATGTTTGGGTACCTTAGAATCTGCATAACTCTTTTGCCTATCATTAGCTTATGCTAGCCTTTTCTTAATAATACCAAATTGCTCCTCCATTTCTGACAACATTTATATCCCAAGGCTTATACTATCCTCTATCTTATTCCATCTTATAGGAGTTTGACACTTCCTACCATATAATGCTTCAAACATAGCCATTTGATCACAAAATGATAAGATTTGTTATATGCAATTTCTACCAAAGGTAGGTGATCTTCCCATTTGTATTGTTGATCCATGTAATACATTCTCAATAGATCTTCTAACACTTAGTTCACCCTTTCAATTTTTCCATCAGTTTTTGGATGATATGTTCAACTTATGTTCAATTGTGTCCCAAGTTAAGAAAGAATGGTTTGCCAAAACCTAGACGTCACATCAGCATCCCTATCAAAAATAATCTTCTCAAGAACTCCATGTAACCTAAATACCTCTTGAATAATTGTCTTAGCTATAACAGGAGCTCCATCAGTTAGATTCCCTAGAATAAAATGAGCCACCTTTGTAAGCTTATCTGCCACTACCAGAATGGCATTGTGCTTATTCTTGGACATTGGAAGACCTTGCACAAAATCTAGCTAATGACTTTCCATTTTCTTTCAATAACTTCATGAGGATACAAAAGACTTGCAAGGTGATGATGCTTTTCCTTTATTCTTTGACATTCTAAGAAACTTGCTACAAATCTTGTAGCATCCCCTTTCATCCCTTTCCAAAAATACAATAGCTGGACATTAGCCAACAACTTAGTTACTCTAGGATGTCCAAAATATGGTGCAATATGAACTTCTTTCCACACTAAATTCCTTAATTCCTCAAAGTTAGGTACATAGATTCTTCCCTTAAACCTTAATAAACCATCAGGTTTAAAGTGAAATCCTTCATACCTTGGGTCTTGTAGATTATCTAAGAGTACTTTCTTAACTTGCTCATAGTATTCATCACCCTTGAATTTTTGCAATAGTTGACCCTTGAAATTAGTTTGAATTGATATCATTGAGGGGATATGCCTCCTATGACTTAGTATATCAACAACTTGATTTTCCTTTCCCTTGATATAGTTGATATTAAAATCATAGTCAAATATCAGTTCTAACCACCTTCTTTTTTGTGCATTCAGATTAGGTTGGGTAAACAAATACTTTAGACCATGATGGTCAGTCTTTAGTTTAAAAGTTTTTCCCAATAGCTAGTGTCTCCACATCTATAATGCACAAACAATTGTTTCTAATTCCAAATCATGCAAAGCATAATTCGTCTCATAAGGCTTCAGCTTCCTTAACTCATAGGCTATGACTCGCCCATCCTGCATTAATACTCCACCCAAACCTTCTCCTGAAGAATTTTTGATGACAATAAAATTACCATCTGGATCAGGTACTTTCAGTATTGAGGTTGTGGTCAACTTCCCCTTGATTTGGTTAAATTTTGCTTGACATTTCTTAGAACATTCAAACTTCTTCCCTTTTCTCTACAAGGAGGTGATGAGAAAAGCTATTCCAGGAAAATTTTGCAACAAACTTTCAATAGTAACCAGCTAGCTCCATAAAACTTCTAAATTTCAGCACATTCTTAGGCACTGGTTAAACAAGCACTAATTTTGTTTTGTTGGATTGACTATAATCATATGACCTAGATACTATACTTCTTTCTAAAAGAAGGTACAGTTAGAGAGTTTCCCATACATCTTATGCTCTTTTAATTGTTGGAGAACGATCTCTAGATGCTGCAGATGTTCCTCTTCATTCTTGGAGTAAATAAAAATATCATCCAAGAAGACCAACACAAACTTATCCAAGTAGTCCCTGAATACATTATTCATTAGGTTCATGACTGTTGCAAATGCATTCCTTAGTCCAAATGGTAGGACTGCAAACTCATGAATGATCATACCTAGTCCTAAATGTTTTTTTGAAAATTTCTTTGTCCTTGATCCTTAGTTGATGATAACCTAGTCGTAAATCAATTTTCAAAAACACTGTTGCTCCTCACATCTAATTGAAGAGATCATGAATACGTGGTAATAGATATTTATTCTTTATCGCTGCCTTATTAAGAAAACGATGATCAATACACAAGTGTATTGTACCATCTTTCTTCTTTATGAAGATCACTGGCGCTCCCCAAGGTGAAACATTGGGTCTTATTAATCCCTTGGACAATAATTCCTCCAATTGAGATTTTAGCTCCATTAATTCTATTATGGTCATCCTATATGGCACTTTGGATAAATTCTTGGCCCCTAGAACTATGTTGATGGAGAAATAAAACACTCTCTTCAGAGGCAATCCAAGTAGTTCATCTAGAAATACATCCACAAAATTCCTTATGATAGGATATTTCTCCATATCCAACTTTCTTGATTCTACCACCTCACCATCTTCAGCTTCTTGGAGATTTTGAGGTCCATAATCTACTACATCATCTTGAGAAATAAACTCTTTGTATTCCTCAAGTTTCTCCATTTTCACTGCGAAGATTTGACAACCTTTCTTCTTCGCTCTATGCATTTGTACAGCGGAGATTTTCCATAGCTTAACTTCTCTAGGCATTCCTTACAATGTTACCTAGTTTCCTAGATCATTAAACATTCAACTAGTTTTACATGACAATTTACTTGAAGGCCCTATGTTTTTGTAGTCAATTCATCCCTAAAATGATGTCATAGGAACCTAAGGGAACTACATACAAATTCACTTTTGTAGAGAAAATTGGAAGTTCAACCCTTTCTTTGAATAGACATTGTTCTGCCTTATCTCTTGTCTGGTTTTCATATTCAACAATCCAAGACTTTTCCATGTAGCCAACTTTTCTAGAAATTTTACTAGCTATACTAGGAGAAACAAAAAAAATTGTAGCATCGATATCTAGATCAAAATTGAGATGGGTGTACCGAAAAAAGTACCTAGTATCTCCACCAGAGTAATTTGGTACTCTTCTTGACGATTGTCTAACGCAACATGAATCCTTTGCTATAATATTGCTCATTAGGGAAGTAGAGGGTTCCCATGTGGTGTTTCTAGTGGTTTGTTGGGATACTAATTTTCAAAGTGATCACCACCACACGTAAAACCTCCTCTCAACGGTCCTTTCCTTATTGTAGACCTTTTAGAACTACCTTCATTCCTACTGGAATTATTGTTGTTGTTGTTCCCCCTACAATCCCTTCTTGATTCATTTTGCACATTATAGGATCCTTTGTCCCCTTTCCTTTGAAATTCTTGCCCTTCACTAGGCCTCTTTGGAGTTGGATTGGCTTGAGACAAATTAAACTTCCTTTGATTCTTTTCATGGTAATTCAAGATATATTTAATCCTATTATCTTGCTTAATGTCTTTCTCGTACACTAGGCCCATGGTAGAAGGATCGTGTGCATAACTACCTCTCCACCAATTTGGGAATTGAGACCCATGATGAGCTTTCTTATGCAAAACACTCATCCTTTTGGTACATGGGCATGTACCTTAGGAGATGAGTGAATTTCTCTCAGTATTCATTAATCAAGGAATCTCCTTGCCTCAAGTTTTTAAATTCAGTAAGCTTTTGATCATAGAATAGTTGAGGTAGCCACCACTTAGAATATTTCCATGAATTCACTCCAAGTAATGTTCAAGGAACTTAGCCCAAGCTCCATGTTTTTATTCATCCACCAGTTGGATGCTTCTCTAGCCAACTAAAAGGCTCCCCAAATGGATTTAGTTACCTTAGAGAAATTCTTGATTTCAAAATACTTTTCCATCTTTGTGATCCATGCCTCAACCGCATCCCAAGTGATTCTACTTCAAACTTCAGAGGGGTGGTCTTCCTTATATCTTGAGATAGCTCACTTGCAAGTCGCTTCCTTTTACCTCTCTCTAACCTAGACTATGATTCATCATCCTCATTCTCACTTGATTGGGTATGATCATGAGAATTTATCCTTCTATATCATTGTTAGGAACTTCTTGTTCCTCCCTTTCCTTTCCATTTACCTCATGCTTGAGGTTTCCAATTCATTCTCTTGTCTCATCCATCATGGCTAAAATATGGTCCAATTTGGCCTCCACAATTTCTGCACCTCGGCCTACTTCTTGGCTTCCCCCAAGGTTAGTTCTAGGTCTAACCATTTTTCACAAGAAAATTTATACATAGAGGTTTCATCTTTAATTAGATCCTAAGAAGATTTTCATAACATTTAAAAAAATTCTAAAAGAACAAACATTGATACATAAGAAATTTGAAAAAAGATCTTATACACGAGTTTGCCAAAACATGATTTTTTTATTTAGATCAATAGGATTTCAATATCCTTGCTTTTACATGGAATGACTATTCAAATAGTCTAGGGGAGAGTATCCCTCAAATTCAATCTCAAATACATAACTAAGTGGGGTTTACCCTTCATATTTTTGTTCACATACATCGTCAAAAGGAAGACAGCCTTTAGACCTATCCTCAGACACATATTTTTGGGGTATATATCTCTTGGATTCACCACAAGAGGCTATTACAATAACTTCCTACATGGGAATAACATGAGGGTACCAAAGATCATGGTAGGACTAACACTACATTCCAAGGGCATATCCTTGGAAAGTGGTAAAGAGTCTGACTTTGCGAGAGAGACAAGAGGTACAAAGTTGGTAGCCTCTCACATCCTTCTTCTCTCTTGACTGACATGAGATAGGGCATGACTAAAAGTTTGTGTCACTCAACCAAATGGAATTATCGTAATTGGTCTCCTCTATGGTTCTAACAATGGCTTCCCTTTCTTTCTTGTCCTTCAGGTAGTGCTTATTACTGATTATTGACTTCCTTGTAGTCATTTTGAGATGCACCATCCTAGCACAAGAATTCCAAACATTAGACTCATATAATGTTGCATGAAAGTATAGTGAGCACATAGGTTCCAAATCTGAACTTGGTAGCTCTGATACCGCATGTAACATGCCCATTGTTCTACTTGTTGATTTTACTATGTTTTATTCACATGTGAATAGTTTATGATACTAACACTTAATCAATAAAAAAATTATTTTCTAATCAAATAAAAAAAATGAACATTTGATACAAAGTCATTTAAACTTTCTCATTGCATTACAAAGAGACATTGCTAAATTCCAAGTAACAAATCCATATTACATAATTCCATGATGACATTTTCCATTTGCAGTTTCCTCAATAAGAATAGAGATTTCATGATCACATACATAGTTTTCCACAAGCTTGATAAAATAGAGATACAAATGGTCTAGATGTCCTTGTTGGCATACATCTTCAAATATTGGTTGCTAACTATATGAGGGAGAGCATCACCAAGTGCTTTTGCACTAACCACAAACTTACTACGGTCCCCCCACATCTACCTAATTGGTAAGATGGCCCTACCCTTCGACGAAGAGATTGGTTTGGTAACCTCATAATTCTAGCCTTCCTATGCATGGTTTTGTGTCCTATAAATCTAGAGCTACCATACATTGGCTACAACCTACATGTATGACATTACCTACCTAGTTTGCATCTCTAGATCATAGTGAACCAGCAGTGAGTGTAAATAGTGGCTACTCACACTACTTTGGCCAAAGAATTAAACACCTAGTACTTCAATTGCAATTCATATGTTCACCCACCCTTAGCTTGATTTGGTAATTGACCATTCATACTCTAACATGTACATTCCTATAAAGATGATGACATGACATATTGACTAACTAGGTTACACCCTTTCCCATGGATTATCCTAACCCTAGGAATAACCAAGCTAACAACCCATGTTCAAACTAAAATTCATAGTAGCATAATTTAAGGTAACTTCATATCCCATACTTCACAACTTAAGAAACATTCATATAATTTTAACTTATTATAGTTCCTACAAACAACATAAGTACTCAAAATCCAATATATATGTGTGAACCCCTAAACCTGCAAACGCACAAAGAAGTCAAACATTGTTAGTGTTAGTTCAAGAATGCATGTAAAGATTTGAGGAATTCCCCATAAAATCCACCTATTAAGCTAAAATTAGGAAAATGAAGAACATGAAACAAGAACTTGAATGAAATCCTAATTAAGAAAATGAGTTAAAGATCTTATGGGGGAATTGGTGCCAATGATGTGTTGCAATTGGCCCTTTCCCAATTCCTAATTGCAATGCTTGGTTGAATGTGAGCATAACCTTGATACCAAATATGAAATGTTGTGAAAGCTTGGTTGAAGTGGGCAAAATTAGTTCTCAATTGTAGAGAGTAACATTGCATATGAGTTGTGGATGAAGATTGAGGAGAAGAGTCTCTAATTTATAGATTTCAAAGATTGGAAGAAGAGTGAGATTGAGCAATGTGGGATCAAAGATCATCAAATGGCATTGTGCCACTTGTCCACATGTGATTGGATGAGGAATGTGCAAGTTTTGGCCAATGTGCCAATAAATGCAATTAGGTGGCATTTCAAACTTGAAAAATGACATGTTGAAGAGGGAAAAGGAATGGAGTTATTGTCACTTGGCTCAAGGTCAAGGACATGTAAGAGGCTTTTAATGCCTTGTTGGAAGAACCAAGTCCACTTGGACTTTTTGAATTCAAAAGAGGAATATTCCCTTTTTGATTCCTTGTGAGAGAAAATAGGGGATTTAATAAATCAAAGTAATTGATTTATTGTGCAACTTGCATTCTCTAGAGGATTTTAATGAGAGGGATTAAGTTAAATATGGATTTGATTAACTTAATGAAGAATTAGGTGATGTGACAATTTAGACTTAGATTTATGAATTGATTTAAGTCAGAAATTGAGAAGAAATGATTCATTAAATAAATGATTTGATTTATTTAATAAAGGAGGAATGTGTTAGATTAAATCAAATAAGGTTTAATTCATTTAATTTAATAAGAGGACTTTAGAGAATTTAATCAAATAAAAAGATTTATTTAATTAAACAGCGATATAAGGTTGATTAAATTAAATTGATTAATTTAATCATTGAAAAGAGAAGACTTAATTCAATAAATAGTGATTTATCAAGTTAAGGGATAGAATGTTGAGAATGTGGTCTAGGAGGAAATGTTGTTAGTAAATCGGGATCAGGTGTGCCAAAACGAATTTGTACATTTTCCATGTCTACAATATGATATATATGTATACCCCAATAATGGGGTTTCATTAAATGTAGATTCTTTCAAGAACCATGCAAGCTTATCCAAAGTAAGAAAATAAAGCAAGTTCATAAAAATAACATAACATGAATTAAAATCATCCTTTCCCAAACAAAGGCAATTTCAAACAAATAACGTTTAACATAAAGAATAGAGTGATAGAAATCAACATGCCTAGAAATATAGCCCGACTGACAATGTTGGTTTCCAAGCTCAACCTCCACAAATCCACTTGCTACTCCTTCAAGACTTAGCCTATCACCAATCTCTAGCCTCTCTCAAACAAACTCTCAACAATTTCTAATTCACAAACAACTCTTCTTCTCACAAACAAACTCTCAACAATCGCAAATGCTCAAACTACTCTCCTTCTCACAAAAGCTCCCTAAAATATGCTTGCATAAAAAGCTATAGCAGAACAACGAATGAAGAAATCATAATGGAAAAGTGTAACCAAAGATAAAGAGAATTCCCCTATTTATACAAAGATCTGAGCATCTTAATGCTACATTTAAGCTTCTAAATTTTCCACCTTCCTATCGATTAAGCTCAAGAAGAGAGATGTGGCTACTAAAAACTCTAACTTACAAACATCTACACAATCCATCTTCATAGTTAAGAATGAGACCCTTACATCTTGTTGACAACAAAGATTAAACTCAAAAAATGTAGTTTAAAGGTTTCCTTATTACAATCTAAGTTGACTACCTCATCCAACTCGTTCTAAAGACCAGGTCTCATGCTTCCACATGTTATGCATTGGTTTATGGCACAACTTTTAGACTCCTTTTTTGTTCATTCTTTCCAGAATATGGTGTCACATTTCATATGTGTGCACCCTTTACTCTTGTGTGGGTTTGACAGGGTTAGCGACGTGTTTTATTTCATACTCTTTTCCAATGATTCAATGCATAATACTCTATGCATTGTTTTAAGGCTTTAAGACTTAGTCTCATATGTGTTATATGTGCACAACGTCTTACTTAGCCATTCTACTTTATATGATAGCACTTTGTATATGCACTATTGTCTATTTCAAAGCACATTTAAATGTTTACATAATATAATATATGTATTATTAATATGCATATATATTATAATCTTTATAATATATATTAATATATATCTATATATATTTAAAATATTTATATCCACATGAAATCAAATGCATTAATTGCTAATCAAATATATAAACATATATCAAAATAATTATATATACACATATATTTATATATTTGTATATTAATATATATATGTATACATGTTTGCATTGATGCAATTATATATATACATATATTATATATAATGTATATTTTAATATTCATACTCAAACACATATATTCACGTATTCATCGATTGGTGCATATATATAATATGTATATATATACATATATATTTCT
Source organism: Sequoiadendron giganteum (assembly GCA_007115665.2). Lineage (NCBI taxonomy): Eukaryota > Viridiplantae > Streptophyta > Pinopsida > Cupressales > Cupressaceae > Sequoiadendron > Sequoiadendron giganteum. The sequence goes on along the minus strand of CM021108.1, from coordinate 493,656,624 downwards.
TGTATGTCTAAATCGATACTCCCATGCATTTGATATACCCGTACGTGACTATACATAAGTATGTCTACCTACATATACACATGCACGTGTATATTCACATGTATGAGTTACCAAAGACATATACATATATACATATATACATTCTATGTATATACCCATTGACTAATATATGAACATGAACACTCGAAAGGAGAATGTATACTTGTCACACAAACTCAATCACATATCCCCAAACAAGAACATTCAAAGACTAACCATGAACCAATACAAAACACTCCCCAAACCAAGGCTAAAAATTACTTACCTCTTACCAAACTTATATTGACTCAACTAGACTAGACTAACTCATGAGTGTGTGTATGCTCAATTAGCGTCATTAAGGGTTACCAAACCAAGTTCTTCTCCTGAGCGATACTCCCCCTCTCTTCCAAAGGTTTGAATCCATTCTTGCATTCAACTTAGTGCATTACAATTGTAGTTAGTCGATAACATTATATTCATATGCATCATATATTTTATCTTCTAAACATTTAGGATATCATATTGAATTAAACATTCATCATATTATACATCAAGATTCATATAGAAAACACAATCATATATTAAAGCATTTTAACTTAACAAGGTAATAGAAAATAGGTAATAACACAATGGGGTATAACAAGAGAGAGGTATAAATAGGGATATAGGGATAAAGGGATAAATAGAAGAGGGGGAGAGGGGGATAGATAGAGAGATAAAAAGAGGGTGGGAGAGAGAGATAGTGAGAGATATTGATAGAGATAAAGGATAGATAGAGGAAGAGGTAGAGAGATAGGTAGAGATAGATAGAAAGATGGAGGTAGGGAGAGATAATAGAAAGAGAGTAAGAGAGATGGAGGGAGATAGGGAGTGGGTGAGATGAAGGGAGAGGGGAGAGAGGGAGAGGGAAAGATGAAGATGGAGAGAGATAGAGAGAGGGGGAGAGTGGGGAGACAAAGATAGAGAGGGTGGATATATAAAGAGTGATAAAGAGGAAGAGATAAATAGATAGATATATAGGGAAGTACAAACATAGGGAGAGAGAGAGAGAGAGAGAGTAGATACAAAGAGATGGAGATAGAGAGAGGGAAATATATAGAGAGAGTGAGAAAGATAGATATAGAGATAGCAGAAGAGACAAAGAGAGAGAGGAGATAGAAATGTAGAAAGAGACAAAGAGAGAGAGAGGGATTAGAGAGATAAAAATAAAGAGGGATACAAAGAGAGATAGATGGGTAGATAGGGAGAGAAAGGGAGGGAGAGATAGATATGAAGAGGGATAAAGAGAGGGATATGTATCTAGAGAGGGAGAGAGGAGAGTTAGAGGGAAAGAGGGAGATAGAGAGATGGGGAGAGATGGAGAAAGAGGTTAAGGGAGAGGAGGGATATAGTGAGAGAGGGATAGAGGGGAGAAGGGGAGGGGAGAGAGATAGGTAGAGATGAAGAGATAGAGATAGAAAGAGGAAGAGAGTGAAGAGATAGGAAGAGGGGATGGAGAGAGAGTGGGATAGATATAGAAAGAGGGAGAGGGAGAGAGAGGGAGATATATGGAAAGATAGAGAGAGGTGGGGAGAGAGGTAAAAACAAACAGATAAGGATAGAGCGAGAGAGGGGGGAGATATAGAGAAATAGAGAGCATGAGGGAGAGATAGGGAGAGGGATAGGTAGATAGAAAAAGATAAATGGAGATATAGAGAGCAAGAGAGATAGAGGGAGAAAAAGAGATATAGGTATAGAAGGGGAAATAGAGAGAGGGGGAGGGAGGGAGAGATAAAGAGATAGAAATAAATAGTGAGAGACAGGGAGAGGGGGATAGGTAGATATATAAAGAGGGAGAGATAGAGATAGGGAGAAGGAGAGATAGAGAGGGAGAGGGGAGAGATAGAGAGAGAGATAGGGAGAGCGAGAGGGGTATATATATATATATATATATATATATATATAGTGGGAGGGAGATAAAGAGGTAGATATAGGGGAGGGAGAGATACAGGGAGAGAGAGAGAGAGAGAGAGAGAGAGAGAGAGAGAGAGAGAGATTCCAAAAGGAATGTAATTAGACATTTGAAAAATTATTTCTCGTACCCAAGCTATCTACATCTAATTCCTAACATTTAATATTTTGTCTAGAAAGAACATAATATTTTTTAAACAAATAATGATAGTTTACTCCTATCTTCATTACTCTATTTGAACTCAATTAAATTCTATTGTTTCTATTGTTTATTTCTTTCATAACATTAGAAGCTTTAAAACATACTTCACACCTAAAAGCCACTAAATTACCCTAATCTATCATAAAGGATGCAATAAAAGAATAGATACTCTAAAGTAACACTATGGAAAGAAACTCCCATATCTTACCTATAGTCTCAATCATTGAATTTTATAAATCTACTTAGTGGGCATCCAATATCATATACTATTCCAAGCCTCATAAATACTTAAAAAGGGAAATCCAATACAATTGATGTTTGCCTTAGAAGTGAACTTAAAGAACACTATGTATAAAACCTTTTACGAAACATCCCATCCACATACGCATCTAACATAGGAAAATAGTTGCCAATACACATCCATATCTTATCTTATTTTATCCTAAGTCAAAGTCTTTTGTGTTAGGGAAAAGTGAGCCAATATATTAAAATGTTCCGTGACATCAGCGGCTGCAATTGTGTCCAGAAATCCCGGAGCGAATCCGGTCCGTCGATTCCAGCGAGATTCGAGAACGCTATTTAGTCAACGAAACCCGAGCGTTACGACCGAATTCTCTCCTCGATTTAGAAGAAACCGTGTTATTCAACACGGATTTCCGCTGTTAAAACACATTAAAGTCAACGAAATCCAACGGCCAGGGATTTCCCGAGATGGAAACCAAATATTTATTACGAGCAAGGAGAGTAATAGTGTGTCCAACTGTCGCTATTTATTCTCCTATGAAGAGGCAAAATGCAAATGCCCTCCCTTTGAAGCTGCTCTCTGTCTTATGCTCTGTTTTTGTGTAAGAACTTTTTAAACTCCATGGAAATCCAAAACCTGAACAAACCAGAAGAGGCAATTCCTCTTATTGATCTCAGCCCATTTTTCAACCATTTTTCTGACCAGACAGCCAGAGAAAGAGTGATTACTGACATCGGCAAGGCCTGTGAAGAATGGGGATTTTTCCAGGTGATAAACCATGGTATCCCTGTGGAGCTCATAGAAGAGGCTCTCGACACCTGTCGGGTGTTTTTTGAGTACCCAGCGGAGGAGAAGATGAAGGTGAGAGGAGAAGTATCCGTGCCACAGCAGATGCCCACAGGCTACAATGTGTACCCGCCGGGCAGCTGGGATCTGTACGAGAATCTCTATTACCGAGCCGGTCGGTCATCACCTGGTCAAACTGCTTCTGATTTTAGTGATGGGAATGCACAGTGCAATGCTTTTCCAGAGGATTTGCCTCAATTAAGGTCTAACTTTAGACCATGCTGGTGCCCTGTCATGGAATTGATGTTTTTTTTTTTTTTTTTTTTGGTGAAAAGAAAAATATTCTAGTGTTCTGCAGGGCAGCACGGTTCATGTAAGGCCAAGTAATTTAAGTTTTATATAAAAAGATTTTGTCTAGGTATAATAGGTTGAAGGGTTTTTAGGTTAGGTGGTAAAAGAAGTAAATAGAGGCGGGTCTGATCGTGAAGAAAAATCCATGAGTTATCTTATCATGGGATGGGGGGTTTTGTTTTCATGGAGGTTTCTTTTAGGCTTAAAAGTTTACTTGGCAATGGGTTATTTGTATTAAGTTGGGAGAAAAGTTTACTTGGCAATGGGTTATTTATATTGAAGTTGGGAATCGTATTGGGATGGATTATTTGAAGTTATTTGGATAAGAAGTTTGAAGTAGTATTAAGATGGGTTATTAATATGAAACTTGGGAATAGTATTTGTGATGAAATAATTTATATAAGATTTAAAATTGTATTGAATGAGTGAGGTTTGAAATAAAGTATGGAAGTTCATAAAATAATTAAAAATAAATTATTTGTATAGAAAATTAAAATAGTTTTAAGATTGATTATTTTTTATATAGATTTAGCATAATATTGAGATAGTTTGTTTGGTGAGATGGATCATGAGTTTAAAAAGTCAGATTGAGTTTGGGATGGACTATTTGTATAAAGATTTTTATTGAGGCCATAAGATAAGTAGGTTGGGTTGAGTTGGGTTGGCTAGTTTCAATACCCCTCTTTGGCTATTGCTATTGGATGGTTTACTTGTTTAGTATGCATATGAATTAAATCCCACCCACCACACAGTATGTGATGTAACTTATTTCTTTAGTTCTAATTGAGGCCACAAAATTGTGTTTTTCTTTTTATTGCTGTTTCTTTCATCAATAGCTATTTGGAAACCGTCTGTGACAGCGATCCACTTAATGAGCTTTGAATAAAAAGGCACAAAATCAATATTTAATTGTGAGAATCTTGTGTGTGCAGATTTGTGATAGAGAGGCTACTTGAATTCCTGGGGAAAACAACGGATTTGATCGAGAGCCTGATTTCCCAGGCTCTGGGATTGTCCGGCGAGTTTCTGCGGGAACTGAATCGGGACAAGGTGGAGCCTCTTAAAGTGCTGTGCTATCCGAAGGCCACGACAGAGCAGGAGATTGGGGCGTGGCAGCACCAGGACAGCAGCTGCATCACACTGGTCGGGCAGGACGACACCGGGGGCTACCAAGTGCTCAAGGACGCCAAATGGGTGGACATCAAACCAACAAGGGGCGCACTCGTCATTAATGTCGGCGATATTCTTCAGGTACCCATTTAAGAAATTCATCAAAATTAGACACTGGGTAACTTTCAACTTATTAAATATAACGCTCTCCTCCTCCTCTCCTCTCATCCTCCTCCTCCTGGCGTGACAGGTGTGGAGTAACAACAGACTGAAGAGCGCCGTCCACCGCGTATTAAATAACCGGGAAAGAAGACGCTGCTCTTTCGCCTTCGCCACCGTCCCCAGCCCGGCTAAACTGGTGAGCCCCTTGCCGGAATTCACAAGCCAAGTCAAGCGGCCGGCGGCTTACAGGAGTTTCGTTTACAAAGACTACATGGTGAAGAGAGTGCACAACAAAACACACCCCCCTGCCACCGCCGAGGACTTCGCCGACATCTCCATCTACGCCATCTGATGCTGATGCCCCGCCTCTTGTTTATTATCACCTAATAAATATATCCTATATTTGTATTCAAGAATCAACACACAGAATATAATAGAAAAATGATTCATCATCGTGGGTGTTACCTGAATTTGCTTTGCCTGCCTTGTAGTGGATGAAAATTGACACAGCAAACCTTCAATTTTATTACTTAAAACAAACACATTTGTTTGTTGTTGTTAATTTCGGATATTCTGACTGCTAAATTTAGACCAACAAGTTATGACTTCGTGGGCTACGTGAAGTCAGGAGCTGGCGTGAGAATGAAAGAGTGCGCCATCCATTAATTCGCTTTTCTAACCATACGCCAGCCCCAGATTTCTAAGCCTAGAAAACCATTAAAAATGGGGCTGCTTCCATCAACTCACTTTAATGGGGCTTTCTGCAAAAAGTCTGAGAGTAAAGATTAATAATAAATATGCATTAGTTAGTAGATAGGATGTAAAAGCATGCGAGAAAGCGATCTGACAAAAATAATAATAATAAAGAGGATAGGTGTGTATATTTGTTACTCTCTAACCATTACTCCTAATTCTTTGCACGGAGTTTTTATTGAAAGAACTTCATTTGAACACATTTTTGGCACAGAAAAAGCATTTTTTACAAGGTCGTGGGAACACAGGGAGGGGAAACCGAGCAAGCGGACTTAAATTTTGAGGACTATTAAAAGCAAATGGGCCAGCATATCTGCAAAGAAATGAACCTGCAAAAAAAGCGTTAATCACATAAGTAAAAACTTAGCATATCTATCTTTAGAAAATCTATGAAGTATGTTCAGAGATTGTTTAGAAAGATTCGTTAAAAATATGTTCAGAGATTGTTTAGAAAGATTCGTTAAAAATATGTTCAGAGATATCTTTTTAATGTTCAGAGATTAAAGATAATCTATAAAGTATGTTCAGAGAGATTGTTCAGAGATATCTTTTTTAAAAGAGTTTCTAAAAAAAATAAAAAATAATGTTCAAAATTAATTAATTATTTTGAATTTTATGTATACAAGTTTTCAATTATATTTCTTGATGTAATTAAAGAATAAGTTTAATATATTAAGAAAATTTTATAAAAATATTATAAGAATTAGTTTTGTCATTGATTAAATTTGTTGTTGGTGAGCATGTAATTTTATATAAAAAAATTATATATTTAAATTTGAAAGGAATATATTTGTCTACTTCAAAATTGAAAAAGACAACTTCCTTATAAAATGTTTTGCATTGCACCTTGCATAAAGGGATTTCTAGTGTATAACTTTGATTGGATTAAGTTCTATAGAATATTAAAAAGGAGTTGATAATGATAAATGTAACAAAGATTTGAGTAATCCAGAGAAATAAAAATGTTGTGGATTTGAGAGTATATTTGGTTTATGAATTTGATTCCTTGGGATATAATATAAAGAATTAAAAACTAAAATCAATAGCAATGATCAAAGATCTTAGAGAAAAATGATCTTTAACACTTTTAATACTTGACACTAGTCCATGTCCATGATCTAGTCCTCAAAACATTATTGCTATGTAATTCTATCCACTTTTGAATGTATCCTTTATTCTTCATAACTTGTTTGCATACATGTGCTTATTTGTACATATACATTATTTAGTAATATCATGTGTTTGTACCTACATTTGAGAAATTGATGGTGCTAAAAAGAATCATTAAGAACTTAAAATAGATAAAGGAATATTTTTTATTTCCTTAGTAACAATCAAGCTATGTGGTCTATAGAACAAGATCAAAAACATCTCAAATAGATAATGTGAATGATAAAATAATTAGCATACTGTAAATTGAGATTTATATAAGGTATGAGGCTTCAACTAATGTTCTAAATGTGAGTGCAAGATGTTTTTTCTTTATGATTAAAAAAATAATTTTACTAAGAGATTATATGTTATATATTTAAAAATAAAATAAAAAATATGTATTTACTTTTCAAGCTTAAATATTTTGATCTAGAGCTAGTTTATAATAAGAGATCGAATAGCTTGCTAAATTGCTCTTCTAATTATATCCAAATACTCAACATATTATATTTAAGTTTGCTCATAGTCAAATTATGCAGCCTAAATAAATAATATATATATATACTAAATAATATAAATTTGGTTAGGTATGGAATGTGTACATAAATATTCCAATATGCCATCTTCATAAAAATTGACTTCGAGAACACATATGCAAAAGATATAGGATTCATTTGAGTGACTTGGGAATTATGTTTCCTTCCCAAAGAATCTAGTGGCCTATACTTTTGGGATGTGCATCATCAAGGAATAACTATTTGCACCAAATAGAATATTCACTTAGTTGAAAGGGATAAGACCTTGAAGGTCCTTTTGAGAAATTGTATCTCCTCAAGCCTTCTATATGGTCACATTGCTTGGAGAAATTTATATTTTTCTTATTAGAGGCCATGTTAAGGTTGTGGGGACTTTTATTGCAAAAATCATCTATAAGTATAAGCTATTAAACCCTACTTTTATGGAATGTCAGTGGATTTTGTGATGGGATCTAGATGCATCAACATTTTTAAATGGTGATGTCTAATTATCACCATCCATGATGTTTCATTAGCTAAGGTTCCAACAATTCAAAAAAAAAATTAAGGTAACTCACTCTCGAATCTCCTATTCTAAATATAAGGAGCTTTTAATTTGAGAAATTGGGTGACAATAGTGTCTCACTTTTTCATCAAAGTGGTACATTGAATCAACATTTTAAAAGAAATTTTTATCTTTAATCATTTATAATAACCAAACTATTAAGAATTTGAAGATGATATGAACTAATGATTGTTGATATTTTGAAAGTATATTTTAAATATTTATTATTAAAAAATTTGAAAAATAATTTATGAATTTTTTTACCTAATTTTTAATAAAAAATTAATAGTAAACAATATTTTTAAAAAGTGGCATTTATTCTATAATGTATAACTCGTTTTTACAAAAATCACAATTATAAATTTGTAAGCATACATTGATAACACCAATATCTAGTGTGCACACATGTTTTCTTAATTTTTTGTTACATGGAGGTATCTAAGGACCTTTGTTTGAAAATACCTTCAAACAAAAGTCCTTTGATCAACCTAAAAATATTAAAATACTCCTTAAGATTGGGAAAATAATGAGATGTATTTTACATACTATTTTAAAAAATAATAAAAATTGCATTCATTCAAAGGTACCTTTGAACAAAAGTTTATAGATTTACCGTCATTTAAAGGTACCTTCAAATGAAGGTTTGCATGTTTATCTTTATTTAAAGGTGATTTTTAATTCGAACTTTCGAATGAAGATACCTTTGTTCAAATAAAAAAATTCAAAAAAATTAGGGTGTTTACTAAAATATTTTCCTTATGCATGTAAATTTTTAATGTCTCACACGTGGGACACACTATTGTGGGTCTACCCAATTAGGATTATAAATATTTTCATGAGACAAAAAGTGTTTTTCCTTTAGAACATGCATCATAAAATTGATGTGTAGTTCAACCATCCTTGGTTGAAATATTGAAAATGATATGTTAAAACCCCATTTTTTAAGTACACCCCTAACAAAGGGTATAAATCACTTTCTCCTTGTGTGTTGGTAATACAAACTATGAATTAGATATGTTTTCTTTACTCACCTTCTTACTCTTGGAATATGAGGTTCTTGGTTGTCTAGAAAATTATTCTGAATCCCAAGCTCACCCACTTTGCCTAACATATTCTTTACCAAAGATCCCATATAGGGAAACACCTAGTCCATTTAAGAGTGACAAGCTCCAAGTGTCCCTTTGTGGATAAATTTAATTTTTTTAAGAATTTGTTTTGATTTTCCATCACAATTCAACCTATATGGTCATAAATTCATGAGCTCTTAAGACACTTTCAATTTGATCCATTCACTTGGCATAATACTCTTCTATGTGATTGGTTCTTGATTACTACAAAACTCACATAGATTTGGAATACTTTATAAGTGGATATCTTATTTTATATTTAGAAAGAAAGAAATTATATATTTTTTAACACATTTAGTTGGTAGAAAAATCTCTATTTATCTCTAATATAACAAATGTATCATTGTCTCTAATATTTTTCTTCAAATTTAAGTGTAAGATAACAACATATAAGCTCCATAGGGTGTCCATGTTTAGAATTTGTTAGAATTTTAGAGCTACACACTTTACATGATTGTTCATGTTCCACCTATGATGTCATTTCCTTCATTAGTTTATCCCTCAATGTGAGGTTACAATTTTGCAGTACTGAAGATAGGTGAAATATCTATTCCTTCTAGCAACTCTATCTCATGTACATTTTCACAAAATTTCCTCAATTCTTTATATGGTTTGAATTCTTCGATTTTAACTTGTTTTTGATATGGTAAGTAGCATTTATAGGGTGTTGTACCCTTAACACAAAGAGCCACTAGGGCCAAAAAGATCAAGTCCAAAAAATATTAAAGACCAAGCCAAAAAACATACATCGCGAACCGACATCAGACAGACAAAAAATGGACCAACAACAGACTAACTGATATTTTCCAAGTTCTTAGACAAGAGATTAACAATATCATCCCCAACCCATTCTTGGCCTTCATCAACATTCTTCTTTTCCATTTCATCCTTCATAACCACAGACAAGGTGTTGGTAACATAGTGGATCGGCTTGATAGTGAAACGAGTCAAGCCACAAAATTTATTGTCCATCTTATCCATTCTTTCTTGTAGCACATGAAGCTCCTCCCCATAATCCACAGCCTTCATAGTATTGACATGCTCCATAGCCATTGGGTTTGAGGACTAGGAAGTCGAGTTCTCCTTCTACACTTTGCTAATATTAGGAATGGTGTGGGGCCCTCCAACATACTCCTCCTCCTCATCCCCAGACACCTCTTTGTCCCTGTAATATTTGTTGTCAGACTGCTCCTCTTCTAAATCCAAGTCATTAACTTGCACTTTCTTGTTATTCTTAGCCAGTCTACCAAACCTTGACTTGCACTTTCTTGTTATTCTTAGCAAGTCTACCAGACCTCCTAATGATGGTATCACCACCAGTCACCACCATAGCCGCGACCACTGTGTCCCCCTTAGAATCCCTACCCACCACATTTTTACCTCTATTGTACCTAGTCGGAGGCTCCATCAAATCCTTCGCATCATCCTTACCTTTCTTCTTCGGGGTGGGTTTGCTAGCAGTCTTGGCAAGGGTTGACTTGAGTTCACAAAGACTAGCCGCAACACTAGTCTAGGAATTTCCCGCAATCCCCTTAAGCTTCTTAGCAGCAGGTTTAGGCTTATGAGCATCAGCAAAAATTGGATGGGTTTTCCTGATGGGACCTTTGACTCAGTCAGGGATATATTGGTCACAACAGGAGGTTCAATTTCCTCAACACAGACAAAAAAAATGGGTTTGGGCGAGCATAACGCAAGATGGAAGTGGTAGAGCCTCATAATGAGGCCTTGGTGAAGCGGTAGGAGAGGGGTATCATTAGGGTTTAGGCCAGCAATCTTAATGTTTTTTTCAACAGAGCTCTCTAAATCCTTAAGAAGGAAGAAAGGAAACAAAAATTTATGTCGGAGGTGATTGAAAAGAGGGAAATCGTAGAAGTAGTAGGTTTTGTATCTACCTTATAGGGTCACATACTTCATAAGGGCAAGGCAAACTTGGTCCCATGGTTGTGGAAGAGCCTCTCTCTCAAACCCTGACTGGTTATGAATTGGCTTGTTCCCCACAAAGAAAGCATTCAAAATTTCATTATCTTGGGCCTTTGTATGCTTCGGGTACTTCTTACTAGTACTCAGCAGCCCCGTCACCTACATAATCACTTCCTTGTTCACTTCAAAGGAAATACCACCCATAGTCACTCTTTGATCTTTCCAAGAGTTAGCAAACTGCGCAGATAAATTAGGGTCATGACCCACCAGACTCTCCATCAGGGGAGCCAAACTGCCTTCAACACATATGTGCCACACCAATGGATCTTTGTGAAATTTTCCACAGTTGTCGGGATCCGTTCGCACCCTATCACCACCCATAATGACTCTCTGCACACGGAATAACTTGAAAACCTGTGAGAGAAAAAGGTTAGAGAAAATGGTTAAGTGAAGGGTCACCCGCACACTTAGGATTTTAAGCCAAACAAAGCAGCCTTGGGTAATCAAAGCACTGTACAGGTCACATGCTTGAGGAGATAATTCCCTAAAAGCAATCTTGGCGGACTCATAAATGAGAATATTCAAACACTTTCAGTTAGGTAAGTAGGACATGATGCGAATGGAAGGTTTTCCATCCACGTTGTTATTACATAGAAACTAGGGCAAGATGGCCGTGGGGCCGAATTTAGAAACACCTAAGAACCTGAACTTTAGAAGAGGAGACAAAATAGCGGAAAGGATAGAACCAATTAGGAGCTTTTCCTCATAATTATTAGTCACATCAATATTAAAATTAAAAAACTTCATGAAAAACGATAGCTTAGCGCCATCCCCAAAAGGAGATTATGTAAGGTATGACCTAGCTTGGCCTTAATGACAAAGTACACACCATAATTCCTCATGATGCCCTTTTTAAAAATGGACTTCGCCCCATTATTCAAATTTTGCCACTTGTAGGACACCTCAACATTTACACCGGTCCTCATAGCCCATAAGACAAGCATGTGGACCCCCCATAAAGCCCATAAAAATGCATGATTAGTTATTATCATTGATAAAGTAAGGGCTTTGCTTCTTCAGGATTAGACCTTGAATACCTGGTGGTAGGTTCTCCAATTTAACTTGTTATACAAACCCCTTTAGGAATATTTCCTAGTTCAGGTGTGTCAAGACCATGTCGCTAGCTTGGAATTCCATCTCTCTTCTTTTTTCATTTGTACAAGTTAGTTGCACTACACAATACTCTTCTTCAACTATACACACACTCGCTTGTGCATATTAAGCATGTGCTCCACAAAATATTTTTCTTCTTGAATATCATGTAATTCATTAACACCTCTAAGACTCTAACTATTTGAATAATTTAGAATGGGTCCCTTCTAGTACTCCATTTACTAAGTTATTGTACATATGAATTTCACTTATTCCAAGACTAAATCTCATGCTCTATGATTCTCTCACACTATACACCTAAACACATTTCTAGGAATCCATTTAAGTAACTTAGTTTGAACATCTATTTAGTGATGATAAACTAAGATATAAACTATAACTAAGAATTCTTCCTCCACAAAATTCTCTAGAAGTGTCCCACAAACTCGATATCCCTACCAAAAACAATGTTGAGTTGTAATCCATGTAGCCTTACTATCTCCCTAAGAAAGTAAACTTGTCACTTATGATGGAACTTCAATTTTTGTTCTATAAATTCCATTTGTCTTACCTATGTTTCTAATTCTACATGATGTTTGAGAAAATCCTAGGGTTGGGGTTTTACATTTATTTTCATTTATTTGTGTAAAACCCTAATGTCCTATCTTATACCATGATTGGGATCTTTTTGGTCATTACTTTTTGGGAGAGGGCTTTAAAACAACTTGTGTCCCATTGTTTCGTCTAGGTTTGGCCCCCTTTTGATCCGCCATTTTATTTCTTTCGCTAGACTTTATTCTTTCCTAAGTCTAGGATGGCCCCGCGCTTCCCTTTTTAAAAACAACTTATGTCATCATTTGTTGTTGACCTAGTAATGTCCCCTTTTGTTTTAACAAATGTTTTATATTTTGCAGAGGGATAAATTTTCATGATCGTTGATGAATCGCCATTTGATCTCAGTTGTTCCCCGCTATCCCATGATGACCCCAGCATATAGTTTTGGTTGATCATGATATCACGGGCAAGTACCACGTGTCACATCTGGTGAAGTTGAAGGAGTGATAAGGGTACTTTAATATATTAATCTAGCTTTAATACATTATTTGGTGGGTTACTAAAGTGGGTGTAAGACGCACGTGGTTCAAATGGATGGAGATGTTTTAATCTCGGTAGAAAAGGTGCTCGATGTTTAATGACAACGTTGGCAACTATTTTGAATGAACAAGATCATTGATGATTGAGATCCACGGTTGCCCGCCATTGCATGATCATAAGTTGCAAGGTTTTTATTTTATGACATCACGGGTGAGTGCCACGTGGATTTCCTTGGCGACGCAAAAGGTGGTGGGCCATTTTCCACGGTGGAGGTCATGTCAAATTGATTTAAATGTAACCATTCGATGATCCAACCAAAGTCAAAGATCAACGAGTAATATTTGAATTTGCATCACAAGTGATTGGAGTCGTTGGTGCAATGTGCGAGTGAGCTTTAATGGCGGACGAGACATTTTGTGGCGTGATTTAATTGAAATAAATCGGCTATTTTCTTGTTCTATTGTATCACAAATCATTTGAGCGGTTTCACAAAGCAGTCTTAAAGTTGAGGATGAATTCATGAGTTGTTGCAGTGAATTCTACGAGCACAAAGTCGTAAGTTGAATTCTGCATCTCCTAGTCAAATTGTAATCTAAATTTGGGGGAATTTGTTATGTAGTTGTTGGGAAGCTTGTTAAAAATCATTTTAGGGTTATAGGTGAGCTAAATTGTGGGAAATTGCAAAGTATTTGTTTTGTAATTTCGTAGTCTCGTAAGGCCTTAGCTTGTTCAAGGTTTGTAATACAAGGAAGCCCTAGTTTGCTCAGGATGGCACCATTAAAACATCATCCCAGCCAGATTGAATTTTTGAATAGAAACCTGTATGATGATTTCCTGGATCAATTGTCATTGTCAACAAATGATAGGAAGAAGGGGTTGGTTTTAATGTGAGGAAAAACCCTAGGGGAGGGATTAGTGTATAATTGTTTTAATATAGTTGATGCTAGGTTGCGACTTAAGGGTTTGGAGATGTTCAGACTATGGTTTGGACAAAGAAATTTGTCTCATCCTTTTTCAAATGGCTGGATGTATGACATGGGGAAATTGGTAGTTACAAATGTGTTTCTTGATGTTGATTTGATCAAGGTAGTGGCCACAAGGTATGATCCTATCACACAGGTGGTTAGGGATAACGATGGAGGGGTTCTGCTAAGTATTAACAAAGAGGAGTTTCAAGAGGTCTTTGATTTGAGTGAGCCCAATGTATTCTTGCTCCCTATTGAGCTTGAAGGAATGAAACAGGAATATGGGAAGATGAAGTCCCTTTTCAGAGCTAAGATGCTTCCACCTCATTTGGCTAGGGCAGGAGGTTCAAGTGTTCATATTAGCCCTAGTGACTAGGAGCCTTTCAGATTGGATTTTTTTCCAAGCATTTTCTAGCTACTTTTTATTCATTATGCCAAATTTTAGGTTTTAGCCCTAATACAGTGATGCCTATAGCTTTTATGTTCATGGGGGTGCAAATACAACACCCGAATTTCTCTGTAGTACATGATTTTTCTTCTTTCTTGGTTGAGAAGATACATGAAGGGTTATTGAAACTGTAGAAAAATGATACAGGAACCCTTTCTTCTGGTATTCTATGTTAATGCACATGTTTTTGTTCAAGAATGCTATTTTTTTCTCCAAGAAGATGAGATTGGAGCAATTTTTCAATGGAGAGAGGCTGTCAGTACAAGTGTGGACTACTGACCTTTCATATAATAGGGAGAATGCCAATTATGTACAGTCCGACAATTGCTTTGCATCAAGACTGAGAGCCAAATTGATGGTAAATTTACCCAGGGTTCCTGAGGAGTTGCATGATTTCCTTAGGCCAAAGGAGAGGAGGCTGGATTTGAAGATTTTCCATAATTGGGGTGACATTATCCCATACCCAGTCAACACTGTTTTGAGGGTATATGGTTTTTAGGGGACCCCACATATATTGCCTTATAATGTGCCACCAAGAGTTGGATTTGTTGAGGTTATGTGGAAAATTGGATGTATTCATGAAGATAACCTTACAGGAAAGGGTAAGGGGACCTTTTACCCTGACTATACGGTGGTTTCTGATTTTGTAATTTCAAAGGGAGGCTAGGTGCATTTCGGAAAATTCTTTGAAGTGTACCATTTAAGTTTTGGTCCTAGGAGGCAATATGATCTTGAGGGTTTCTTTGCTCTTTTTAGACAAAGAATAAAGGGTGCCAAATTTGTTCATGAACTCATTTTCCTTGAGGACCTGGTTAGAAATGAATTTGATTTAAATAAGCAAGAGTTGAATAAAGAGAAATGGGTAGCTTATGATAAGTTACTGGCCATTGTGCACAAGATGGATCCATTGATGGAATTCAGTCCCTATCATAAAAAGATTGATTTTTTGATGGAGAATTTCAAAGAAATCATGAGTATTCTGATGACCAAGAAAATAAATCTAGAGTTAGATTTGGGCATATAGGAACAAGCTGCAAGGCCATTTGAAGAAAGGTCAACTTACCAACCTCAAGATGACAAGTCTATTTACAGGAGGAAAAGGGATGACAACAATGATGAAGATGAAATAGATAGAAAAGGAAAACAAGTGATGAAGCTACATGAACAACCAAGTTCACATCTCAAAACACCTAGGGTAATAAAAATAATCGATCTGGAGTCATCACCTGAGAGGAGTCCCTCACCACCACCATCAACGCCAAGCCCCAAGAGGCGAAGGATTGAGCAGTCCCAAGAGGACTTGGTGGATGAGATTATTGTTACTAATCAGGATATGCAAATGGGCATGCCTTCTCCTCCAAGACCAATTGAGTTGATTTTATCAGACCTAGACATGAAAGGAAAATGTGTACAGGATGCAAGAATGGAGGCCTGTAAAGAATTTTTGGATAATGATGCCTTCGTGAAAACACCAGTCTTCTTGCAATTGGTATGGAGAATGAAGTTGGAAGAATATCAGGAGAAGTGCAAGAAAAGAAGAGAACTGAGGCCTGATAGGTTAGATCAGGAGAATGATGATGAGGTAAAGGCTGAAGTAATGAATGAATTTAAGAACATCACTCTGGAGGAAGGGAGAAAGTTGGTTAATCAAGCTGGTGTCTTGATTCTATATGAGTGGGATATTACTGATGCAGTAGATTTCAATGCTATTTTGAAGTCCAAGCATCCCCTTGAGAATTATGAAGAAGAAGTCAAGGCAGCATTGCAAGACTCTGCCTTTAGTGAGAAATATGAAACCTTGGCAATATGGGCTTTGGCCCCCCAAGGAAGAAAGCCAAATATTACTGATATTAACCCAAATTTGAGAGGGGGGTTAATAATAAAAAGAGCTTTAGAGACCTCAACCACAGAGGTCGCAAATTTAACTGTGAATGTGACCAAATTGGCACAAAAGACTGCAGAGAGAGAGGAAGCTGAAAAAAGGAGCCTTATGGAAAAGTATAATTTTATGATTAGAGAGTATAATAAGTTGCAGCAAAGGAATATTGAGCTGCAAACAGAGGTGGACATGTTAAAATGCAGGCAGATTGATGAGACATCAAGTGCTCCAGTGATTAAATCACTGCCTTCCATATCAAGGTCATTGCCTCCTGTCTCCCCCATTGTCTCTACATCGGGATCTCCCAGTCAAACTCCTTCCCTTAGCCCTACATTGGAACCAATTGAGGAAGAATTAGAATGTTCTGTTGATCCAACAAAGAAGCAGTTAATGCAAAAAATTGCAGAGCTTCAGGCATCTGTGAAGGTAAGTGAGGATAGGGTATTTTCAAGATAAAAGGAGATTATTACTGTTGTCTTGCGACATTTAAATGAGAAGGTTGATGATAGATTGTCAGCCATATATTCTTCTTATTCTTTATTATTAGGTGCAATAAAGAACGTTGATAGGGATCAGGAGGTAGCAATACCATTAATTGAGAAGTGGATCCCTAGGGCCAATGATTTAGATGTAATGTATAAGGCCTCAAGGTTTGATGTAAGTAATAGGCCACTATCATTAAGACCTACTCAAGTGTTGGTTAAATCATTGCAAGGTTTTCAAGCCTTACCAGATGACTTGAGTAGGAAGATCAAAGAATTCGTAAAGAGTTTTGATGATTAGAGTGACACACTGCTACCTAACATAATTGATGAGTAGGGTAATATCAGGTCACTTCAACAATGGAAGGATTGGGCTAATGAGTTCATCAATGCTCAAATTACTTTGATTTGTGATGACTCAAATTTTGATTTATTAGTGAGTTGCATGGATAAAATTATCAGCACCAACTCATTCCTTGAGTCTTTTGAATGAGAGGCAAACCAAGTGGCAGTTAAATATACACCTTATAGTATCAAAGTAAATGAGGTAATCAGTTTTAATTGGCCAAGTGATGAAGAGTATCAACAGTGGGTGAATATATATTTAACTAAGGAGGATTAAAGCAGGAGTAGGCTGCTAACAGTTAACTAATCAATTGTTGTAGTTACAACAATTTCCAATTTTGTCTTTGGTGGCAGTTTTAGCGTGGAGTTCTTAAAGAGTTGTTGTTGCATCAAACCACTCTCAATGGGCAAGATGGGAATGAACAAGAAGATTCTCCAGGGAGGTTGCTATTGTAACCAAATTTTGAAATGTCACAAAGCGGTCCAAGTGGCTAGTGACATGTGTGCTTTCTGGCCTGATGCTTGTTTGCTCCTTCATTTTCTATAAGACGGATTTCAAGGCCAGAAGTATGGGTTAGCAAGTTAGAAATTTTTGGTCGAGTCTAGGTGAAGTTGTAAAGCAATTGTAAAGTCTGATAGTTATAGAGAAAATGCAAGTTAGGTTTTGAGTCATTTTGTTGTAGGTTTTGAATTCATGGAGATATGATGTTTCATGACAATACTGACATTTGAATTAAACTGATAAATTTGAGCTCATGTCTCTCCTGTGTACAAGAATATTTGAATTTTGAATAAAATTATCAATCATTATGTTGTTCATCTCACTGTTGTGGTGTGTCCAATTCTTGTTTTAGCTTTAATTCAAAGAATTAATTAAAATGCTTTAATGAGATTGTAGGTTGATATGTTTTGTATAAGGATTTGATAAGTAGTATTGAGTTAGGGTGCATATTGGTGATATTATAAGGCAATGTTATCAAAGATCTTATATGCTATGTGTTGAATTTGTTATAAACCCTTAGGTATTTGTGAATTTGACTCCTCCAATGGAAATAAGGCACTGATCTAAGTTGTACTTGTTTATGAGATTCAATATTTGTTTGTTTTCACCTAGAGCTTGCTACAAATTGAAAATCAGTGAATATACTGTGAAGTATTGTTATGACTATCTCATGCTCCAAATGGTTGATATTATTGATGGACAACCAATTATATTCAGTATTATCCCATTCTGTTGAGCTATTGAGTGAGATTATCTGTTATTGTTAATGTTGTTTATGATAATGGTACAGAGGTTATAAACAGATTAAGGGATCACTCTCTTGGGTCCTGTAGAGCCCAAAGTGTAGGAGGTCTTTAAAATCATCGTCAATTGGTCTAGGTCCTTTGAGCTGCCCTTGATTGGAAATGGCAATTCCATAGGTAGATTAGAAGATCAACTTGGTTATAGTAAAAACAACCATCAACTTACATAGAATCACTACTTTTCTTACAAGTGACAAAACATATCATCTTAGAAATATTATCTAGTACAACAAAGACCAAATCATGGCCCTTTTATGTTTTAGGCAATCTAAGAATAAAGTTAATGCGCTAATGGATAGAGGGTTGATTAAAATACTATCCAACCATATAGCCTTAAAAATCACATGCATTATTATATGCATAGTTATACTCAAACACATTATCATGATATTTAACTTGATTCAACATATATATAATTAATACTAAAAACCACTTCATCAATCCATGAAATTTGACTTACAACATGCTAACCCTTTAAAGTTTGATTGCAAATTATATAATTTGAAATATATTGTAATACAATACCCCAATCTTGACTCACATATTGAATCTCCAACTTGACTAATTTTAAATGATAATGAGTGATGTTTATATAACAACTCCTAGTCTCAATATTTGGTCTAAGTTGTCTGTAAGGTGGTGTAAATTTGAATACCCTGTAAAATGTGTAGTGGGTAATTTGAACATGTAGGAAGAACCTTCTATAATGAGTGTGATTCATACCATAAGGTCTCCTAGGCTCAAAGTACCTTGTAATGTGATCCTTAGCTATCACAAGCTTTGAGAAATTGGCACAAGCCTCAAACAATGAATTATTTATACTACCAAGCTCGATAAAGGGTAAAAAATTAATATATTCTTTTGTAATGATAAAAAAAATTTCTAGAAAGTTACAATGGCGTTAAATTATCATATTACAACTTATATCTCGATGCAATGTAAGATGTTCAACTACAAAAAATGCAATAGGATTTTTTATTACTAACTAGTAACTAGAATGTAAATGAAAACTTATAAATAAAAAAAGTTAAATAATGTATTTTTGGTTCATGGAAGATTTATCTTATAGCTTAGGATGCTCTTGCATTAAAGGGGTAAATGATTTATGATCATAGTGCTCACAAATAAGTTTTGAGTGATCGAATCACCCGTTCAGCTAGTACCAACCTTAATGTAGCCTCAACACATAGATAGGCTTTCATAATCAATTGAATATTGATTCTCCTTCTACCTCTACTATCCCCAATCAAGGAACTACGAAATATTGAACTTCCATATCTCAGCCTATATGTACAATTCTCCTTTTTAGGTCCCAAAACTACATGTCCAAAATCTTTTCTTCGCCTTCAAGACTAGGGGCCATCTTCAAGAAGGTAAAAATGGATTTCATCAATAGATCAAGGATTGTTGAAAGCCTATGATGAGAGTGGGTAATCTCTCCTACACTTTAGTATTATCTTAAAATTGGAAGGGTGTTCCTAGAGGTCTCTTTAACAAGATGTTTACATCAATTAAAATGTAACAAACTTGATGATGCAGCTTATAGCCTCTTTATCAACCTGACCATCTTGTTCAACCTTCAAATTGAGTTCCAAGTCTTTATGCATGTTCAAAAACCTTCTGTATATTCTTAGCAAGAGGGTCACCTAAGAGACCTTTTCTTGGGTGACTTATCCTTAAGTTATATGATCACCCAATCAACTAGATATAGCAAAATGGTTGATCCTATTCATGAAAGGGGAGACCTTGTCATCTTTTGGCAAACATAAATTATTTTATTTCAAGATAGTTAACCTTCATTCCTTCTTTTTATGAAGAGCTCTATTGTATAATTGAACCACCAAGCTCCTAACTATTTATCTTCTCCCAATTCATCTATGATTCACTCCCAATAATTTCTTAGTGATATCTTAATCATTATCTTGTTCTCTCCCCATCATACTTCTATTATCTTCCAGTAAGCTCTATGGTTCTCTCTTAATTGACCTCATCAATAACTTTAATTTTTAAGCTATAAATTCCCCTCTCCTCTCTTGTATTAGGGGAGGCTTTAAACTATCTTATTTGCATTTTTTCCCTCATTATCATTTGCATGTTCATACAAAACTTCAAGATCCTTTTTTATCTTTTCCCAGCCTTCTAAAGCTTCTAACATATCATCAATAGTTTCCCTCAAGAGTGGTTGATTATCAATTTTTTATTCTTTCCATCCTTTCTTAGAGATCTCATTCCTCATCAAATCACCTATGCAAATCACCTATGTGGGATCAAGGTCATGCATTCTTGCCCCCATTAGCATTTTCATTCTCATACATGACTTCATAAGCCTTTTTATTTTCAAATCCAAGTTTTTAAGCTTCAATCATTTTATCACCAACATTCCCTTAGTATCCTTGTTGCATCTCCTATCATCAAGTGGAGGACCCAACTATTGCAAAGGAGGATGCACGCTATGTTGGATATTTGAGGACATAAGTGAGCAACAAAACCACTTATTGTTTTATATGTCCTTAATTTTATTTGGAAAGGTAGTTAGATTAGTAATTAGCAAACACTCTCACACTTGGGAAAATAAAAGTTTCATTTTGTCTTGGTTATATTATAATTTTATTGTTTTACTAGATCTAGGTTTCATTTATAGTATCATTAAATTATATGAATTTTTCTTCCACTAGACTAATTCACATTAAATACAAACTCAAAAATACCAAAAACATAAAAAATGTGTTAAGGAAAATCCATCCTAGTTTTGCATGCCTAAAATAATTTCATTTTTTATAAAGTAGATAACTAGAACACATCTAAAAACTAGTAAAATACAAAAAAAAAAAGTCGCATTTACTTAGACATAAATTGCATTAGAAACAATATTAAAACCAAAACATCAAAAAAACAATAAGAAAGAAAGCTCTTGATCTCATCACAAAGGCACATGTACTATTCAACATTAAAAAAACTCATCCTTCTCCATCAATTCAGTGATCATAGTCAATGTGCCCTAGAGAAAAGAAAGAGTGAATAATAAAGATATTAGATGAAGTCAGGGAAAACCTTCCAGATTAAAAATAATAATAAAGAAACTATTTGAGAACAAATACAAATCTTGCAACAAATAGAGAAAAATATTATAAGGACTCACATCTTTAAAATACTCCAAATTTAGGTCAAGCCATCAATCAATTTTGTGAAGGAACGATGTAAGACTTATAGATTAGAAGGGAGAAATGAAACAACAATTTGAATTTACTAAAACGTTTAGTTTCTCAAGTTTGTGATTTAAATCAAGAAAACCATAACAAACATCAAGCCAACCCTCAAGCAAACCATAAAAATAATACAACCACCATCTATGATGTTCTACTTCCTCACAAATAGAAACAACCCATCAGACCCACCACCATTCGACTTGTTGTTGTCATGAGAGAAAGAGTGACTAGGTGGACACCTCTAACAAAGGGGCAATTAAATGTGCTATGTCAAAGCTTGGCTCACTTGCATTGTGCTTGGGCCAATTTTGAACAATAAAGATACTAAATGATAGAAACATTGTTAAGAGTTGCAATGAAGGGATGCCTTAGACCACACAACCCTAGGATTTTGATAGTGGTAACACAACTAAATGTTGAAAACTAAATGAGGAAACATATAAATAGATACAAATTGTTGCTTCTTATCTTATTCTTCAAATTCTAGAGATAACAATGATCCCAAACTAAATAATCAAACATTAGTCAAGACTTATCACACACACACACACACATTGGTCACATCAACACAATGTCTCTTCTTGGATTCAACACTGTATATTAAGACTTTATATACCAACCCTCTTCCATGATGTCAACCAAGTTATTTAAAGGCATATGGAATAGTTATGGAAGTTGAATGATTCATCTTCCTTCTATTATCTTATTATAATTGTCATGATCTTCTTTGTGATGACAATCCATCTTTCTCTTTGCAAGTGTGTGTAGGTGTTAATAACTAAGCTAGATGTCACTAACTAAGAAAGTGCACTATTGTGCATATTGCCCCATTGCAAGGAGTTGTGCAAAGTTTGCTTATGTGCAAGACTTTTGTTTGCACAAGACCTTGACTCTACTTATTAGTGCCAAGTTCATAATCTCCAACTTTTACGTTAAAATTCTACATTGACCCAATACTTTAAACCTTCATTTCAACTACTATACACCTCTATGCATGTGCAAAGTTTACACAAACCACAAATAGTGCTAGACCACAAATGCTAATAAATAATTAAACAAAACAAATTTTAGTAGAATGAGTAGAATTTCAAAGATCTGCAAGGGGCGATAAAGTAAAAAATCAATAGACAGGTGTTAGTAATGGTATAGTGATGTTTAAATCATGATGTTGTGATTCTTGTCACCACGGTTCAAACCCTTACCGAAATATTATTGCTAAATATTGATGTTGAAGATGAGTATATATGACCTCACTAATTCATAACCCCACATTTACCCCACATTTAAAAATAGAAAATTAGAAGGTAGCTCAAAGTAAATGCCTAGTTGCAATACCAGCTGGATATTCCATTCCCACTGACTTTTACTACCCTAGTAAGATTGGCATTAAAGTACTATGTTTTAACACGTGCATGGTATATCCTGAATGGGTGTTATGTGGGGCGTTTGCCTGCAAGTCGGCAATACAAATGTACGGGCCATAACATTCTTTAAAAAGACAGCGCAACTGAACTGACCGACCACGTAGAAAAAAAATTTTCATTCACATGCTACGGTTGGTCAGTCAAAACAAAAGGAGATAAACGTGATAATATATTTATATTTATATCCCCATGAAGTGAACTTTGGAAAACTCTTTGAATTCATCGTTTAGATCATTGCCAAAAGTTGTAATGTGAAGAGTGTCTTTGACCTGCCACCATCGTCAAAAGCTTTCAAGTTAATAGGGGTGGAATGCGTTATTATATCGTTATAGCGCCTCTTTCCTTATTATATTAATCTCTTCCGACTTGTAGGTCCTTTTTTTCCCATGTCGGTGATATTTTGTTTGAAAATTTTGGAAGATTTGGTAACATCATTTATGATTTTGAGAGGTGATAAGGTATGGTATATAATTATTTTGTGTTTTTTATTTGATTGAGAGTTTTGTACAATTTGAAAGATATGATATCATCATTTATGATTTTGAGAAGTGGTAAGTTAGGATATATAATTGTTATAATTGTTTTATTCTTGATTTAGAGTCTTGTAAAATTTACAAGATTTGATATTGTCACATGTGATTTTGAGAATTGGTAAAATAAACTATACAATTATTATAGTCGTTTCATATTTGAATGAGAATCTTTTAAAAGTAGATAAATGTACATTTCATTTGAATTATTTGTCTTCAATAGTATTATATCTTTTAGAATTATAGTTTTAAAATATTATGTTTTTCTCATATAAAGCTATTAGTCTATACTTTATTACTTTACATAAAATAAAGATTATGATTTTTTTATTTAAAAAATAAAATTAGTATTTTTTAATGTATTTAAAGTGTTTTAGTTTATTAACCATCAAGTATCCAATTTTTTTTAAGAATTATTTCTAAACAATAAGAAATAAAATTTGAATTAAAAAAGGTTATGTTATAGATATAATTATATACAAGAAATAATTTATAATTTAAATGATTTTTTTAAAAAATAAAATTTAAATTAAAAATGAAATTTAAGATCAGTATATTTACAATAAAATTAGAAAGAAATTTAAAAATTTTAAATGATATTTTTTATTTTTATTTTTCAAAATAATAAATAATTATTCATTAGTATACATTTTACTAAAGATTATGAAAGCCAATTGTTTATGAAAATTATTTATATTGTTATGATTTAAAATAATAATGATAAAAAAAAAAACTATTAAAATTATTATTACTTAAGAATATATATTAATTAGAAAGTTCAAATGTTCAATTTTTTTTTTTATAGAATCCAAATCTATCTTAAAATTGAAGTTTCCATTGAAACAAACACACAATCCATCTAATCAAACATAGACCCATCATGATGATAGAAGTTACCCAAATCCTATGGGGCTAAATCAACAAAGACATGTAAAGTGAAAACAAAGGTTCCAAAATGTCCAACATTGAAATTTACTCTCTATTGGCTATTAGTTATGGTTTAAATCTGACAAGCTCAAGTATGCTTTTCAACTTATTTTAAGGGATACTTGTGGATATAATTTATATTCATAATTGAAAAGTGTGAGATTAATTATATAGTAATTAATATTATAATTAATCTAGTTAAAAAAATTGAGTTTAGATAAGTTTGAAATAAATGTTAAATTGATTTTAAAAAAATGTTTTTAATTTTTTTATGATGTCTTTTTATAATGTGTATTTTGTGAAATTTTAGATGAATTTATTATTAAAGATGTGTAATATTGAAGTTTTGATATACTAGAAATTGATTTATATTTCAAAAGTTATAATCATATGGGTGACCTTGATCTAGAAATTGGTAGGCATGGACCTTTGTATGACCCTAATATTATAATGACGATCCTAAAATTTATCTTTTGGCTCCTCATAGACATTTATTTATGAATATCAAGACTACGTGGTGATTAAAAGTATTAATAAGACATAAAAGTATCATGACTTGTCTTGATTGTAGTCAATTGACATATAAAATGTAGAATTTTCATATATATATATATAGAATTTTCATATATATATATATAGAATTTTCATATATATATATATAGAATTTTCATATGTGTGTGTGTGTGCAAATTTCAATGGAATGGTCCAGTTTGAATACTTTTTATAATACAATGATCAAATGTGAATATATGATTTAGGGCTCTGTCCCTTTATATTTTGTGTGTGAGTCAAAAATAATGTCTACCTAGAGTCAAAATAACTTGGACATGTGATTGAATTCAAATTTGAAAATAGGACCAACATCATCTCAGGAGCCTTGATCTAAGACATAGGACACCATAGTAATCTTGAATTGGGACTTAGAAAAGGAAGGTTATAATGTAGTTCCAAGCTATTGGAGAATGTGGACCAAAGTTTAGTTTAGGGTCAAGATAATTTCCAATTAATGCATAAAACTATACTATTTGAACACTAAACTATTACATTAAGGAAAAATGATCAAAGTGGGTCCAAAATGAGTAGGTAGAAGTGCTAGGGATACAATTTTCATCCCTTAAATTACACACAAAGATGTATGAACTTGGAGAATTGATAAAACTAAATAGACAACCACCATTTGTTTTAATAATTTTTTTAATATATGTTTGCACACACACACATTATTTTAAAGGACTAAAATCGCTTACATGGATTAATCTAGGCTAATTAAATAAATCTAAAAATAAAGCACAATCGACATAAATTAATTAGAGTTGGGAATTAATAAATTGGCATGCTATTTTAAGAGTTAAATATAAAAGGACCAATAGACTATCTATAACATGTTAGTAAAAAGGGTATAAACATTTCAATATCTATAACATATGTATGGATATAGGCTAAGAAAAATAGACTATGAGAATCCATGATAAAATATGTAGCAATGGAACATGATCCAAGGATGGGCGGTTGAGGATCAAAATTAAAATATTTAATAAAATTGCAAGCCCTAAATAGAATGGACGAATGATAGAGGAATGAGGTGAGGGTTGATATAAATGAAAAATAGTTAAAATCTGATTTTGAAAATGAAACATTGAAGGTGCCAATAAGGGAGGATAGGGTGGTTGAAAGCAATATTAAACATAGTAAGATCAAACACTTGAATAATGATATAACTATGAAGCATAAATTAAATCAAATCAAACGTAGATTAGATCTAAAAGTAAGATATATAAATTAGAAAACATAGATGTGAAAACCCTAATTGCAAAGACAAATAAATTTTAGAAAAAGTCCTAGTGGGTGTAAGAGTAGATGAGCTAATTAATCCCTTACATGGATTAATTTAGGTTAGTTAAATAAATACAATAATAAAGCACAAACAACCTAAATTAATAAAATAATGGATTTGATGAATTGGGATGTTGTTTTAGGAATTAAATGCAAAGGGATTAGACACTTAATTTCAAGAATAATAACGAGGAATATTTGTTGATCCAATGTAGAATCAACTTGCCTATGGTTTAGAAATTAATACCGTTAATGTGCTCATTGTCTTATAATTTGCTTAGACACCCAATCTTTTGTAGGTCAAGTTGAATTAGTACAAATGATCTAATTTGTAATGTATAATTATATAGATAAATATAAATAAATAAATAAATGTAATTTAACATAAAAATACACTACCTATCAGTATACAATTATATTAAAATATTCCACCAAAATTGGCATGAGCAAACAAATTTCACCATTACAAACATATGTATAATAGTAAAAATATTTTAGTAGTGGGGTTTCTCCTAAAAGAGTTTCCCATGTAAATACTTGTGTCCTATGTAATCTTGTGGATGCGTATTATTCTATTTTCTTCTCTAGATTTATACTTTAAAACTAACAATTAAGGGAGATGCAAAAACACAAATACATATTTTAACATAAAAATATGCTACTTATCAATAGACAATTATATTAAAATATTCCATCAAAATTAACATGACTATACAAATTTCACCTTTAGAGAAATATATATAAATCTCTCAATTATACTTCATAACTAAAAGTTAAAAAACATTCAAGAAAACCAAATATTTTAACATAAAAATATATAAATCGCTAAAATTAGGATGACTATATGAATTTTACCCTTACAAAAATATATACAAATCTCTCGACTATACTTTAAAACTGAATCTTATAAAAGATGCACAAATAAAAAACAAATATTTTAGCATAAAAATATAAAAAATATGTGAATTGCTAAAACTAGGATGATCATAATAGATTTCACCTTCACAAAAATACATATAAATCTCTCAAATATACTTTTAAAACTAAAAGTTAAGAAATGTGTTAAGAAAAAACAAATATTTTAATACAAAGAACATAAAAACATATACATCGCTAGTTAAAACGACATCATTTATTCATCATTTGAATTAATTGTAATTCAAAAGTTAAGAAATATGAACAAAACCAATATTTTAACATCAAAAACATAAAAATATATATAAGTCTAAAATGACAAGGCCTATTCAACATTTGAATTAACGATTATTCGAAAGTTCACAAAGATTAAAAAAAAACATTTTAATATAAAAAACATAAAAATATATAAATCAAACAACACATTCAACATTTGAATCAACGGTTATTCAAAAGTTCTAAAAATTAAAAACAAATATTTTAATATTAAAAACATAAAGATATATAAACTCGACATTTGAATCAACCAAAATTCAAAACCATGTTATATTCCAAATTATAATGAATTATTATTATTATTTTTGAAGGAGAACTGTTTTTTTGTTATTAGGGTCAAATTAAGAAACCCATACCACTAAGTATCTCCACAATTTTTGCCTGCCCCACGGAAACATAGTTATAATCCTTGACCTAAAAATTTAGGTACAAAGTTACGTAGTCAAACAAAACAACATTACAACATTCCCAGTGCTCTTTTAACTCGTTTCAAATTTGCCACGTATATCCAACGTAAGTTTGACCTGTCATCACTATCACTCACGGGATGAATGATTATTTTGCACGGCCTTGCCAACTAATAAACCCTACCTAAATTTCAACTTGTGAACTGGCATTATTTTGAAAGAGTCGTGATGGACGGTAAATCTAACCTTAAAAGTTTTTACATTTTCCAGGGCAGGTCAATTTAAGTATATGATTTTGTGAATGAATCGAGAACAGCCGTTAAATGTGGGCTCCCGAATTTATTTTAGTACAACTTTAGGACTTTAGAATCTCATGTCGGTTGAAAGTGAATATTCGTATAGACAGTAATCTTATTAAAGGGCGAATTGTCAAAGGGAAATCGGTGATAGATTTTGTGGCCGTGTGAACGGGGTTTTGTTTGCGTCACTTAATTCAATAAACACGGTGCTGTCTGTCTCTCTGCACGGTCACTAACTTTTCTTCTTAATAAAAAAAAGAGTATTTATTTATTTACTTGTTCAGTGTTCCAGTAAAGTTATTTTATTATTTACCTGTTCAGTCAAAAATGTACGCAAGTCGTTAGCCGGCCTTGCAATGGAACAGTAAAATAGGCATATTTACCTACTATAGTTTTCATAGGTTAACCGACTTTACCATGTTTGCTACTTTTCATAAAAGCAAGAAAATATAATTAATGCTAACTCAAGATAGGAAACATCCCTTAGTATCAAAGGGTACAAAGCTTTTTTTTTAAATAAAAAAATGGCTTAATGTCAATGATTTTTAGTTACATAGTTTAAGAGTGAAATTGATTAATAATATATATGTTTTATTTCTTATTTTGAAGATGGATCATTTAGTGTGATTTAAAATATGTTGATTTAAAAAATATATACAATTGAATTGAAGTTTTTACTGTTAAAGGTGCTTTATTTTATTGATAAAAGGTTGTACCACCTGAACTTGTATTATTTTTTAAAAAATTATTTTTATTTTTGGAAGGGTTTTATATCAAACCCATAATTGTGTTAGCTAAACGATATAGGAGCACGAGCCATAGGTTTAAACCTCTTTGACTAAGAGTCAAAGATTAAGGGGTGTCCATTTCATCAAAGTTGGTCGAGGCACGATCCCAACCTCATCCCTTATGATGTCAGACATTCAATAAGACTTGATCCCTAGTGAGCTCATTTAGAACCATTCAACTTCACGAATAGACTAAGAACCCAACATCCCTAAACTTGTATTAAAAGCATATCTAAAGTATAATTATAGAGCACAATAAAGAGCTCCAAGGAACTACAAAATTGTGACTACAAAGAAACATTACAATTTTGAAAGCCCAAAATCATAAATATTTAAAGGTACTTTTAAGTTATTAGATATTAAAATAAATAAAAATTTATATATATATATGATGGGTTTCTATTTAATATTGTATTATGAAAGATAAGTATAAAAATAATTACTAGTTTATTTTAAAGTCTAATATCTATGATTTAAAAAAAAAATAGATAACATTTTTTGATTAAAATTCACGAACAATCATCAAATTTAAAGTATGTTAGCATCCCTGTAAGGATGAAGCTAAAACATAATGAAGAGTAAGTATTATATTTACTATGGAACACTAATTGGTTTCTAGAGTGTAAATATGTTCAAAGTCTTTAAATTTCATTACTATATCCATAATTTTGTTTGAGACTAAAGGGCATTTATGGTGATGTTGTCATTATGTCTAATATTGGTATCCCTTTTCTAGACAACTTTCACTACAAATAAAGAGAAATATAATTTAAGTTGGTTGTTTGGTGTTTAAGAGATATTATTATTGTTTTTCGATTGAATAAATAGGGAAGGGTGAGTCAAATAGTAAGTAGAGATTAATATAAAGTAGGAATTACAGATTAGCAATAGCATAAAATTTCAACATATAAAGTCTAATGGGTAGTCACCAGGTTAGACCAAATTAAAAAAAACACAAAATGTAACAACCAAAAAATAGCCAAAAAAGAAAAAGAAAAACAAAGTGAGGAAGACTTAGAGTAGAGAACTCTAGTCCTTGCTCATAGCAATGTGAGTTTCATCCCAATTGGTAGCTCTGAGAAACAAATCCTTTTGTTCTTCTTCATCTTTGCAACCTACATATCATCCTCTTTGTCCCAATGCTTCTTTTGTTTGTTAAGCTCTGACTAAACAATGACAACCTCAATGATCGATTTTCTTATAATATCATTGTTGAACACACCATAATTTTCTAAAAGGTGGGGGATGGGGGGGTGAATCAACATATACTAAAACTTAAACTATTCCATTTGCAGATTAAACATCAAAATCACATTATTTGAAAGAAGAACAGGAAGGAAAGAAAACACCACACAAGGACACCAAGATTTTTATGTGGAAAACCCAATGAGGGAAAAACCACGGTGAGAGTTAACTCACAATATATGAACAAGTATTATAGTATTGTTTTAAGGCACACTGCCTAAGGAAGCACATTGCTCCTTAAAAGGACTTAAATGTTGAGATGCACAACCTTAGGGCAAGATACAAAGACTTGTTGAGGAGATTCACTATTTCAGAGTAGGATACATGAAGATTACAATGAAAACATGAACATGAACTACTATAAATGAAGCATCTAACATATGCTAATGTTGTAGTCCCTTTTTTGCACAATTACTCCATCACACTGACTTTGCACACTTCATATTCAACTTTTTAACTTATTCATATTTTTTCATGAATGATTTGTTCTTCTATAAATACCTTTTGCAACAACTCAAAACTCCAATTAGGTCAGCTCAAAAAGGACCTATAAAATGAATGTTTGATACTACATAGGTCAGTTTCAAAACATATGCATGATGAGGGCTACACCGCCCAAAACCCAAAAAAAACACAACAATAGATAGCAACACAAAAGATGTGAGACAAAAAAATAACTCACTTTCAATTTTTTTAGAAAATGAAATTAAAAATTCAAAACTTACATGCTACAACCTCATAGGCTTGATTCATTACAACAAAATCAACTCTAAAAACCAAATATATTATTTGGAGCCACAATCTACACTAATGGAGCCACCTTCTACAACCCCCTCATATCCCTTTTTTTTACCCAATAATTGCCCTAGAATGTTCTAGAAAGTGCAACTTTCCCTTTTGTTTTGGCGCCAAAAGTCTCGCCATTTGATTTCTGGCCTTGGAAGAAATTTTAATGAAATTCACTTTTTAGAGGGGCAACTTCGTGGGGCCATAACTTTTGACCCGGGTGTCCAATTTTGTATTATAACATTTCATTGAAAAGGTCTCGAAGAGATCTACAATGCACGAAACCATCATTGGTTGGTTCGTCCAATTTTTGAGTTGTTTCGGGGCCTCCAAAGTTTTATATTTGAATTTGAAGTTGCATTGGATAAATTTCATGGGATGAAAACTTTAATTTCTCCCAAACCATTCAAGGTATTGAGTCGATTCTTTCACAATCGAAAATGTTTTCCAACTCTGCTCCTTTGGGTAAATTTTTAGGTCCATGTGAACCCGTTTAGGTTGACTTCATAAAAATAGTAAGTGATTGTTTTTTGTTATTTTTTACTTC
Source organism: Sequoiadendron giganteum (assembly GCA_007115665.2). NCBI lineage: Eukaryota > Viridiplantae > Streptophyta > Pinopsida > Cupressales > Cupressaceae > Sequoiadendron > Sequoiadendron giganteum. The sequence continues at coordinate 493,624,912 of CM021108.1, read as the reverse complement.
TGATAACCTTATACCCCTTAAGTGTAATCATGGGACTCAAAACAACTAAAGAAAAGAAAGAAAATAGTTTTTTTGGGTGATGCAAGATTTCTCTACACTGCTTGATGCTCCTGTATTAGACACCCAAGGTAATTTGAAAAGTGACCCTGCCACTTCTTAAGAGTTAGAGGGAAACCAAGATGGTTAACCTCAGCCTTAGACAACCATGATGAATCTTCAACAGGCCTTCCTTTCCATTTAACTAGATATTCTTCGTACTGCCTGTTCCTTGTACTTATGTCCATAAGACTATCCAAAATTTCTTCTATCTCCTCCTTTTCTGAAGTAGGTGTTGGGATATTCCATTATGCTTCTAATTTCTTCATCAATTCCCCCTTCATGGTATTATGTTAAATTTGAAATGTTAAATATAGGTGAAATATGAATTTCATCAGACAACTCTACCTCATATGCATTTCGCGAATCATGCTTCTTCAGGATCTTGCATGGTCCAAACTTCTTCATCTTTAACTTGTTGTATATTGTACCAATTGGAAACCTCTCCTTTCACAGATGAACCATGAATTCATCTCCCATCTAGAACTCCTTAAGCCTCCTTTTCTGATCTACGTTAGCCTTATATTGTGAGTTCATCTTATTGATATGTTTTCTCACCTCTTCATGCAAATTCTTTAGGTGCTCAACAAAATCTTTAGCCTCAACACTACTCTTATCCCCCTTATCCATCTTCCTTAGTTCAGAAGCAGTTCTTGGACTACTCCCATACACAATCTGGAATGGTGATTTACCAGTGCTCCAGTTGACAAAATTGTTGTAAATTTTTTTTGCATGTGGTATAATCAAATCCCATCCCTTGGGATTATCTCCTACTAAGTATCTTAGCAGGTTACCCAAACTCCTATTCACCACCTTCGTTTGTCCATCAGTTTGTGGATGGTGGGAAGAACTGAACTTCAAATCTATCTTCAAATTCTTCCATAATGTCCTCCAAAAATAACCAACAAATTTGGTATCTTTGTCTGAAACTATACTCTTCGGCAGACCATGCAGTCTCACCACCTCTCTAAAAAAACAACTATGCATCATGAACAACATCACTGGTCTTATGACACAGAATGAAATGTTCCATCTTTGAAAATATATACACCATCACAAATATGGAATCATGCCCTCTTTGTGTCCTTGACAAGCCAAGAACAAAATCCATGCTAATATCCTCCCATGGCCTCTCAGGTACAAGTAATGGTCGATACAATCCAGTATTCTGACTTGTTGCTTTTGCCATCTGGCATACTCTACAACTTTGTACAAACTTATTCACATCTTGTTGTAACCGTGGCCAATAATAATTCTCACTAACTAGAGCAATGGTCTTATCTCGATCGAAATGTCCAGCCAATCCTCCAATATGCTTCTCCTTGATTATGTTCTCTCTCATAGAACTCCTTGGAATGCATTGTCTTCCTCTAAAAAACTTCCCATCTTGGATTAAGAAATCCAACCATCTTGTCTTATCCAATGTAATAGGTTCCAAACAAGCCTTCCAAGCTTATGCAAAGTTTGGATCTTTTGGATACAAACTCTTGAGTTCATTGAACCCAACCAAATTTTTCCTTCTACTCAAGGCATCTACAACTCTATTTTGATCTTCCACTCTTATGTTTCAAAACAAAAGTATAACTGTACAAAAACTCAACCCATTTTAAGTGCCTTTGATTTAACTTTCCTTGACTATTGAGATACTGCAAAGCTTGGTGATCAGTATATAAAACAAAAAAAATTAGCAACAAATAGTATCTCCATTTCTTCAAAGCCTGAACTATATCATAAAACTCTTGATCATAAACATAATATTTCTTCTTAGCATCATTTAACTTCTCACTAAAATAGGCAATGGGCTTACCTTCTTGACTCAAAACAACTCCTATGGCAGTGCCACTAGCATCACAATCTACCTGAAAGACCTTATTGAAATCTGGAAGTGCCAAAATAGGTTGCTCTGTAACTTTATTCTTCAACATATCAAAACTCTTTTCTGCTCCTCCAGTCCATTTAAAATCCTTTCTATCCCCTCTCATTGCTTCAGTTAGAGGTGCACAAATACTACTGAAATTCTTAATAAACTTTCTGTAAAAACTTGCTAAACCATGAAATGATCTTACCTTTGTAACACTCCTCAGGGTAGGTCATTCAATGATAACTCTCACCTTCTCTAGATCCATTTTAATACTCTCTTCTAAGACAAAAAATCCTAGATACACCAACTCTCTCTTTACAAAACTACATTTCTTCAAATTAATCAACAACTTCTCCTCCCTTAGCTTCTCAAAAAATATTCAGATATGCATCAAGTGTTCCTCGAATGTCTTACTGAAAAATCAAAATATTAACCAAATAAACAATAACAAATTTTCCTAACAAATTTTCCTAAATATTTTTTCAATACCTCATTCATAAGCCACATAAATGTGCTCGGTGCATTGGTTAGCCCAAAAGGCATGACTAACCACTCGCACAAGTCCTCCTTGGTCTTGAAGGATGTCTTCCATTCATCTCCTTATCTAATCTAGATATGGTGATATCCGCTCTTCAAATCTATCTTCGTGTAGTACTCAGCTCCACTCAAACAATCCATAATGTCATCCATTCTTGGCAAGGGGAATCTATACTTGATGGTGATCTTGTTGATGGCTCTAGAATCTGTACACATCCACCATTCCCCATCCTTCTTTGGTGCTAGTACTACAGGTACTACACATGGACTCAAACTTTCTATGATCAATCCATTTTGCAACAATTCTTGCACTTATCTATTCAAATCTTCACTCTCTATTGGAGTCATATGATGAGCTACCTTATTCGGAAAATTGTCTTTAGGAATTAGGTCCATCTGACGAAAAATATTTCTTACAGGAGGAAAACCTTCAGGTACGTTATCAAAAATAATAGCCTAAAACTCATTCAACAAATTTGAAACCTCTATAGGTACCTCATTAGTATATTCTTTATCAACTCTAGGGATCAATGCAAAACACATATACTCAGGCCTCATACCTTCTCATAACTTTCTTCCATAAACCAAACAAATTCTTGCATTTTTTCATACGTTTTCCTCGGGCTCTTTCAAGGGATTCAACTTATGATGAAATCCATCCTTTGTCAAAGAATGGGTGTTGGCTTGTATTGCTCATCAATCAAACTACCATGGTCTTCCTAACAACATTTGACAAACATCTATAGGAATAATATCACATAATACCTGATAATGGTAATTTCCAATCTTGAACCTTACCAGACATTGTTCATTTACCAAAGCTTTATGGTCCTTCTGCAACCAAGCAATCCAATATGGATTCAAATGCCTTCTTCTCTCCAATCACAACTTACTAACCATATCTTCTGAAACAAGGTTGTCAATACTACCTCCATCAATAATAACATTGCAAACTTTACCTTCACACTTACATTTGGTGCAAAAAAAAATATTCCTTTGATTTGGCTCTTTCTCCTCATTTAGCAAGGCTCTTTTAGTAACAAGAACCTCTCCTCTTTCTAGATCCTTAAAACATGCAAAATCAACATCTTCATCTACATGTGCAACTCGTGCATTACCCCCAGGTCTTCTATTTTTCCTTCCTTGATGTTGAGGACACTCATAGGTTTTATGCCATTCTTCTCCACACTAGAAACAGGTTCCATGAAAGCCTCCTCTTCTCGATCCTCATTCAAATCTTCCTCTTCCTCTTTGGTCTTCATTATTCTGATCACGAGGATGGTAGGTGTTATCTCCTTTTTGGTTCTAGCTGCTACTAGATCCCTTCACCCTTCTTTTCATTTTCATTTCAACCTGCATATGACCGTCCACTAGTCTTTCCACCATGACCCCCACCTCTTTGCTTGATTTCAAATCTTCTATTCAACTTTTCTTCTACCTTCAAAGAAAATTGATATGCATCTTCAATGGTAGACATTCTTACCAGAATTAGCTATTCTTGAATGCTTGGCTTCAACCCATTTATGTAATGAGAAATTTTCTCCTTGTTGGCCTCATAATGACCCATTCCAATCAAGAATCAATAGAATTCTTCTATATACTCCTTAAAAAATTTTCCTTCTTGTTTCAACCCTTTCATCTTCTTCAACAAATCCGACTCATAGTCTCTAGGAATGAACTGTCTCTTCAATTTTTCCACCATCCGATCCCATCTTGTTATTTTCTCTTTTCCTTTCCTATTTCTTTCCAATTGGACTTCTTTCCACCATATTCTAGCATGGAATTTCAATTTGGCCTTTGCAAATTCGACCCTATCTAGGTCTTCTATTTCCTTATACTCAAAATAATCTTCCATGTCATTGATCCAATCGACCAACTCCTCTAGATTTAGGTTGCCAAAAAAAATAGAAACTTCTCTCTTTAGCCTCTTTCCAATCTTGGAAATGGCCCTAATCAGTTTGACTTCTCCAGGATCCATTACATCTCATGCTTCCTCTTCAAATGACTCCTCATCTTCAGCCTCATCCTCACTCTCATCTCTTCTTTTGACATGAAATCCTCTATGCAGCTCCTCCTGCAACACTTGAACTTGTCTCTGGAGGGCTCTAAAACCCTCTTCTATTACCCCAACATTTCTTCCACCACAGTTTCTTCGTGGAGGCATCTTTTCTCACATACCCACAACCACAAGTCCTAGTGTAAACTTCCTCATGTTCAACAATATGTCTACACACTCAAGAACTCCTTCTCTGAAACCACTTGATGAGGGCTACACCACCCAAAACCCAAACAAAACACAACAATAGATACCAACATAGAAGATGCGAGACATAAAAATAACTCACTTTCAATTATTTTTAGAAAATGAAATTACATATTCAAAACTTACATGCTATAGCCTCATGGACTTGATTCATTACAACAAAATCAACTCTGAAAACAAAATATATTATTTAGAGCCACAATTTGCACTAGTGGAGCCACCTTCTACAACCCCCTCATATCCCTTTTTATTTTACCCAATAATTGCCCTAGAATGTTCTAGAAAGTGCAACTTTCCCTTTTTTTTTAGTGCTAAAAGTCCCACAGTTTCATTTCTGCCCTAGGAAGAAATTTTAATGAAATTCACTTTTTAGAGGGGCAACTTCGCAAGGCCATAAATTTTGATCTAGGTGTCCGGTTTCCTATTATTACATATCATTGGAAAGGTCTCAAAGAGATCTATAACACTTGAATCCATTGTTGGCCAATTTGTCCACTTTTTGAGTTGTTTTGAGTCCTCCAAAGTTTTATATTTGAATTTGAAGCTGCATTGGAGAAATCTCTCGGGACGAAAACTTTAATTTCTCCCAAACCATTCAGGGTATTGAGGTGATTCTTTTGTGACTGAAATTTTTTTTCATCTCTGCTCCTTCGAGTAAATTTCCAAGTCCATACGAGCCCATTTAGGTCGACTTACTAAAAATAGTAAGTGACTATTTTTCACTATTTTTGACTTATGAAAGTCTTATACCCCTTAAGTGCCATCATTGGACTCAAAACAACTAAAGAAAATAAAGAAAACATTTTTTTTGGGTGATGCAAGATTTCTCTACACCACTAGATGCTCCTGCATCAATGCGCCATGAAGAAAAATGAGTTGTGGATCAACTCAAAGCATAACTAGGCCCAAAAGCATTACAACACATTCTCCAAAGAAAAAATAATTAATCAAGATCAACCACAAATGAAGGTAACCAAATTGTCGGCCCAATCACCAACAAAATCTACCAACTATTCATTTTTACACCATCGAGGAGAAACCAAAAACATCATGAAGACCAAGATGTGAAAAATGTAGATTATCAACAACATCCTTACAAACCTCTCTTGAAGAAATTGATCATTAAGTGTTGGTGCAAGAAGAGAAACATATTGAATTGATGAAAACAAAGTATTCCAAACAGATTGTAACACTCCCAATACTTAGGATATTGCATTGTTGTACACCAAATCATCTAGAACTTGCATGGATGAACCCTTATACTTCTTTGATCATATCCCTAATTTTGTACAACCATAGCTATCACTCTGGAGGAATGCAGAGCAATATGAAGAACATTTGAGAGACTTAACTATGTTATACTGCAATTTAGAGAATAGTTACATCAAACTCTTGTTGTAGAAATTTTTATGAAGTGAAATTCTAAAAATAAACTAATTGCTAGTTTCCAAACTTAACTCCAAAATTGCACAACTAGATAATGCGATGCAAAGGAATGTAGACTAAAAACTAGAGTCACTGACTTAGGAAAATATGCAATTTTTTCCTTAGACAACTTTTCTTAACACAAGTAAAAGAGGAAACACAACCGACTTTCATCTAGCTCCTTCAAACATGGAGAAACTGATGAATAGTGTGTAACTATTGTAACTATGTTCATACCATGCTTTTAGATTGTCTTGCTTATGCTTATCCCATGAATCCATCTATGTTAAACCATATCTCTCAAATCTTCCACTATCCCATCAACTATATCAATCTATCTCTAATCATTTCCTATCCTCTTCAACTTCTATACAAAATCTCTATACAAACATGACCTCAAGTTGATATCAATGTCAACACATATTGAGTTGACATCAATGACAACACATATTTCCAACAATCTCCCCCTTTTTCATTGATGGCAACACACATTTATCTACAAGTCTTCTCTACCCCTTTAACATCAAGGGAAAAGGGTATAATAGTCTCCTACATATGAAAACCAAAATTATGAGAGAACTCCCCCTAACTATATGATATTACTAAAATCACTCCCCATGAGATGAAGATGCCCAAGAATGATGCTATGTACATAGTACTTTAATAAAAAATGATACTACAAGATTTCATAAGTCTATAAAAAGCCAAAAATGTCTTATCTACAACACTCTTACAACTCACTTAGAAGGTAGAATACCTTTGTAGATTACCTTGAGTTGGGTAAGAGTAGATACCTAGTTTGCTTTTACTAAGGAAAGAATGTGATTCTGACATTTAAACTACATGTATAAATCCTTAGCCTCATGAATACTACTTGGAGTCATCATCTTCTAAACAATATTTTCTGCTTCAGCTAGCACCCTAGAAAATGAAACAAGACTTAAGTTGATTGCTTCCCTTAGCCAACCAAACTGTTTCTTTATTTTTTCTCTTTGATCTTGAAGCAATGCCAACTATAAATGAAGATTTTCTATTTGAGCTCTAGTTGATCCATCCTTATCCTTTGATAGATCATATATCTCAACCATTTGAGTAATTTATGACTCAATGGAGTCAATTTGATCCTTGATGTTCTTAGTGGAATTTGGAATTTTCAAGAAAAACAAATATAAAACAATGACTTCATCTCTACATTCATTAAAGATCTTCAAGTTCTCCTGCAATTTATTGTGTACATTATCACACCTATGAAATTCTTTTTCCACCCTCTTATCATTTAACTTCCTTATCATTTAATTATCTTTGAAGGAATCCATCAAAAGCTTCAATTTTTATTGTAGTGGCAAATAAGAATCAATTTTTACCTCAGGTAAACCCTCTTGGATAATCTTAACTACATCATCAACTAATCCAGTCTTCTTCAAATGTTCCTATAGAATCTCCTTCCTTGTAGAAGCATGCAAAATATCACCAAGTTGTAACTTATAAAGGGGAGAAATATTTGACAAGTCAAAGTTTATCCTTCATGAGTAAGAATTTGCAAAAGCCAGGGTGTCATCATAGGTTGAAACTACATCTGTAAGGTCAATAGGTCCTTAAAGGAATTTGACGATGAAGAATCCTAACCTATGTCCATAGAAGTATCTTGATTCTCAATTGTATTTATTGTTGCATCCTAAACTTTCTTAGGATTATCCTCTTTCTTCTACCCATCATTTCCTAGATTCTCTAGAGGAGGAATGTTATTTTCTTTAATAGGTTTAGTGTTCCTCGAAGGAGGGACACCCACTCCACCTTGATCTCCTACACCTTGTGCACCTATATTATCTGAAGGAGTAGTCTCCTCATTTTTCTTATCATTTTTCTCTTTCTTTACCACCACCTGCCACATTTTCCTCAAAATCTGATAGATCTATGTCTTGGGTAGACACATTAGGTATATCCTATTGGTTAGTATCATCTGTATGAGCTTTTTCCTCAATGGTCGCCTCAACCTTCTTCATTTCTTCAAGAATCTTGGCTATCTTTTCTTCTATCTCCTTCTCCATCCTTTATATATCTTCTTTATCTTTCTCCATTAGAGTATTTATCCTTTGTTTGGTTTTGAACACTTGCACCTATTTTTGAGATAATTTAACCCTTTATAAGAAACAGATGAAACAACCCTCTTTAAAGCTTGTTGCCTCATTTTAGCTTCTTCTTCTAAAAATTCATTCCTCTTATTATTGAGTGTAACTACAATACTTTCTGAAAGTTGATCAATAATCTCATTTAGAGCCACATTAAAGTTCATCATATACATAAATATAGCTTTCTCAATTCTAGCCTTGTCAACAAAATTAATTTCATCATAAAGATTTGTAGTCTCTTTTAGTGCACCATGTTGTGTAGTTGCACTAATAGTAGCCTCAATCTGTAAAGGCTCATGTTCAGGTGCTTTCAAAGGAGATTTCTTTTTTTTATTTGATTTTTCATTTCCTTTTCCTTTGGATGTTCCTTCTTCTTCTCCTTGTCTTGTTCTATTCTCTCTTCTCTTCAATATAAAATACTTATTTTCTTCTTCATCATCCTATTCATCATCATCCACATTCACCACATTAATCTTCTCCATTTATATCTGCTACTTAGGTCTTGGTTTCTTCCTCTCTATAGTCTCAGCTTACATTGGTACCTCAGTAGTAGCCCTATTTCTACTAGGAGGTGTTTGAGCAGGTCCAAAAGGTTTAAAAGTAGAAATGGTAGAGACATACCTAATTGTCCTTCTAAGAGCTTGTGGAGTCTATGTTGTGACAAAAGAGGTTTGTGATTTTCTGCAGGACCCTCAAGAGTGGAAAACACCTTTTCCAACCTTGTCATCATCTTCTCCACGTGTCCTCTACCTTATTTTTGATTATCATGTTGGTTATCTCATCATATATGCCAAACCTCTTAGCAGTGGGATCTAGAGGTTTTCTAAGTAGGATGTCAACATATGCAATCTAGTCAGGTCTAAAGACCTCATAATGAAACTTTCGTATCCATATAGTTCTTGGTTTAACCATCTCCATTTAACAATTGTCCTTATCCACCATAAAAGTGATAACATTCTTGTATCTCTCTAAAAATTGTGAGGGTATCCTATTCTTCATCTATATTTCATCTTGGAAATTTTTAAAGAATCCCCAAAATATTGTGTCACATTGTTTGGTATCAAGAAAACTATGCATGTGGTCCCTAATCTAGAAGGCTATAGGAATATTCTTTGCTAGACCACATTATTCAAAGAAGACAATTCCTTCATGAAATATAACATAAGGCAAGTAATTAGAGAGCCATACTGGAAGTTGTAGCATGTCTCCTTGGTTCTCTACAAATTTTCCAACTACTGTTGCAAGAGCTCACAAAGATCATAATCATTTCCTTCCTTTATCATCTAATGAGTAGTGAAGATGGTAGTGGCAGTAGTAGACCCTTCTTTGTTTGTATAATAAACGTTGTATGCAATGCCCATCATGTCATACTGAACCCCTAGGCCAGTGATGTCATAGTTAGGGTTCTTTTGTCAAATTTTTCTCTTGTAAGATTCAAAATCTCTCAATTCTTCATGGACTTTAGTGTTGAAACAGGTCTAATGGAGCACAAACTTGTCACATCCTTGATTGCTTCCTTTGTGATTCCATAGGGTTGATCAAGGTAGAAGAATTTTTAATGGATTTGGCCCAAAATGTCACTTCTCAAATTTATTTTTACATTTAATAAATGTTAAGTTATTGTAATATTCATGGAAAATAAAATTTATGAATTTGATTTGAGATAAATTTTAGATTTCAATATCATTTTAAATGTGTGTATATTCATATTATAGAATACAAAAGATGAATGTTGTGATATGAAATGAAATCATTTCATTTCGAGCATTGGTTATTAGTTACTATGAGACAAGGATTGTCAGGGTGGATCAATTACACTTGATCCATGATGAATCAAAGTATAATGAAGCCACTAAACCTCAATCTACCAAACAAGATCATTCAAATTCAAAGTTAAACTAAGCATTTACTAAAATTGAAAACTACAAACTATGAAAATAGTTAAATTCCTACTCTAACCCATTTGAAACTTATCCTGTTTTGGAATTGGTGTCGTGTTGATGTGAAACAATGACCCTTTCCCAATCCCATGATCAATGAACATTTTTCAATCAATTATATGGAAGAGAATCAATGAAATCATTTTAATAAAATGGATTAAAACTTGATTTAAGCTAAAATGAACATGATGCAAGCTATATTAACATGATTTTATGCTAAAAATGATCTAATTATGCAATTGATAAGCTACTTCTAATCTAAAATATGGAAACCCTAATATATAAATAAGATAAGATAGATGCATGAAAGCAATTAATGGATGTCTTAAGCTATTATGCAACTAAAATGAACTAAAACAAGTAAAAAATGAGTAAAGTATGAGTGTGGATGCAAGTTAATTCAACAAAAAAAGTTTGCAATTGAAAGATGGATGATATTCAACAACATAAGTTTTCTTTGAAAAAGATGGATCCATTTGTCTCCAAATAAGGTTCTATTTATAGGAGAGCAAATGAGAAATGGAGGGTTGAGATTGAAAAGATTAATCAATGATCCAACAGGAAAGGAAGAAGAGGCATGGATCATGGATTCTAATCAACAAATGAGAATGCAAGATGAAAATTAATCAAGGGATCACATTTGGTTTAAACAAACACACTTTTGACTTGCACACACAGGTCACAAGGTGACTTGCTCAAGAGGTTAAAAGATAACTTGTAATTGAAGTTAAGTGAGAATATCCCTTTTTAATTGATTGGAGAGAGAATATTCCTTTTGGGATATTCTCATGGATGAGGACAAAGGTATTTTGCAAATTAAAAGAAATTTTTAATTGTACAAAAAAGTAGATAAGGAATATTCCCCTTTTAGAGGTAAATTAGTTTAATTGTTAATTAAACATGGTTTAATCACACAATTAGGGGATTTGGAGGAATAAAGTGATTTTCATTAAATTAAATGATTTAATGAAAGGGGGAAAGGTGAAATGATATTTAATTAAACTTAGGGTTATTTAATTAAATTATAAGACTTAGGGAATTAAATTAAATATGTTTATTTATTTAAAATTTAATCATATGAAATGTTAGCGTGAAAGGTGGTGAATTAACCTGATTTGATAAATTAGATTAATAGATGAAAATGACATAATTAATTAAATAACTAGCCTAATTTAATCAATTAAGCAAAAATATGATGGGTTTAAGAGGAAATGATGTTAGTAAACTTGTTTCGAGTGCATGATACCATTCAGGACATTTTTTAGTGTCTACATTTTGCCCCTCTTTAAAGCGAGGTACCTGCTGCTTCAGTTCAAATTATAACGCTCCTTAGACTAAAAAATTATGACTTTTTAGATGCCCTAGTGAAAGGATAAAGTTGACTCCCTGCCCCCTTGAGAAATCGGGCAATTTTTTTGAATTTCGGGTTGATTTCTCGACAAAGGTTAAAAGCTGTCCCAAGAGGTTTGGAAAGGCTCTGAGATGCAAGAATTATGCCAAAGACACAAAAAACGATGCAAAATTAGGCTCCGATTGCAAAAATTGGTGAAAATGATGATAAACCCTAGCTTGAAGGTGAAATTAGGGCAAAAATCCTAATTTTTTAGCATAAATAAGCCAAGAAGGGTCACTTTCAATTTATTTGTGCATTCACACTTAAGATATTCTTGCTATTTTGAGCTTTGACGCTCTGACAAAATGGCATGTCGTGAGCTTCCCAAGCACATTTGCAATCGAGTTCGAGAGTTCCAACAACTTCCAGGTGTAGGACCACCGATATGTAACTCGAAACTTGATTTGAAATTTGAATTTTTGATGCATTTACGATGCTTTAGGATTTAGACTTTGGTGGCGTCGCTATATAGCAACGCCCAAATTGCAATCGGTGATGCCGAAATGAATTATAGTGACACATTTGTTTATGGCGACGCTATCTCATGATTTAAAATTAGGGTTTCTAATTTTAAATGGTGATGCATGTCTATTTAGCGACGCTCCAATTGATTTAGAAATTAGGGTTAGGGTTACCAAAGAGTAAATCATGACACCAATGTATTTGGCGACGCCTACTTCAATTTATGATTTAAAATGCCTTTGGGCATCGTAATTTGAAATTTGAATATAGTGACGCTATTGAAAATAGTGACAGTATTGTGATTTTTGAGATGTAAATTCCAAATTGAGTCAAATTTCTTTGATTTCTTGACGTTGTGTGCTTTGTGGATGCAGGAGGTCATTCCACCGTTGATGTCATGCGAGCACATGTGTACCATGTTGGAGAGACTTGGAAATCTATCAGAGTTACGCCAAGAGCACCTAAGGGAGGTTAGCCTATGGTATGTTTCTTATACACCCGACATCCAAACACATCTTTCCATGATGACTGCACTGTGCGAGAGATGGCACAGTGAGACCTCATCGTTCCACCTCCAGATAGGTGAGGCGACAGTGACCTTGGAAAATGTTTGGTAGATCCTGTGCTTTCCCATTCACGACGATCGTCTAGTTTATGATGTTGATTCCGGACTCAACGCCTGCCAAGAGGTAATGGAGATGAAGGATATTGTATTAGTTATATCTTAGATCGACCTCGAGTCGTATAAAGGTCATGTGCCCACCTTTAGATTGATTATTACAGCCATTATCTCAGGTTTGGTGGCTCCAGATAGATGCAGTAGAGGATTCAACCTAGGATGGGGCTTGGCATGACATTAGATGCTGAACAGGAGGACACTCTTTGTGTGGGGGTCTGTGATGCTGGCCTCCTTATATCATGATTTGCATGATTTTGTTTACTATGATGGGAGAGCCATTGGTGCAGGGTTGACTTTGGTTCACATTTGGGCATGGGAGCACATTTCTATGCTTTGACCTATTATTCAGATGACAGACGTGGAGCTAGTTGATCCCATTATTTGGAGATGCAGAGGGGCCATCACCTTGAGGCACACTAGATAGATTGGGATCTCATATTGGGTATGAGTGATTGATGATATGATAGTTTTTTGCTGGCGCCCATGGCTACACATTCCACCATGGTATGATGATGTCCAACAGATGTACTTCACCAGGCATACTTGATTTATGTCAGGTCACGAGCACACCATTATTGAGCGGTATTTACCAGAAAGGGTGGCTTGCTAGTTCGAAATATTTAGGAAAAGCTAGATGATGGTTATAGGGCCAGTTTTTCTAGGTCGGATAGAGAGGTTCCCACATGGGGATTGACCATTCTAGCTCTCGAGGTAGTCGAGATCTTCAAAAAGTTAGTGGTTTAGCCCTGGGCCTATGATCAAGGTCAGGGAGTAGCATAGACTACACTAACATATGATGCTTGGTTCACTCCTCCCTAATGAATAATAGACCCAACAAGTGCTCCTCCCCGAGGGAGATCCAAGGGTAGGGGGCTAAAGGCAGAGGATAGGGTGGCTAGGATGGCCAGAATGATCAAGTTCTGGGGGATCCATCGATGGGACAATAGGTTCCACAACAACCTCTAGTGGTACAACATCAGGTAGGGCTACTGCCACCACCACCACTAGATGCAAAGGGTGCACAAATATAGCAGCTGTAGCAGTAGGTGTAGATTTTGATTAGTGGGCAAGATTAGGCCTGCAAGCAGGTTTTGGCTATTATTGTTGAGAGAGATCAGGCCTTACAATGGGTACATGCCATGACCATGGAGAGGGACCATGAGGTTGCTCGGTGCCAACAGATAAAGGCTATGACGGTGGCCACACATGGAAAGATTGTTTCAGCCAGATTATACTAGGAGGTCGTGATAGAGGCCACATATTATAGGATGAACTATCACCGAGATGTACCTTAGGCACTTAGACAACCTGATTTTTGGTAACAAAGTGATGCACGACTAAGAGCCAAGGATCAACCTGAGAGGTAGGCCGGAGAGGGCATCAACCATTAGGGCTAGATATTTTATATAAACACTTTCTAATTTTTTTTCCCCATTCTTTATCACTGATATACATTCATGGGCTCCTTTTTGATAGCCTCATGGATATTGTACTTATCATTGATATACATACACTGATCCATATTCTATACCATGACACATTTTTTGATATATATATATGATATTGATATAGATGATTTATGATATGATGTGCTTATATTTGATTATGTATGGATGAAATTTATTTATGCTTATGCGATATGCAATGATCATGATATGATATGCGATGCAAATGATATGTTCTTTTTTATTATCTTTTCATGATATGTTATGGTATGCAAATGATGTAGATGCATTTCTTTTTGTGTATTTTCTATGAAATTAATGAGATGATCATGTATGCACATGGATTTATGGATGCAAGTTCTTATGATATGCAATGATTTAAGATGCTTAGAATTGAAAATCTATATTATTCGTCACACTCAAATGATGACGCATAATGTATGATGTGATATGCAATAATTATGGTGATGGATGTTTTATGATTATGCTATGATTATGGGATGCATGTATGCTGATGATTTGTGGATGTAGGATGTATGCATTGATGACATTTTTTTTGACTATCATGATACCATGTTAGTGTGGAGAGAAGATAGAGGAATAAAAAATAATGACCATTGATTTTGATGATTGCTTCAAAAGATCCAACAAGTCCATGATCCATTGAGAATTTATTAGAGATGGTGATGAGATATTGCAAGATGAAAGATGAATGTAGGATGATGAGGTGCTCACATATTGGGATTGGGATTTTTTTTCATTCCTTATTGTTTGATATAACACATAGACATGATGCATCAAGGTATTGATAACTAGGATGACGTTGTATCTAGTGTAATGTACTTTGACTTGACAAATGGATAGGATAGTTCTTGTTCACATCTTGACATATGAAAACCTAGTTAGAATGTAAATTAGAAGCTTAAAATATATTGGACCAAAGCATACACAATAGTCAGCAACATGGGTCCTAAACGACCTTCCTACACACAACTAAGCAAGTATGCGCCAAGATTATTTTAAAAGAATAACCACAAGCACACTAAATGAAATATAATGATCGATGCACCATTCCTTTCTCTCTAAATTATTTTGATAGACATCATTGAGAGGTACTTGGAATGGGTCATTAAGATAAATCATAAGAAAATATCAAAGACAAACAATCAATGTTATCTATATCTCTTGCCTTGTTTAATTTAGCTAAAGTTATAACTGATACTAATGCCCATTGTAAGAAGGATACATCCTAGGACATGTTGATTAGATGGTTCTTTGATGCTAGGATGATGATGCTATGATTAATCCCTGATACAAACTTCACTCACACATTT
This sequence comes from Sequoiadendron giganteum, assembly GCA_007115665.2. Classification (NCBI taxonomy): domain Eukaryota; kingdom Viridiplantae; phylum Streptophyta; class Pinopsida; order Cupressales; family Cupressaceae; genus Sequoiadendron; species Sequoiadendron giganteum. Next base: position 493,609,348 of record CM021108.1, on the reverse strand, counting down.
ACCTATGATATAGACTTTAGATTTTGACAATTAGATTCTCACTTTATGACTTGCTATACTTGCTTTCCATTTGTTTCACTAAAAGTTGAAGGTGACACTTGATTTGTTATGGGTGAAAGTTTATTGTGGGTGAAAACAAAATGGGATGGATGGTTTTGGGTTTTTTGGAATATTTCAATGTTTTTGGTATTTTTAAAAATATTTTTGAGGCTATTTTTGGTCTTTTGTGAAAGTTTATGAATGTTTTGGGATTTTTAGTTATTTGAGGCTTTTTATTTGTTTGAAAGTTTTCTAATATTTTGGGGTTTTCAATTTTCAAATGTTTTGGGTTTTTTTTTGAATTTTTGAATGTTTTTGGGATTTTTGATATTTGGATGTTTTGGGATTTTCGAGAGTTCATCCGAGAACCTAACCTAAAAGACCTATCCTAGGGGTCTCGGGGGCCGATCAAAGATAAGCCTTGCCTATGTTATACACACAAAGACCACGTAGTTTGACTGACTCGACTTATTAACAAGATGAAGATATGAACAAGTGATAAAAAAGTCAGTTTATTATGACAGAGTCCTAAAGGACTGACCTAGGGTGTCTCAGGGGAACATAAATTATTTTCTTGCCTACATTCAAGCTCAGAGACCCGTAGTTCGACAAAAGGGCACTATTTTTTTAGATTTTCAATGTTTCAAACTTGTAGACATGGAAAATATACAATTTCGGTTTGACACACTTGATCCTGATTACTAACAACATTTCCTCCTAAATCATACTCTTAGCATTTCATCATATTCTGTCTCTTAATTTAATAAATCATTATTTATTTGATTAAGTCTTTCTCCTCCAGTGATTAAATTAATCAATTTAATTTAATTAACTTTATGTCTCTGTTTAATTAAATAAATCATTTTATTTGATTAAAGTCTCTAAAGTCCTCCTATTAAATTAAATAAATTAAATATTATTTGATTAATCTAACATTTTCCCACTTAGTTAAATAAATCAAGATCATTTATTTAATCAATTATTTCCTCTCAATTCTGATTTAAATCAATCCATCAATTTAAGTCAAAATTGTCAAATCATCTAATCTCTCATTAAATTAATCAAAATCTTGATTAAGTTAATCTCTCTCACTGAAATCCTTTAGAGAATGCAACTTGCATATGAAAATAGATTTAATTCATTTATTAAATCTCTATTTTCCCTCACATAGCATCAAAAGGGAATATTCCCTCAAGTTTGAATTCCAAAAGTCTAAGTGGACTTGTACATCCAACAAGGCATTTACTCCTCTTACATGTCCTTGTGCATTGAGCTAAGTGGCATTTATTTCATTCCTTTTTTCCTCACATGTCATTTCACAAATTTGAAATTCAAACTAATTGCATTTATCGACACTTTGGCCAAAATATACACAACCATCAACCATTCACATGGTGACAAGTGGCATTCAACCATTGGGTGAGAATTAGTCCCACATTGCCCAAATCTTGCTTTCTCTTCCAAATTCAAATCTATAAATTGGAGGCTTCTCTCCTCATTATTCATCCACAATTCCATGCAAAGTTACTCTCTTAACATTGAGAGCCGATTTTGTGCACATCACTCCACACTTCATCATTTTCATAGCTAGGTTATGCTCAAATCTCATCATGGAGATTTGATCAATCTACAACCATTCACATTGCAACTTAGGAGTTGGGAAAGGGCCAATTTCAACATTCAATTGGCACCAATTCCCCCATGGGATCACTAGTTTTCTCACTTAATTAGGATTTATTTTCATTTATTTAGTTGTTCTTCATTTTCCTAGTTTAAGTTATTAGCAAATGGATTTCATGGGGAATCCTTCATTCTTGTTTGTATTTGATCTAACATCCTAATTTGTTTGTTGTTCTTGTGCAATTATAGGTTTAGGGGTTCACATTTTGGCACTAAAAGGAGGGCATCTACCTTTTTTAATCACGTTTTTCAAAAAATTCCCTGTTTTTCACATTCTGTTTTGCAGGTTATAGGTCCATGGCTCCATATTGTGCCACATTTGTAGGTGCGGTGCTATATTGCGCCACATCTTTTCCAAACTCCATTGCACCTATTCCTACGCCTAACTTTTTGAACCTGCAAACTCGGTTGTAGATCCACAGTCACAAACTCCACTGCACCTAGTCCCACAGCTCTGTATTGTACCACAATTACAGGCACGATGCCATATCACATTGCATCATTCTCCAAATAGCGTCACACCCGTGATCCCGCCTAATTTTTTTGAAAATTTTCAAACTCGGCCACGTATTTTAGTTCCAAACTGGGCCGCTTGCAAAACTATGCCGCACCCGCGGTCTTTGTTTCTGTAGAGCGCCACACCTAGTCAAATGTGTGGCACTATATAGCGTTGCATCATTTCCAAACTGTACCACACTCGCTAACTCTATCATGAAAAATAGTCAGATTTCAAATTTTAACATGTGCTTTTTAATTTTTGGATTTTCTAACTATTGACCTGTTTGCTTTTTTTGTGCTCTCTATTTTCGATCATTTTGTAGGTTGGAAAAAGGGAGAAAGAAAAATACGAGGTTCATCATGGCATCATGTTCATCATACACAAAGTTTTTTTAAACACTATAGTGTTGTTCAACACTTTTAAGGATCTTTAAATTCTGTTTAAAAAGGAATTTGTTTACTTTCATGCCTTAGAAACATTAAATTTATTTTGGGTTTTAAAAAGAACAAACAAATTTCTTTTCAAAAGTTTGCAAAAGGCTAAAAAGAACCTAGAAACAATCTACTAGATTTTGTTTAAAGGTTTAAAAAATTGAACAAGGCAACTCTCACACTTCAAAGTTGGTGTTTTAAAACGAACTCATTTTCTGCTTTGAGGATAAAATGACCATGTGTTTTTTATGTTTTGTAATCCTTCTCACAAAGTAATATCATCTAAAAGGCATATGCACTTCTCTCGTGCCTCATGATGATCTTGAGAATCAAAAGTCTTTTTGTGATATTAAGTTGTCAAAAGTATTACCTCCACATTTCATTTTTGGGTTTAAAATTGAACAAAACATCTTGCGAGTGTGAGTAGGCTTATTGCATGTGTTCTCCCTTTATTTCTAAACAAATATTGATCAAACTATGAATATGATTACTCACTTTTGTTTATCTTAGTAGGCCTTCCTTGTGGGAAAAAGTACTCACCCAAGGGAACGACCCAATCGGTAACAAACTAAGGACAAGTGTATTTCCAACCAGGGTATAAAAGTGGGTACTGGAACAAAAGCCAGTATCACATGGTTGGATCCCAAGAGAAGGGAAAAAATGGTCTCTTTCCACATGGGTTAGTCTCCATGAATAGAAAGTCTGAATTAAAACCCTTGTTTAGAAGGCCAAATCCTTATCTATTTTGTTGGTGCAAAAAGTCATGTCCTTTGAAGCCGCCCCATGTTATACATGCGGTTTTATTGTAGAGATTAAAAGTATGTCATGGGAGATTCATGGGTACTAATTCTTGGATGAACTGAGAAGTGTGTGCACTATAAGGGGAATCCTGTTTGGTCAAGCATCTAGTCATCTACACAAAATATGCACAGCTAGATTCATCCAAGTGGGAACCCAGCAAAATATTGTCTCTTCATCCTAGAGTTGTACATGTTCCTGGAAATAAAAAATACATTGCTTGGTCCTCAAAACAATTGAAAAAAAAAAATTCACAAAGAGTTCCAAATTTTAAACCCCTTTGAGGAAACAAATATCCTTGATGAATTTAAGTACTCTTGCTTTCCCTAGAGATCATATCCTTAGAGGTTTCTAAGTGCTTGGATTTTATCATCATTTTTTTTCACTAAGGTTAAACCTAGTAAACTTTTGCCCTAATTTCCTTGATTTCCACATAATGGACCTTGTGGGATGAAAAGAAAGTGGGACATTAGACATACAGTTTGAAACATAATCAAGAATATGCTTTTGGTAAAAAGGATTCACTAAGGAAAGATAAAAGACAAATTGGACCTCACATGTGTTGTTTCAAATGATTTCCTGAAAAGTCAAAATCCCAAAACCATGATTCAAAAGGATAAGTCTAAAAGCCTGCGAACAACATCTTGAAATGTTCCTTGAAGTCAGAGAAAGACTAGTGTACAATTTCTATAAGAAAGCTTCAAGGAATAACCCAACTTTGTATGCATTCTATTATCAATAGAATCCTGAGCTTTTTGAAAGGTTTTCTTTCCTCACATAGGAAGTATAGCATGTTCTTCAACACCGAGGTTTTGTAAAAGGAGTCATGTCTAGGTCAAGGTCTAAGATCAAAGTCATCATTTTCATCCATCTCTCCATCAATCAAATCTCATCCCATCAACAAATTTTTTGAGAACTTTAGAAAAATCATTCATGCTAAACTTAAAAGGCTAAATCAGCATCACTCTATCTTGGCTTAACACACCTAACTAAATAGTCAAATCTCTTGAAAAAATTTGCCTCTAGGATAAAATAACTTCCTAATGTTTGCTAGTTCATGATAACCTTGGTGGCTTAACACACCTAGCCAATCCATACTCTTGTGCGAGTTTTCCCTAGGATAACACAACTTCCTAGGGTTTACAAGCTCACCACAATCTTGTTTGACTTAAACACCTAGTCAAACTATCACAATCAATCCAAGCCCTAAAGTTTGGCATAAACCCTAAAAAAGTTCTTCAAAGGTTTCACTCATTCACTTCATCCATTTAACTCATCATCATCACCACCCTTTTGATCCTTTGCCTTCCCTAGTTCTTCTCTTTTGGGCCTAAAGATTAAGATCAAACGATCCCTATTTTTTATGGTCCAAACAAGATCACAATACATGAAGAACATGGAAAACATCAATGAATATCAAATTCCAGTGACTTGGGTCAAGTAACCACCAAAGTAAACCTTGCGGGATCAAGCAATCCCCTAAGTATCTCTTCTCTACCATCACAAAATCCTCAAGAGGAAAGCTATACAGAGGACATCACAAACGAAGACTTGGGAATGACAATCAGAAATGGTAGAAATTGTTCAAAATCCAGGGAATCATAAATTTGTCAGTGCCATGTTTAAATACTTGTGCACGTTAACAAAAGGAGGCATCCCATTCCCTTTTGACCTTGACGTAGACACTAGTATGGACAAGCCTCTTACAAACACATCCCCAATTTCAACTCTGAATATCGCTCAAGAAATGCCTCAAACCATATTGACAATCACACTAACCTCACCAATTGTAAACAAGGGAAGTGCAATGTTTCATGAGTTACAAAAGCATCGCCTTGTAAAAAAAAAAGAGGTAAGTGTTAGCACCACACTAGATAACTCTGTCCTGGTGAATCTATCACACCCATACGTCCTACTCACCTTCCATAATCCCATGAATTCATCCTCGTTTCATGCAACACCAACCTACTCGTTAAACATACAAACTTCTCTACCGCAAGGGGAAGATAGTTTGTTTGAAATGACAGGAGTCACTAACCCATTCTTCATCTAGGGGAACTTACCACCTTTCCCTCCATTACCACTCACATCCATATCACCTCTTGGGTTTGGCCTTCCCCCCCTACCCACATCTAGTTTCTCAAATCCAAGCAATTCGAGAATCACATCGAATCCTCTCTTTTTTCTGGCAACATCAAAACAACAAGTGGCAACCATCCAAGCCACCACAGTCAATACATCAGTCAGTCCTCAAATATCTCAAAGCATATCTTCATAAGGACCGAGCATCTCAACAACACTACCAACAACCCAAATCCCGACTACCAACACAACCCTCTCATCCATCATAATAGTTGGCACCATTCCCAATCCACCACCAATCCCACCAAAAGCTAACGTGATGAATTCATTCACCACCCTGATCCAAACCATCCATAAAGCCAATCATCAAAGGGTACTCAAACAAAATCAACAAGCTGCACATCAGGCTACTTAACAAGCACAAGCACAACTAGTTTACCAACAAGCTGCATAAGATGCACAAGCCCAGCAAGCCGCATAGGCCGCACAAGAAGCCCAACAAGCGCAAGCTCAAGCTCAAGACCAACAATAGGCGTAAGCACAATAGTGAGCACAACTGCAAGTGATCCATCAACAAGCATACCAACAAGCCCTGCAAGACTTTCAGGCACAACAACAAGCCAAACAAAAAGCTTTGTTGGCACAACAACAACTCGACCAACAACAAGCTTTGTTGGCGCAATAGTAGCTCGAACAACAAGAAGCTTTGTTGGCGCAATAAGAACTCAACCAACAAGAGGCTTTATGGGAACAACAAAAAATGGACCAACAACAAGCTTTGTTGGAACAACAACAGGAAGATCAACAACAAGAGTTGTTGATGCAAATGCAGGTATATCAGCAGGCCTTGAACGCACAACAAAGCTTGCAGCAAACTCCCACCAGTACCCCTCCCACCAATCAAACACCTCAAACACCTCAAAACACATTCATCCCACCGCCCAATCCGCATAACGATATCGCAACAAAAATCAAACTGCTCTCATAGCAGGTGTTGGACCTCTAAAAAGGAAAATCAACCAGAACACCAGGCAACTTGTGCCCTTATCCATTTGACAAAAGTCTCACAATGGTACCATTCCCAAAGGGATTTGAGATCCCCAAATTTGACAAGTATAATGGAATAGGTAACCCTGAAAACCACGTTAGGGAATTTCAGGTGCATTGCATGGAGGTGGCATACGATGACACATATCTAATGTGAATATTCCCCCGAAGTCTAACTGGTCTAGCCATGGAATGGTTTTCTCATCTACCCATAGGCATTAAAACATTCGAGCAAATTGTGGAAGCATTCCTTAAAAATTATGCTTTCAACATGGGTGCAGACGTTAGCTTGGAAGAACTATCAATGCTCAAACAAGGAAAATGAGAGCTATTTGTATCCTTCTTGCAAAGATGGTGATCCAAGGCCAATTAGAGCAAGTGGACCATTCTAGAAGAACAAAAAATTTGCACGATCATATCTAATCTAGATGAAAACTTGGCATTCTATTTAAAAATACAATGCATCACATTATACGATCAATTGATCCCAAAGGCGCTCAACATCGAAAGAGCCCTTACTATGTAAGGAGGTGCATCGACATTTACTCCACCACAGGATAATCGCCCGTCCAACAATTATAATGATAAAACTTGAACATGGTCGAGGAACAAAAACATCACAAACGATGGCGTGGTCGATGCTAAAGTGGTCATAAATGCTCCCAAACCAAACATCCAAACTCATCACCAATCACAAAATAATAATCACAATAATGTGAAAACTAATACAATAGTAGCACAACAACAACCACTTCCCACCAACCATATCAATAACTTGGGAAATCAAGGAGGACCACCTCCCTGAGGAAAATATCCCCCCAAGAGGAAGTTCATGGCTCTTGGGGAATCCATTGAGTCCATAATGAAGAATTTGGTCAAGGAAAACATAATCAAAGTCTCCAAATCTGAGCAATACACAAAAACCATGACCAAACCGCCATGGTATAATGAAATATCCTTTGTGACTTTCACAAGATCAAGGGACATACCACCGCAAATTACATGAGGCTAAAGAATATCATCCAAGACCTCATCGAGGACAAGATCATCAATGTCAAGCAACTAGCTAGTAATCAAGATCTAAAAATATACACAAATCCGATGCCAAACCACAATCAGGGAAATAGTCAGGGGAACAACAAAGGCAAACAAAAATATGCTAGTGCTAACCTTGTATATGAGGAAATAGCTGCATGTGTTGATGAAATGGTCATGGTCATTAGTGTCAAGGGCGCCAACATCGACTATGGAGTCACCACATGTGGCGGCAAGTTCACCATTATAGGAGAACCATCTAAGACCCCCACTTCAAACATAAAAGTCGTTCCCTATGACTATAATGTCATCGACCAGCTGAAGAGAACCCTTGCATAAATCTCCACCATGGAACTGTTAAAAATTTCCACTGCCCATAGGAAAATTCTTGATGAAGCATTAGCGGAATCCATCGTCTCTTCCACCCTTGACACAAATCAGTTTCAAGCTATGGTTGGTAATATCATTACTCCGAACCTCCTTACTTTCTTCGATCAAGACTTCCCCCCATAGCCATCTCATAACCGCGCACTTCACCTTCAAGTGCTAGTCCACAAAAAGAAAGTTAAAAGAGTCTTGGTGGATGGAGGTGTAGGCCTTAATATTTGCTCTCTCAAGCTTATAAAGAACTTGGGATTCACCGAGGATTCCATTAACAAGAACAAGAGCATCACAATAAGGGCATATGATGATCAAGAAAGAGTGTCTCAGGGCACCATTAAAATCCCCATCCAAGTGGGACCAACAACCATAGAAACTACCTGTCAGGTCCTTGACCGTGAATTACCATATAACATCCTCTTAGGTTATCCATGGATCCACAAAATGAAAGCAGTGGCCTCAACATATCACCAATGCATAAAATTCCTGTACTAGAATGAGGAGGTCACTATACATGGGGATCCCGAACCATTTGCCCACTTCAAAAACTTGGAAGCCAAGTTTTATAAAATCCCCCAAGTGTCAAAAAATGATGAAGGCCCATCCACCGCATACATCGACCCAACCAACCTCGCCTCCACTTCTGCGAAAGAGACACCCACCATCCCTGATATATCTGAAATCAAAAACATGATCCAGGACAACAGATGCAGAGACTATAGAACGAAGAAAAGTGCATTTTTTGTAGGAGAGTTACCACAATCTACTAGGTCACATGGGCAACCTCGAACAACCAAAACACCCGTCCTCACCCTTAGGGCAGACCCCTCTGGATTCCGCCATTAGGGAGACCTAAGTCGGGAAATTTTTTGGTGAGGGAGATATTTCAAGCATAATATACCATGATAAAAAACCCACACCCACATTACCTATGGATGAGTCTAGCAGAGGGCTACAAATAATGCTTGGTATGGGCTACAATAGAAACAAAAGCCTTGGAAGGAATAGTGATGGATTGCTGGAGCCCATCATTGCAGAAAGAAGAATGCAGAACCTTGGCCTTGGATGTAATCCGTCAAGTATAACTGTATGTGGTAGAGGTACTCCTAGTAGGGCAGTCAGGTCCTCCCCTCAAGTATCGATAACCACCCTTAGACCACCCATATGCACAAGTATCCCACTTGACAATTTCACTTTTGACGTCACTGATGTCTGCGCCAGTAGTGATGGTGATGATACCATAGCATGCCTTCCCATGCTCTTTGAGGATTCCACCTTACTAATGATTAGTGCCTCACCTGCTGAGTCAAACCAAAACCCATAAAATCACCTTAGTATACCCTCAACTCATCAATCATGACCAACAAGGACCTCCAATTCTAGACTCATATGAAAACGATGAGGCTCTCTTGGAATTCATGGGACTAAGGGATACAGTTCCATGTGGGGATCACAAGCCTGGTTTTGACATCACTTTAGACACCCAGGAATATTAGAGGGAGACGATTGAGTCTTTCAGTCGCAAAAGAAAAATAACGAGAATAAGCTTAGGGTTATTGAGTGAAAACCACACTATGGCACTCTCTAACCGCATAACAGTAAAAATAAAGGACGCATCCAATGGTGAAAACCTCTCTGAGGTGTAGGAGGATGAAGGATTCAATCTCCCCCTACTTCACTACATCAAGAAAAAACAACAGTCCTGGTAGAGCAATGCAATCCTATTAACTTGGGAGCAGAGACAACACCACAAATCACTTTCTATGCTGAGTCTCTCCTGATAGAGGAATAAGAATTACTAGCAGCATTTCTAAAAGAAAGGAAGGTAAAATTTGCATGGACCTATGCTGACATGCCAGGTCTGGATCCGGAAGTGGTGGTTCATCATTTGGCTGTTTACCTTGGAATGAAGATGGTTAGACAAAAGTTAAGAAAAATGCATCCTCAAATAGCCTTGCTAGTCAAGGTAGAGTTACAGAAGCTCCTGGATGTTGGCTTCATAAGCCCAATTGACTATCCAGAATGGGTATCCAACCTTTTACTAGTCTCAAAACCAAATGGGGGCATCTGTATCTACATAGACTTCAGATACCTCAACAAATCATGTACTAAGGATGATTTTCGACTACCCAACATTGATATGATAGTGAACATGACAGTCGGACATGAGATGCTATCCCTGATGGATGGCTTCTTGGGGTATAACTAGATAATGATTGCAAAATAAGACCAGCATAAAATAACATTTACATGTCTTTGGGGCACCTATTGCTAGAATATGATGCCATTTGGGCTAAAGAATGCAGGGGATACATATTAGAGAGCCATGACACTAATCTTCCATGAAATGATACACAAGACTGTCAAAGATTATGTGGATGACATATTGGCTAAATCAAAGAAGAGACAAAACCACATAGCAACCCTAAGTGACATTTTTGATAGATTAGAAAAATACAAGGTTAGGCTCAACCAAAAGAAATGTGTCTTTGGGGTACAATCAAGAAAACTACTAGGATACATAGTATCAATGAGGGGAATAGAGGCTGATCTCACAAAGGTTAAAGCAATCCTTGATATGGAAGCACCAAGAACACTAAAACAACTCAGAGGATTATAAGGTAGACTCCAATCCATCTGAAGGTTCATAGTGCAGCTGTCAGATAAACATATTGCGTATTCACATCTACTCCACAAGGGAGTAGCATTCAAGTGGGATGACAAGTGTGAATAGGCATTCAACAAAATCAAAGAATATCTACTTATGCCACCTATGTTAATGGCACCCATTGCAGGAAAATCACTGATCCTATATATCTCAACAACAGCAGTAGCCTTGGGTGCTCTTTTGGCTCAACATGATGAGAATGGAGCATAAATGGCTATCTATTACATTAGCAGAACAATGGTTGGCCATGAGTTAAACTACACATTCATTGAGAAATCTTGCCTAGCAGTAGTGTTCGCTTCACAAAAAATTTGACACTACATGCTGGCACATAAAATCAAGCTCATCGCCAAGATAGATCCCTTAAAATATCTACTGTCAAAAGCTATGCTCATAGGAAGGATGGCTAAGTGGGTAATGATATTGTTAGAGTATGACATCGAATATGTGGAGTGAAAGGAAATAAAAGGAAAAGTCATTGTAGACCAACTGGAAGAAGCTCCTATCTATGCAGACAGTCCACTCATATCAGAGTTTCCAGACGAGTCCATCTTTAACCTCAGTATAGTCGATCATTGGAAACTATACTTTGATAGTTCCCACACACAACATGGATCAGGAGCCAGTGTGTTCTTCATCACCCCCCAAGGGGATTGTATACCAAGATCTTACAAGTTGGAATTCCCCTATACCAACAACATTGCATAGTACAAGGCTTTAACCATAGGTCTCAAGATTGCAGCACAGTGGCGAATCATGGCATTAAAGGTCTATGGAGATTCATAGCTTATCATCAACCAAGTCAATAGTAAATACCAAACTAAGGATGATAAGCTCACACCATATAAGAAGGTGGTAGAAAGCCTCAAGGAACCATTTATTGATATCACCTTTGAGCAGATACCGAGGGCTAACAACAGAGCAGCTGATGCCATGGCAATGATTGGATCCTTGCTCGATATCCCTTGCAATGTCTCAAAACATGAATTCTTGGTAGAGAAGCTTCTCGTACCCACTTTTGAGGTATCGAAGTCAGAATATGCGTGCGAACTAGTTTGTCCCGGTGATCTTTGGTACCATGACATCTACACCTACCTTAGATTAGGAATCCTCCTAGCTCACATTACCTCGAACCTCAAACGAACCTTTGTCAAAAGGTCCTTATGATTTGTCATCCTAGGAGAAACCCTCTTCCTTAGGGGCATTGATGGAACTCTGTTACATTGCTTAAAACCTGAGGAAGCCCTGACTGCTTTGACTGAGGTACACAATGGAACTTGCGGTTCACACTTGAGTGGTATGACCTTGGCTAAGAAGTTGCTGAGAATCGGGTACTACTGGCCGACAATGGAAAGAGAGGCACATGAATTTGTCAAAAAGTGCTTATAGTGCCAGCAGCATGTAAACCTTATTCATGCACCAACTAAAGAATTGCATCCTATTGTTACACCATGGCCCTTTTCACAATGGGGTCTCGATCTCATAGGTAAAATCTCACCCACCTCATCCAATGGCCACAAGTTCATTATCACCACCAAAAAATATTTCACAAAGTGGGTCGAAGCAATTCCCATGACCTACATCATTGGAAAATAGATATCCAAGTTCATCCTAAACTACCTCATTTTCCGATATTATGTCCCCCAATCCATTATCTCTAATAACGGGACACCTTTCAAGAATTAGGACGTCTATGAGTTGTGCGAAAAATTCAAAATTCAGCATCGCTTTTCCACCCCATATTACTCATGAGGCAATGGCCAAACAGAAGCTACCAACAAAACCTTTCTGAAAATCCTTAAGAAAATAGTCAATGACTTTGGTCATAACTGGCATCTACAACTAAATCCCGCCTTATGGGCCTACTACACTAGCATCCGCATGCCAACAAGCACCACCCCATTTTTCCTGCTCTACGAATCAGAAGCCATCCTCCCAATTAAGATCGAGCTCCCGTCACTAAGAATATCATTGCAAAACCTCATCACAGATGAGAAATATAGTGTCAGAAGACTGAATGAGCTAGAGTTACTAGATGAATGGCATATGGATGCCCTAAACCATGTACAAGTCTATCAGAATCACCTAAAATGAAGCTACAACAAGAAGATCAGGCAACACACCTTCCAAGTCGGTGAACTTGTGATGAAAGAGAACCAAAAGAATGTGCCGAATCCAGAGAGCAAAGGAAAATTTGAACCCAATTGGCTGGGACCTTTCATCATCATAGCCAGCTATAAATCAGGAGCATATCAATTAGCAACACCAGAAGCCGAGCCTCTTAACAACTCCCATCTGAAAAAGTTTTATGCCTAAGAACTTGCAAGGTATAAAAACCAAAAATATAAAAAAAATTAGAAAAAGTGCTGAAAGAATGGTCACCTTGATGAAAACCTGGCAAACAGGCATCTTGGTGACAAAAATAAAAATAAAAAATAGAAAAATCCAAAAAAATTAGAAAAAGGATTGAGAACAGTAAAGAAAAAAATTGTCCTCTAGTGAAAACCACTTCGGTGGCACTTTGGACAAGTACCTTGGTGAAAACCTAGCAAACAGGCACCAAGCGTAAATAAAGAACTCCCCATCTACTAGGATCTACACGCCTCACTCATTCATTCCATCACATTCGATTTATCCATCCACCCATCCGCTCACATCCATACCATAGCCTGAGCTGATAACCCATGTCATATTCCACCATAGTACTACTTGGCATATTCCTAAGGTTAGTTTGTCCTACATTTATTGAAGTAGTCTATCGCTTAACGCTGGGGGCATGTCCTTGAAAATAGCACTGGATCGGATTTGTGCATATTTTTGTGCTCTTCTCAAATCAATCAGAAAATCAAAACATTCGGAAAATTCATCAAAAAATCCAAAAACACGTCCAAAATTTCAAAAAATCTTCAAATTTTTTTGAATCTTGTTAGTCTTTCACCTTGTCTGAACTACGTCATCTCTGACCTTGAATATAGGCAAGGTTGATCTTTGATCATCCCTCGAGACATCTTAGGTTAGTCCTTAGGTGTTCGTCGTAATAAAATGGCAATCCATTTGCCCATGTATCTCATCATTGAGTCAAGTCTGTCGTCAATCGAACTACGTGGTCTCTGTGTGTATAATGTAGGCAAGGCTAATCTATGGATCAGCTCTCAAGACCCCTAGGATAGGTTTGTAGGTTAGTCTCTTTGCCATAAATCTCAAAAATACCAATTTTTTTTCAAAACATCTCAAAAATACCAAAAACAGCCTCAAAATATCTGAAAAATCCAAAATGGTGCATCCATCTCATCTCGCTTTCACCCACAACTTTCATCATTCCTAATAAATCAATCGCCACCTTCATCCTTTGGTGAGTCAGTCAGAAGCAAGTCTAGCAAGTTCAAAAGTGAACACCCTAATTTTCAGAGTCTCGAAAGTCTAAGTCAGTAAGCAAGCAAGTTGGTCAACTCGGAGTATCAATAACTTATCATTCAATCAGTCCCATCAAAACCCTGATCACAACATATCCTAGGAATGCGACCTTCCTATGATGGACATAAGAATTAGGTACCTCAAAGTAGTTTAGTCTTGGCTAGTGGTATGAAGAACATTAGCTTGTTTGGTTTGCTTTATTTTTTCATTGGCTTATCTTATTTTGTGCTCATTCCAAGGACCTCTCGATGATACCTAAACAAAATAGGTTTAGAGAGAAAGGAATGGGGCAAAGATTACTATCTCTTTTATGTACTATGCTTGTGGGATACACTTGTAAAATAACTTAGTCATATGTTCTTTGTTCGGTTTGTGGAGTGGATGTTTTAGATATCTTGTTGACCACATAGGAAAGCTTGCTTTCCTATGTTTTGGCTCAAGATGTTTAGAATGTATGAACTACATCCTGAATGAAGTATACATGCTAAGTGTGAACAAGAATACTCCTATCTGATTTTCAAGTCAAAGTCCATCACACTAGGTACAACGTCATCTTGGTTCTTTTTACCTTGATGCATTTTACCTATGTGTGTTATCAAACATAACATAATTGACCCTTTGAAAATCCTGACTCCTGGTAAAGGAAAATCACCATCATCCTAACTAACTCACTGATTCTAAGTTTTTCTATCTTCTTTCCATGCTAACATGGTATCATAACAATAATCGGAACATCACCAATGCATACACTCGGCATCCACCAGATCATTAGCATAAAAAAAATATTGCATCATATCATTATCTTAAGTTATGAGGAATACTATAATTTTGTTATTCTAAGCATCTTAAGAAAGCATTGCATCATACATAATCATTTGCATCCATTGCACCATCATTACCATACATTACATTCATAGGATCACCATTAAAATGCATGAAAAGGATACAAAAATAAATTCATCCATTAGGAGCATACATCATATCACATTAGCATAAGAAATAGGAACATCTCATAACATCACATAAAAATTAGAATGCATCCATAAATATCATAAAGGTGAATCATCTCATATATATAATCAAATAATACACTGTTATGATACAAATCGGATCAAATGTACATCGAAATACATGGTACAATAGGGGCAATAATGCAGCCCGTAAATCAAAAATGGAAAAAACTGTCTATGATCAAGGGCTAGCCCTATTGGCTGTGCCCCTCACCCTATCCCACCTGCCTATCACCGTGATCCTTTGGTGGTTGCATCCTTGTCTGTTGGGAGAAATATGGCACTCTGCCTACTGGTGGCACTACCTGTTTATAGTGGTGTCGATAATACTCAGCCTCCCTGACAACCTCTCTGTATGCCCGTAGATCAACTGACTGACCCCGAGATGTGTAAGTTGTGCTCTCTAACTGTCGCCATCAACCAATCTCTTGGTCCCTCTCAGATCGTGCCTGGTCTCTCTCAACTATAACTGCTACAACCTACTACCTAGCCTCATCTCTCTCTATTGTTAGCATCTGGATCTGACCCTGCAACTACTAGATCAATGTGTCTCTATGATCTGGCTATGCAACTAGATGCGTTGCTGGCTATTACTGAGGAACTACTATTGGCTCACCATCCTGGTCCCCTACTGGGGGAGGTGATTGCTGTGTTGGATCCTTGAGTGGTGTTTGATGAGGAGGTGGTCCACCTCCTCCTCTGCCCCATTCTTTGCCTTTTCCAGATGTCCTACCTCTAGGTCTACACCGTGGAATCACTACACCAAGAACTGTTAGTCCGAGGGGAGGCCTGAACGAAGCTCTATATGTTGGAGTAACCCCTGCATTTGCCAGCCCCTAAACATATGGCCACGGTCGGGCCACCAACTGCCTAAAAGAAGATACTACCTTTGCTGACGCAATGGGCTAGCCCCATGCTGTCTCTCTAGTCGTACAGGTGAAGATCACCACGTACTGGTCATCAGGCCTGTCCTGTACCTCTCCAAACTACCAGGCTACCCTATCTGGAAGATATCTCTTGACCATGGTGTGCTCTCGACCTTGCATCCACCTATCTTGTATGGCATAGAATAACTGCTGAACATCATCGTACCATGGGCCAATGCCCATCCAGGGTCTCTAGATGAACTCTCTCATCTCATCGAGAACTTGTCGCCAGTGTGCAAGACCACTTGTGCCAGTGTGGGTGAAATGAATCTCTGCCCCACTGTACCATCAAACATCAAGATCATCAGTCTCAAGGATAACTGGTGTGACATCTGGGTGAAGCATTGGGATCTGCTCCCATGCCCAGATATGTAACAAAGTAACACCGGCCCCGAGGGACCTACTATCTAGGTATGCAAACTCATGAAGATCCCTATATAAGGATGATAGTAATACTGGTCCCCAAGCAAAGCACTCCTTGTAGTGAACCATCTGCTCCCATGCTAGTCCCCAGCCAGGACTAAAATATCGACCTCGCCGATCGGGTGCCACAGGGCTCGAGATGATAGCAGCAATAATCAATCTATAAATGTGTATGTGGCCATGGTATCTCTCTAAATCAATCTACCCATACGAGAATTGAATCTCGTCAAGTTCCATAACACCATAGCAAGCATCCCTACCGGCATCTAGATCATAGATGACTCTGGCCTTGTGGATAGGTAATCGGAGGATGCTCCAAACATCCTCGAGGGTAACAGTAGTCTCACCGGTAGGAAGGTGGAAGGAGGAATTCTTGCTATGCCACCGCCTGACCAAGACTTTCATCATGCCTAAATGCGCTCGAATAGGATGAACGTACGCAATATACCAAAGACCAAGAGTACCAAGCTACTCCTGGACCAACTCATGCATATCCTATAGTCTGCGGAGCACCAGCCATATTTGCTCCCATGAGTGAAGTACATGAAGCTCCTCCTACACAAGTGAAGCCATCGCGTGAAGAAAAAGAAAAAATTTGCATCTCGCACTAGGTTTTCACA
Organism: Sequoiadendron giganteum; assembly: GCA_007115665.2. Taxonomy (NCBI): domain Eukaryota; kingdom Viridiplantae; phylum Streptophyta; class Pinopsida; order Cupressales; family Cupressaceae; genus Sequoiadendron; species Sequoiadendron giganteum. The sequence continues at coordinate 493,592,295 of CM021108.1, read as the reverse complement.
TCCAAAATAGCAAATGCAGTGCTATTTGCAAGTGTAGCGTAGTTTGGAAAGTTGCAAACTGTGTCGCCACGGTAGAGTTTGAAATTTTTTAAGTTCGAAAGTTACCCATGCAACGTTTTTCGCGTATGCGATCGACTTTGGGGTGAAACCCTAAATCCCTAAGTGAGCTGCGTGGTTGAATGTTAACATGCGGTGAAGTTTGATTGACAAACCCTAATCTCCAAATTGAGACGCATGATGCTCTTTGCATATGTGGTCCAATACAGGACCATGCGGTGCCGATAGAGCATTTTCAGCGGTGCTATATAGTGCCGCTCAACTTAAAAGACACTTAAACCCTATTTAATGTACGTAAAATGAGAAAATTGAAAGTTGGATAAGGGTACATACCACAAGTCCTGCGCCGACTGGCTACTGGTGTACTCATACTCTCATTGACACGTGCTTGGGAAGCTGTCATTGTGCCATTTGGACCAAGACTCAGAGCTCAAAATGTGAAATTTTCAAAGGGCTAAGATTGCAAATGCATTGAAAATGACCCCTCAAGGTCTATTTAAGCCTAAAAATTAGGGTTTTTTGACATCCATTTTACTAGGGTTTTGGTCCTCCGATCCCATTTTTGTCCAACCGAGGGCCATTCTGCATCTTTTCTAGCGTTTTAATGAATTTTTTGACATTCCGGGGCATTTTTGGCCTGTTAGGCACCTTGTCCTCTTTTTTCACGAGATCATCAAAAAATCAAAATTTTCGTCCGATCTCTCGAGGAGGCAATATACTAGCAATATCCTTCCATTGGGGCAGTAGTGGGGCATTTGAAAAATCAAGAAATTTTGAACTTTGATCACAACAGTTTATTCTTTGAATCAATGCAAGAAGTACATTGCTTCAAAGAGGGGCAAAATGTAAACATGGAAAATGTACAATTTTGGTTCGGCACACTTGATCCTGATTACTAACAACATTTCCTCCTAAATCATACTCTGAACATTTCATCATATTCTTTCTCTTAATTTAATAAATCATTATTTATTTGATTAAGTGTTTCTCCTCCAATGCTTAAATTAATCAATTTAATTTAATTAACTTTATGTCTTTGTTTAATTAAATAAATCATTTTATTTGATTAAAGTCTCTAAAGTCCTTCTATTAAATTAAATAAATTAAATTTTATTTGATTTAATCTAACATTTTCTCACTTAGTTAAATAAATCAAGATCATTTATTTAATCAATTATTTCCTCTCAATTCTGATTTAAATCAATTTATCATTTTAAGTCAAAATTGTGAAATCATCTAATCTCTCATTAAATTAATCAAAATCTTGATTAAGTTAATCTCTCTCACTAAAATCCTCTAGAGAATGCAACTTGCACATGAAAATAGATTTAATTCATTTATTAAATCTCTATTTTCCCTCACATAGCATCAAAAGAGAATATTCCCTCAAGTTTGAATTCAAAAAGTCAAAGTGGAATTGTACATCCAACAAGGCATTGACTCCTCTTACATGTCCTTGTGCATTGAGCCAAGTGGCATTTATTTCATTCCTTTTTCCCTGTCACATGTCATTTCACAAATTTTAAATTCAAACTAATTGCATTTATTAGTACTTTGGCCAAAATGTGCACAATTATCAACCATTCACACAGTGACAAGTGGCATTCAACCATTGGGTGAAATTTAGTCCCACATTTCCCAAATCTTGCTTTCTCATCTAAATTTAAATCTATAAATTGGAGGCTTCTCTCCTCATTATTCATCCACAATTCCATGCAAAGTTACTCTCTTAACATTGAGAGCCAATTTTGTGCATATCACTCCATACTTCATCGTTTTCATACCTAGGTTGTGCTCAAATCTCATTATGGAGATTTGATCAATCTACAACCATTCACATTGCAACTTAGGAGTTGGGAAAGGGCCAATTTCAACATTCAATTGGCACCAATTCCCCCATGGGATCACTAGTTTTCTCACTTAATTAGGATTTATTTTCATTTATTTAGTTGTTCTTCATTTTTCTAGTTTAAGTTATTAGAAAATGGATTTAATGGGGAATCCTTCATTATTGTTTGCATTTGATCTAACATCCTAATTTGTTTGTTGTTCTTGTGCAATTGTAGGTTTAGGGGTTCACAAAACTTTTTAGGGATTTTGATGTTTTCTAGATGTTTTTGGATTTTGACTTTACATTTTTTTGGATGTTTTTGGATTTTAGCTGTACAGGATTTTGTAAATGTTTTTTGGATTTTTTTGATGAACATGTTACGAGCATTTTGGGATTTTTTATAAGATTTTATGAATATTTTTGGTGTTTTTTAATAAGATTTCCGATGACCTCAAGATATAAAAAAACCTGATATGATCTAGAACAAATTTCCCCCCAGCGTGACATGATAGACTACTTCGATATAGGTAGGACAAAATGACCTTGGGGATATACCAAGTAGTACTAAAGGGATACGATATTTCACATCATCAAGCTATGCTATGAATGCAGATAGGCGATGTATGAATGACAGTGCAAAGAATGATAGGACCAAAAGAGCCAAAGAATAGATGGAGGTGCTTTATTTACACGAGGCATCTGTTTTCCAAGTTTTCACCAAGGTACTTGCCACAAGTGCCACTGAAGTGGTTTTCACTAGAGGATGATTTTTTTTCTTTACTTTTTCAATCCTTTTTCTTATGTTTTTGGATTTTGATCATTTTTTGATTATTTTTTATTTTCAGATTTACACCCTTCAGGAGTAGGCATAAAACCTTTTGAGATGAAATTTATTAGTTGGTTCCTACAAGGGTTCACCTTTAGGTGTTGATATTTGATATGCTCCTGAACCATTACTTGCTGTGACGATGAAGGGACCCAACAAGTTAGGATCAAATTTTCCTTTACTATCTTGATCTAGTGATTCTTTTGATTCTTCTTTAGGACAAGATCCCCTACCTAGAAAGACTGACATTTGATATTCTTGTTATAGCTCTATTTTAGTTAGTTTTGATATACTTGCAAGTGATTGAGGGCGTCGAGGCAATGCTCGTCTAGGAACTCTAGCTCATTCATCCAAGATACTTTGTATTCTTCATCAGTGATCAGGTTTTGTAGTGACACTCACAGTGATGGGAGCTCAACCTCAATAGGAAGGATATATTATGATCCTTAGGCCAAGGAGAAAGGGGTTGCACCTGTTAGTGTGCAGATACTGGTTCGGTAGGCCTAGAGAGTAGGATTTAACTGTAGATTCCAATCACAACCAACTTCATTGACTATCTTTTTCATGATTTTTAGGATAGTTTTATTTGTAGCCTCTGCTTTGCCATTTCCTTGGGGATAATACAGGGTAGAGAATCAGTACTGGATGTTGCATCTTTGGCACAACTCTTTCAAATCCCAATTCTTAAAGGGTGTTCCATTGTCTGAGATTAGAGTTTGTGGGACACCATAATGACAATAAGGTAATTCAAGATAAACTTGGCAATTTGCTTCCCCATTATGTAGGTCATAAGAATGGCTTCTATGCACTTAGTAAAGTATTCAATGGCGGTTATGATAAACTTGTGGCCATTAGATGAGGTTGGGGTGATTCTTCCTATGAGATCAAGTCCTACTATGAAAAGGGCCAAGGTGTGATCATTGGTTGCAATTCTTGAGCTCATGTTTGAATAAAATATCCATGCTACTGACATTGGACATACTTCTGCACATACTGATGAGCTTCATTTTCCATGGTTGGCCAATAGTACCTCATTGTCAATAGTTTCTTAGCTAACATCATACCACTAGAATGGGAACCACATATGCCATTGTGTACTTATGTTAAAGTAGTTAAGGTTTCCTCTTGGTTAAGACATCACAATAATGTTCCTTTGATGCTTCAACGGTAAAGGGTATCACATAGGATCACAAATTATGATGCCTTTTTGACAAAGGTCTTTTTAAATTTTGAGGTGATATCAAATGGGAGGGTTCCTCTACTTAGGTAAATAAAGATATCATGATACCATGGGGATCTAGGACCAACAATGGCACACGTGAATTCAGATTCAAGAATTTTGAAAGTTGGCACGAGAAGTTGTTCCACAAAGAATTCAAATTGGAGGATGTTGTTCGAAATGTCTAATAGTGATCCGATTGTTGCCATAGCATTTTCTGCTCTGTTGTTCATATGAGGAATCTACTCAAAGGTTATGTCTATAAAGAGATCTTTGAGATTCTCTACCATATTATTGTAAGGAGTGAGCTTTTCACCTTTAGTTTGATAGTCATCATTGACTTGGTTGATAACTAGCTATGAGTCTCCATAGACTTTCATCTCTTGAATCTACCACTAAACCACTATACTTAGACCTATGATTAGGGCTTCATACTCAACAATGTTGTTAGTGTAAGGAAATTGTAGCTTGTATGACTTTGAAATGCAATCACCTTGAGGAGTGATGAAAATAATGCCTACTCCAGATCCATGTTGGGTGAATGATCCATCAAAGTACATCTTCCACTGATCTATGAGATTGATAAGAAATATTGATTCATCAAGAAACTCATATATCAAGGGGTTCTCTACATAGATGGGTGATTCTGCTAGTTGTTCTACAATCACTTGTTCCTTGATTTCCTTGTGCTCCACATACTCTATGCCAAATTTAGTTATCATCACCTATTTGGCCATTCACCTTGTTAGAGTTGCCTTACATAACATGTATTTCAATGGGTCTATCTTTGCAATAAGTTTGATTTGATGTGACAACATGCAATGCCTGAACTTTTATGAAGAAAAACTGCTGCTAGGCATACTTTCTCAATAGGTGAATAATTCATTTCATATCCCACCAAGGTTCTATTGATGTAGTAGATAGCCCTTTCCGTTATGTTTTCATCATGTTGTGCTAGAAGAGCTCCTAATATTGCTGATGTTGCTGAGATATATAGGATCAATGGTTTGTTTGGTATTGGTGGCATGAGCACTGGAGGTGTCAATAGATAATTTATGATTTGTTGGAAAGCTTTATCACAATTTTCATCCCATTTGTAGGTTATCCCTTTATGGAGAAGATGAAAAAAGGGGTGGATTTTATCTGATAGCCATGCTATGAACCTTCTGATGGACTCCAATCTTCCTTGTAATCCTCTCATTTATTTTAGTGTTTGTGATGGTTCCATGTCAAGGATTTCTTTTACCTTTGTTTGATCAATTTCTATCCCTCTTTGTGAGACAATAAAGCCAAGAAGTTTCCCTGATGTAACCCCAAAGACACACTTTTTTGGATTCACTCGTACCTTATATTCTTCAAGCCTATCAAAGATGGGTACTAAGACTGGTATGTGCTCACTTCTTTTCTTTGATTTTTCAAAAATATTGTCCACATAATCTTTAACTATTTTATGGATCATTTCGTGGAAGATGAGGGTCATTTCTCTTTGATAGGTTGCTCCTACATTATTTAACCTAAATGGCATCATGTTCTAGCAATATGTTCCCCATGGACAAGTGAATGCAATTTTATGTTGATCCTCCTTGGTAATCATGATCTGATTGTAGCCTCAAAAACCATCCATGAGTGATAGAATTTCATGCCCTGCTATTAAGTCCACAATGAGGTCGATATTAGGAAGAGGAAAACCATCCTTAGGGATAGCTTTGTTTAAGTCTCTAAAATTGGTGCAAATTCTAATTCCCCCAGTGGGTTTTGAGACTCGTACCAGGTTTGAAACCCACTCAGGATAATATATTGGTCAGATGAATCCAACGTCAATATTTTTTTGTAACTCTAGTTTCACCAAGAGTGCTATTTGAGGGTGCATCTTTCTTAAATTTTGCTTGACTGGCTGGGCTTCGGGATAGACCACTAAATAAAGTACAACTACTTCAGGATTGAGGCCAGACATATATGTGTATGAAAATGCAAAGTTAGCTCTCCACTCTTTCAAGAATGTTGCTACTTTCTTCTATTCTTCATCCAACAAGGATTCGACATGGAAAGTGATCTTGGGTGCTTCTTCTATTCCGACATTGACCAAGGTAGCCTTTTTTGCTAGTACTGTTGAATTTTTGGGATGCATTGCACTGAGGATATTGAATCCATCATCCTTGGGTGCCTCAAAGAGGTTTTCACCCTTGGATATGTCCTTTCTTTTTACTGTTTTAGGATCAGAGAGTGCCACAGTGGGGTTTTCACTGAAGCATCTGCATGTTGGTTGCATTTTATTAATTTTGCAATTGAAGGATTCAATCATCTCTCCATAGTATTCCCTTGTGTCTAGCTCTATGTCAAAACCTAATTTGTGAATGACCCATGATATATTGTCACAGAATCCCATGAGTTCTGAGATCACTTCATCATTTTTAAATAAATCCAGAATTAGAGGTCCTTGTTGGTTCATGTCAATAAGTTGCAGGTATACTAGGCATAGTTCAGTTGGTTGATTGCTTGGAGCAAAGGATGTAATGAATATCATGAAAAGGGAGTTATTTTCAAATAGGTCATCAATATCAAGGGGTAAGTCATCTAAAGTTGTATCACGTGGTGTAGGTGACCAAGAGGAAGCCTCAACTAGTTTAATAGTACCCTTTCCAATAAGGGTAACCTTGCTAGTAGTACAACCTAAACCAAGATTATTTAATCATTTCTCAAGAATGATAGGTTCTAGCAAGCCATTGTAATTTTTCCCAGTTTCTCATTCTTGTTATAACCTATTCCTATTATGATCTACAAGCCTTTATTATCATCTTCCATAGGAAGAACAAGGATAGGGCATTCATCTTGATAAAGGAGTTTAGAGACATCCTCCTTGTTGACGTCTTCTTGATTTAGATCCCCCCACTTAGTGAATGTAGTAGCTACCATCTTGATGGTTTCAAGATCTTTGGTGTTAGATGTGGGTTTTCCATGAGATTGAGGAGAAAGAGGAAACTCTCCTAAGACAAAGGTATCTTTCAGTAGCTTATAATTTCCACAGCCATTATCTTGGATTATTGCTTTGATGTCAAGAATGTTCTGCAAAATGGGTGTATTTGTTGCTGATGTAGATGCAAGAGATGGCAGATCAAAAAATGAGGTAGGTATGGATGTAGGCCCTTCATCAGTTTTAGGCACTTGGGGGATCTTATAGAACTTAGCCTCAAGATTCTTGTAGTAGTGAAAAGGCTCAAGATCTCCATAGATGGTAATTTCTCTACCCTCAAAAGGAAACTTGACACATTGATGGTAGGTCGAGGTGATAGATTTTAAGGTATGGATCCAGGTCTAACCAAGCAAGATGTTGCATGAAAGATCAAGATCTATCACTTGGTATTTAGTTTCTATAATGATAGGTCCCACTTGAATGGGTAGTGCAATGGTGCCTTGTGATACCCGCTCTTGGTCGTCGTATGCTCTGATGGTGGTACTCTTTGTTTTCTCAATGTTATCTTCTAAGTAGCCAAAGTCTTTGATCAACTTAAGGGTACAAATATTCAAATCAACACCTCCATCTACTAAGAATATTTAACCTTGTTCTTATGAATGTAGACCTTGAGGTGTAAAGAACGATTATGAGATTGTTGTGATGGTAGGTGTTTCTTGGAGAAGGTAAGAAGATGATAGATAATGTTCCCTAACATAGCTTGAAACTGATCCATATTAATATCCTCAGGGACATATGACTCTAATAAGGATTTCTCTAAGATTTCTCTATGTGCAAGAGATAGCCTCAACAACTCTAATATTGATATATGTGTTGTGGTCTTCTTAAGCTAGTCTAGGAGATTGTATTTACTAGGATTCAATGTTGGAAAAGTAGGCTATGCTCTAGAATGAGATGGGAATCCTTGGATAGTGACCTTTCAATGCCACGTGGTGAATCCACACTCAAAACTAGGTCCTTTGATGGTGATGACTGTAATGATACTATCATAGGAAGAAACTACATTTAAATAGATATGCTACACATTTTTGTAATCCTTAGCTTTTCTATTGTTGTTCCCCTTGTTATGATATGGCATAGGGTTCTTGTATATCTTGAGATCCTAATTCCAAGATGGTACTTCAACAAAGATGGTGTCATTCCCTATGAGGTCTTGGATGATGTTCTTGAGTCTCATGCAATTTGTCATTTTATGTCCTTTGATTTTGTGAAAGTCACAAAGGTTGTTCTCGTTGCACCATAATGGTTTCTCTAACGATTCTTGGTAGTTTTCAAAGTTAGGCAATGTTATCAAATTTGATTCTACCAAATTATTCATGATGGTTTCAATAGGCTCAAATAACTTTGTACTTGTGCTTGGGATAGTTGTTCCTGTTGGTAGTTTGCCTTTGTTGCATCTCTATATTGTTGATTTGATTGTTCTGAGGGGGTGTTGTTTGCTACACAATCAATTGAATGTTAGAAACTTTATTTTTGTTGGGTCTAGGAGCACTTAGGACCACCTTAGCATCAACCACACAATCATTGTCACATTTATCTTAGCCCAAACATGATATTTTTCATTTGAACAGGTTTATAGGTGGTTGTAAACTTGATTATTTCCCTGTGAGATTAGATCTCGTTGATGTTAAGGGCTCGACGGACAAGCTCATCATAGGATGTGATGCAATACATTTTCAAGTGGAAGGAGAAATCAAGATCGAGATTGGCTATGATGATTCCCACTTGTTGTTCTTCAGGAAAGGTCCACTTTCTCTTACTAGCTTTTTGTCTCCATTGTTGCAAGAAATTGGTGAAAGATTCTCCTTTGGTTTGTTTGAGAGTATACAAATCTTCTAAACTAACATCCATGTCAAGGTTGAAGGAGAAGCGATCAATGAATTTATCAGTGATTTATTGGAAAGTTTTGATGCCAGGAGATAGATGAGAAAACCAATCCATAGAAGGACCTATTAAGATTTGAGGGAAGAGAAACATAAGATATGAATCATTATAGGCCACCTCCATACACATGACATTAAATTATTTGATATGGTCCACGGGACTTCCTCTCCCTTTGTATTTATTTAATTTGAGGATTTAAAATCCAGGAGGGAATGACACCATTGCGATGTTTCAGTCAAATGGATAATGACATCGATTCTACATATGGGGCTTCTTTGTCTTGTCCATTCAAAGATCCTACATTTCTTGGGATAGCACCTTGAGTTGCGAAGCTATATTGTCTTTTAGGTTTGGTGGAGGAACATATGATGGGATGATGGATGAGTTGTATATGGTATTTTAATATGATGGTGTGTTGTATGGAGTGTATGATGGAGTGGGGTTATGTGAAGGTGATTGAGGTGTTGATGTGTATGTTCCTAATGTGTTTTTACTAATGATGTTTTGTTGAGGGTTATAGTAGGAACTTTGTTGTTGTTGTTGTTTCTAATGTTGGGTATACTACTAAGCTAGTAAGGCTTGTTGTTGTTGTTGAACCATAAGGGCCTACTATTGGGCATGTTGTTTTTGTTGTGCCATGAGGGCTTATCACTGGCCTAATGTTGTTGTTGTACTACTAAGGATGCTTGATAGACTTGATGTTGTTGCTATGCTGCTAAGGATGCTTGATAGGCTTGCTATTGTTGCTATGCTACTAAGGATTCTTGATAGGCTTGCTATTGTTGTTGTGCTACTAAGGATGCTTGATAAGCTTGTTGCTATTGCTGTTGTTTCTGCTATTGTTGTTGTGCGGCTAAGGTTGCTTGCTATTGTTTTTTTTGCTGCTATTGTTGTGTTGCTAAGGCTGCTTTCTATTGTTGTTTCTGTTCGATGGCTTGTTGATAAGCTTGTTGTGCTCGCTGTAAGGCTAAGGTATTATTTTGAAATATAGGATCAATTGGTTGTTGGGACATATGCGATGGATTGTGGGTGTTGATGTTTTGGATGGGTTGTGAGTTGGTGATGAGAGGTTGGGAGTTTCCTTTGTTCAACATTCCCTATAAAATGGTGGATTGAGATGGAGGAATGTAAGTTTGAGACCCCACTTGATTTTGTATAGTGAAGGGGACTGTGGGGAAAGATGAGGATGCTGTCATTAGATTTTGCAAGGGTACTGACATACAAGGACCTTGAGTCCATTGATTAAAAGGATTCCCTTGACCAATGTTTGGGGGATTTCCTTGTGCTTGGTATGTGGTCAAGGTACTTCCTTGGCTGATAGGTTTCATAACCAAAGTGTTGGTTTGATTTGGATCGATGATAGATGGGTTGGATGTGTTTTGTGGCACAAAGGGTATAAATGAACCCGTGGGAGGATTGGGTAAAGATGTCCCTATTTGCATTATGGGTTGACTTTGTGATACAATATTGACATGCCCTTTTGTACTATCCTGAGATACTTGGTCCATACTACTTTGCGTGATGGTGGGTATACTTGTGGTACTCATGGATGTGGATGAAGATGGATGTCCTCGATAGGTGGAGGTAGTGATGGAATAGTCAAGGTCAAGAGGTTTATGTAGTTGTTTTAGATTTTTGAGGATAGGAGGAGCACCACAAGTAGGTGTCCAAGTGGTTGTTGGAGGTAGAGGATTGGTATCAAGGGTACCCACAAGTGTACTATTTTCAAATGGAAGAGTTAGACCAAAGTCTTTGGCAAGGCCAACTGCAAGACTAGGAGTAAATGTTTGATTTATCCCTAATGGTGGAGTGACAAAGCCTTGTGCCAAATTTTATGCCATAAATGATGGGGAAATAGGAGCTATGTTTTCATAGGATTGACGTACCATGATTTCCTCCTTAGTGAGCTCAAAGGGATTGCTTGTGACACCTTCTATCTCATATGGTCTTGTTGGAGATGATGGTTGTTGTGATGGTGTGACTTGGATTCTTGGATCAAATTCTAGAGGATTTAGATCACTTGAGGTAAATGTGACTTTGGTTTTCTCTATGATTCTCTTGTATTGCGATCTCATTTTTACCATAAATTTTGGGTCACTATTGGGAGAGTTGTGTTGAGATTTGTAATTTTTTAACTCTCTAGTCGACTTGAATCTAGGTAAATGGGATTCTCTATGTCTTTTTGGAGCAATGATGATAATGGGGGGTGAAAAGATGGAGGATTTGGAAGGTGATCTTTGCAATTGTTTTGGGACAACACTTTTGACTTGAGTTTGATGTTTTGATGTTAGGATAAAAGATGTTGATGAACTCGAGAATATTTAGACTCATGACCTTCAAGATAAATTAGCTCAAGGATGATAACTAACTGAACTAGGTGCATGGAAAATGATACATTTCACATACAACATAGCCAAGCTAGAGGCTGGTTTGATTGATGTTTAAGTCAAAAGAGTATTGAAAGTTTTGCAAAGACAGGTGAGGTGAAGGATGAAATTTTGATGAAGGGATGGATGCAATGTTTGACCCAATGTTAACTTAGAATGAACCTTTATTTTCCAAGACCAAGGTAGTGAGAATGGTTCTAGACCTCTAAAATGTTCCAATCCTAAGGACACAATGTTTGACTTAGATGAGAGGATAAATGGGGATGTTTAAACTTTTTCTCCTCCTCCTAGCTGGAGCATAGTAGTTTCTTAAAAAATGAAAGTCATTGCGATAAATTATAAAAACCCACTTCTTGCCAAAATTTGAATTACAATAGCTATGTCTATGCCAACGAGATGCAGGTTTTACTTCATGGACTTTGATTATGTGATGGGTCATTTAGAGAAGCTTAGTATTATGAAAAAGACCAGGGTTTTGAATCCAAAAGAATGCATATAATTCTGGACTATACCTTGAAGCATGTCTATAAAAGTTTGCTACCAACCTATCTCTATTCTTGTGAAGTGCTAGAAGGTGTTTCTTGAAAGCTTTTGGTTTAAGATGTTCGAGCTTAAAATGATGACCTATAGATCTTGTTTTGGGGATCTTGATTTTATGCGAGATCATTAAAGAAGAAGAAGATATTTATTTCGATGCGAGAGGTGGTAATATGGACCTTCTAGCCAAAATATCCACTCTTTGTTCTTCTTTATCCAATATGGTTGCAACAATTCTCCATTGATTAGATGTTTCATTGGTTTCAAAAGTGAAGGTTCTCAAACTATTGATAATATCCATTTTTTCTCTATTAATGTATTCAAATTTTGGTTGAATGATAGCACTAGTAAGGTCAGGTTGTAGAACAAGAGAAATCGGTCTCCAAATGGTCATCTGGGGTTCAATTGTGTCAAGTTCATCTTGCTTAGGTGAATTGATTTTACAAACACTCATCTTGATTATGTTTTCAAAACTAGGACTAAGTAAGAAAACACCCAACAGAAGTGAACAGCCTAGTAAAAAAAAAATTCTAAACCTCCTAAACGTTCTAAATATCTTGTCCATCTAAAAGAAAAACAAAGATTACGTTTTCATTACGGACTTACAGAGCGCCAATTACTTCAATATGTTCGTATTGCTAGAAGAGCCAAGGGATCAATGGGTCAGGTTCTATTGCAATTACTTGAAATGCGTTTGGATAATATCCTTTTTCGATTGGGTATGGTGCTTAGCATTCCTTCTCTTTCTAAGAAATTAATCAGAGTTTTGTCATTAAAAGACTTGGATCAGGACACTGAAACAAAATCAGTTTTGTCCAACATGCTGGTAAAACCATGGCCATTAATATTTTTTGATTCTAATTGATTCAACCTCCCCCAACAATATGTTGGTGTAGGGAATTTCATTCTTCGTGGTCCGGTGAAGAATCAGGTCGCTGAATATTTCTTCGATGTTTGTCTCAGTGACGGGCGCCAAAGAATTTTTTTCATAGCTCCACCCAGTATGTCTTTCTTTGCCAAAATGGTAAACTTGGGAAATCAAAGTCTTGATCCAAATCAAAATGCCATTGATGAATGGCTAGTTACAAAACTAGAGAGAATATCTTATTTAGCTAAAGAGCTTGAAGATCGAGTGAGAGCTCTAAGCAATGGATCTCCTCTTGTAGATGTAATCGAAAAAAGAATAAGATTTTCGAAAACTGGAAATGGAAAGCCCCTTTCAGAAGTACATGATCCTTTACTGAGCGGGCCATTCCGTGGATCGATGATTCAATTTAAATCACCATGGATGTTACCACCAGATGACTCTACCGAGCGATTGCAAAAGAAGAAAAAATGGCAATCGAACAACCATGATTCTACCAACCAACTGGATCGAATTTCATTAATTCGACCAGAAAATAAGGATAAACTCGTTCATCGAAATGAGAAAATAAAAATTATTTTCAAATGGTGGCTCGATAGAATTCATTTATTCTTATTAGAGGAAAAAGAAACACGGAGATTCTTGGATGAAGCTACATTGAAAGATCTATTAACAAGATTTGAATCTATCTATCTGAAAGATTCATTGGAATATGTGTTGAAAACATTGGCCCCAGCGTATCTAAACACAAAAATAGAAAGGGGAATCGCTTCTTGTGATAAAAGAGTCTTGATTAATTTCTTATTGCATCTTTTCATTGAAACCACGGGTCCAAAATGGGAATTGCTTCTGAGTGTTGTTCCTACAGAACAGGCTTTGCTTTATGAGCGATTCTTTTTAGTGAATTCAAACGAACTACCGGATTCTCCTATATCTATGCATGTTAAAAAATTTCCTAAAGAGATTTCAGACCAGGATCTTCCTTCTGTTTCAGACCAGGATCTTCCTTCTGAAAAAGAAGGTGCTAAAAGGAAAAATCTTGATCAAGATTATGAAGATTTTTTTGTTCTTTATTCCAAATTCATGGAATTCAAGCAAAAACCCATTGTTAATGATTATGAACCTCGAATTCGAGACTTTAATCAATTTATTGTGCCTAAATGGCCCGCCACCATAGTAGCGGGTGTTTATGATACTATGGCTCTAAACGATTGTCTCGAACTTCATCCAAAAAGAGCATGACAGTTAATAGTTATAAAGCACTTTGAAAAAATAAAAGAAATTCAAGAAAATGAACAAAAAAAAGGAGGAATCTTCTTTTTTTAAAGGATTCTTACAATGGTTCAAAGAGGAAGGAACCGAAGAAGAAGCTGAGTTTCAAGAAGGAACTCAAGAACAAAATGTATCGAACGAGGATGAGGACCTCGTAACTAAAGATATACACGTCTTTAGTTATCCATATGAAGGAGATTTTCGTAGATGTTTAGTTAAAGGAGCCGTCCGTTTTTAGAGACGTAAAGTTTCAGTCTTGAGCCATTGGATACCTCGACCACAGTCTAGTCTTTTCGCGAGCCTAGAGGAGATGATTCAAAAGCCAGATGGCAAACCCAATCCTAAGATAGTTGTTAAAGAAAAAGAAAATGATCTTACAAGTTCAAGACTGGTAAGATATTTTGAGAAATATTTAGAAAGGAAAGAGAAAAGGGTCTAGAATCAGATAATGTTGGAGCTATATTAATGGGTGATGGCTTGATGATACAAGAGGGCAGTTCCGTGAGAGCAATAGGAAAAATTGCTCAGATACCAGTAAGTGATGCTTATTTGGGTTGAGTTGTAAATGCGCTAGCTCGACCTATTGATGGTAAGGGTAAGATTTCATCTTCCGAATCTCGATTGATCGAATCCGCCGCCCCAGGTATTATTTCAAGACGTTCTGTATATGAACCTCTTCAAACGGGTCTTATTGCTATTGATTCTATGATCCCTATAGGACGCGGTCAGCGAGAATTGATTATTGGGGACAGACAGACCGGTAAGACGGCAGTAGCTACAGATACAATTATAAATCAAAAAAATCAGAATGTAATATGTGTTTATGTCGCTATTGGTCAAAAAGCTTCTTCCGTAGCTCAGGTAGTTAATACGTTCCAAGAACGTGGCGCAATGGAGTATACCATTGTGGTAGCGGAAACTGCGGATTCTCCTGCTACATTACAATATCTTGCTCCTTATACAGGAGCAGCTTTAGCCGAATACTTTATGTATAAAGAACAACATACATCAATCATTTATGATGATCTTTCTAAACAAGCGCAAGCTTATCGACAAATGTCTCTTCTATTAAGAAGACCACCTGGCCGGGAAGCTTATCCAGGAGATGTTTTCTATTTACATTCTCGTTTATTGGAAAGAGCAGCTAAATTAAATTCTCAGTTAGGTGGAGGGAGTTTAACTGCTTTACCAATAGTGGAGACTGAAGCTGGAGATGTCTCAGCTTATATTCCCACTAACGTAATTTCCATTACTGACGGACAAATCTTCTTATCAGCTGATCTATTCAATGTAGGAATTCAACCTGCCATTAATGTCAGTCTTTCCGTATCTAGAGTAGGTTCCGCAGCTCAGATGAAAGCTATGAAACAAGTAGCTGGAAAATTAAAATTAGAGTTAGCTCAACTTGTAGAGTTAGAAGCATTTGCACAATTCGCTTCTGATCTTGATAAAACTACGCAAGATCAATTGGCAAGAGGTCAACGATTATGCGAATTACTCAAACAATCTCAATCAGATCCTTTGACAGTGGAAGAACAAGTAGCTATGATTTATACTGGAACGAATGGATATCTAGATGTATTAGATATCGTACAAGTGAAAAAATTTATACTTAAGTTGCGCGAGTATTTAGTAAAAAATAAACCCCAGTTTGGAGAAATTATACGTTCTACTGGAACATTCACGGAACAAGCAGAAGATCTGTTAAAAGAAGCTATTCAAGAAAATATCCAACTTTTTACTATAGGGAAAAAATTCCCTTATCGGTGACTAAACAGCTCTTAACTTCCGATTAGTAAAGGGAATTCCTCGTTGAAATGAGGAACAGAAGCTCGTTCCTCTGGTTTTACTTATGATTCAAGCCATCCAGCTTTCATTGACTCACTTGACTTAATCACTCACACTCTCAAATTTATTTGATCTTATTTCAAAAGAATCCATTTGTTCAAACAAATTATGCACACATGTAAATAATATGCATTTACATGCATGCATTGAATTCCTTGGCTAAAATCCGCTTCTGATCAAAAAAGAAAGTTGAGATTCTTAGAACGACATGCTATTTTTTCCATTTTATTTACTTTTCAGGATCAGTCGCCGTCTTACTAATTTTACCGATGGTATAGACGAATTGAGTAGTTCATCCGAACGTGTAAAAGACCATAGTCGCACTTAAAAGCCGAGTACTCTACCATTGAGTTAGCAACCCTTATTTGGAAAGATATAGTTAAAATGTAATACGCAGTTATTCCAACCGATATCAGATTTAACAATCGTTCTGATTGAACGACAGAAATAGAACCTTTCAGCATCGAGGGTATATAATTTATATTTACCATTTCTGAATCAAATCAAGTGATCTTTCCGGATCAGGTTATTTCTGATCCGTTAAACGAATTCACCACAAAAAAATGAATGGTGGAGATACTCACTTTTATTCTATTCAAAAAATATCGATATTGGCAATATGCATGGTGGAGATACTCATTTTTATTATATTCAAGCACTATGCATATTGTCAACCCCAAAATGTTGGGAAGATTTGTTGGATTGGCGCTACATTAAGATGAAAAATTATTAGAAATATCAAGCCTTTATTCATTAAAAATCAAATAATAACAACTTTTTTTTTGTTTTTTATTTCATCGATTCGGTTCGTTCTCGGTGGAACAACTCTAATCTTTTTCATTTCTTCCATACCCGTTGAAAATGATTCTTTATGTGCTTCTCTATATAAGACCGCACAGCAGTAAAATACATGAAATGAACATATAATAAGAGAAATAAAAACGGATAATAAGAAAACAACCATGACACAAAACGCATATAATAAATTTTTTTTATATGATTAAAAGTTATTAATAAATTTATTGGACCTAGACGTAGATGCATTATTTATTGGAACTAAATGTTTATGTCAAAAACATTATAACTTTCACAATGTCCATTTCATGAAAATCATGAGTTTAGAGTCTTAATTGCATATGTTGTCTTTGGGAGATATGGATTAAGATCAAGTCCAGATATTTAGAAATCGCTATGGATAAAAACCCTTAGAACCAGTAGTAATATCAAGGCTAAATCAAGAGGAATCCATATTTAAAACAAAGTGTTTGAAATTTTGAAGATAGTGAATATTTATTTTTGAAACGTTTTGGAACCAAGCAATGTATCAAAATGACTCATAATCACTTACAATACTAGGTTTAAAATGGTTATACTCGTTGAATTCCCACTTGGATTTCTCCAAACACCAAACAATGCAGAGAGTTAGAGATTTGGTGACACTGGCTCCCCTCCATGACACACACTTCTCAGGACCACCAAATTTCAAAATCCTTAAAATCCAAAGATCAAAAGGATTTTTATATTTCTACAATTGAATAGTAAGAATGTGGGATGGTTCATAACGATCATTCTTGCACCAACAAGTATTAAGGATTTGTGGATTCTAGAACACAGGTTCATAATAAGGGCTTCCAATTTAGGGGGTACAATGATGAACTCCCTCAAGAGGTCTCCCAACCCTTAGAACAAGGGATTTATGCATCATAAAGATATTGGGGGAGAGCTATCATATACAACATCTCATTGATCACAATTTTCATCACAACCACACATTTATATCGTGGTTTGAAAGAAATTGGATTTAGTTCATTACCACTTGGGTCGTTCCCTCCTTTTGAAGCGGGGAGGCAGGCCCTCTAAAGGTGAACAATAGTAAGGAAGTACGTCTATAGTTCGATCATATTTGCTTGCATGAACAAAGAGAGAACACATGCCACATATTTTTCTCACACTTGCAAAGGGGGTTTAGTTTTAATCCAATATGAAAGATGTAGGTGATTTTCCAAAGTGAAAGAATGTTTCTATTTCTCAAGGTCACCAAATGGCGCGAGAGAATCACATACGTATTCACTAACATCATTGTAAATCACAAAACATAACAAATAGTTGTAAATTTTAACCCTTCAAAGTAGTGATGAGTTTTTTTTAAGCACCAAATGAAATATTAAGTTGCCTTGTTCAATTCTAAGCCCAAAGTAAAATGATGATGTGAAGGCTCAATTTTATTCAACTTTATGTGCTCATTTTAAACCAAAAAAGACGATGATGAGGGTTCAATTTTAGCCAATTTTGAAAATAAATTTTAAGCCTAATTGAAATCTAGTTGGTCCTAAGATTGTAAATTTTAAATCCAATGGAAATTTAGTAGTCCTAAAGAAGAAAACAGGAACGTCAGGTTATAATTACCCCAAAGCATTAAACACTTGTTACAATTATAGAATTTAAGATAGAAGAGGCTTTCTTCATTTTAGCTTCATGTCTTTCAACCTACAAAACCCTGTTAGTGTAGAAACCATAACACAACTAGACACACATTGGTGATTAGATAAATCAAGGAAATTAAAGCACATGTTGAAAAAGAAATAAAAAAACTTCTTACCAAAGTTGGGCATCACTGTACATGATAGCGTCGCAATTTGAAGTTTGGGCATCACTTTGGTGAAAACGGGCATCGTTCTGTAGGAGAAATAGTTAGTATGATAATGTTAGGATTTGGTCCAACGTCACTGCTAATAGTAGAATCATGATTTAAATTTTTTGGCATTGCTTTGGTGAAGTTGGGCGTCTTTGTTTGAACTTTTCAATACCTCTAGATTAAATTAGTATCACTAGATTTAAATTAGTGTTGGTGCATTAATTCGACATCGGGTTTTCAAATTGTGATGGTGTTGCTATATGGTGACGCTCTACAAAAAGCATCATTGTTTGTAGTTTGGGCGCCACTGTAACCTGCAAAACAACAAAAGAATAAAATTTGAGCTAAAAAATTGTTAAGTTAACGATTTTCCCTCCCTCTAGCACCAAAATGTGAGACAAGGATTATTAGGGTGGATCAATTACACTTGATCCATGATGAATCAAAGTATAATGAAGCCACTAAAATTGAATCTACCAAACAAGATCATTCAAATTTAAAGTTAAACTAAGCATTTACTAAAATTGAAAATAAACTATGAAAATAGTTAAATTCCTACTCTAACCCATTTGAAACTTATCCTATTTTTGAATTGGTGTCATGTTGATGTGGAACAATGACCCTTTCCCAATCCCATGATCAGTGAGCTTGTTTCAATCAATTCTATGGAAGAGAATCGATGAAACTATTGTGATAAAATGGATTAAAACTTGATTTAAGGTAAAATGAACATGATGCAGCTATATTAACATGATTTCATGCTAAATATCATCTAATTATGCAATTTCTAAGCTACTTCTAAGCTAAAATAAGGAAAACCTAATTTATAAAAAAGCTAAGATGGATGCATGGAAGCTATGTGCAGGTGTTTTATCAAAGTCTAAAATGCAAAACCAAAAGAAATGCAAACAAGGAAAACACAAACAACACCTCAGATTAGGCCCAAGTTAAAATTGAACAAAATAAAAGAAAAGGAATGATATTACCTTGTCCAAGTTGATCGATTGGTTGGCCATGTTGATTGTTCGATGTGTGTGATCTTAGATCAATTTCGGTAGCATAACAACTTGTTGTAGCTTGATTTGGATGCAAAAGATGGTGGATTGAGTGCAAGATGATGGCTAGAGATGAATGGAGTTGAGATGGGTTGTGAGAGATTGTGATAGAATGATTAGGGTTGTTGGATGAATGTGAATGAATGTGGTAGATTGTGAATGATTGAATGAATGGTTAGGGTTGTAAAATGGCTAAGTGTTAGCCATTTAGCCAAGGAGAGATGAATGAAGGGCCAAGATTTGTTATTTTCCAAGGACAAGAGATCAAGGGTGGAGATCAAAGGTTGGCCAAAAGGAATTAAAAATTCCTTTTTAATATGCATGGAAAAGAAAAAAGGAATACAATATTCCTTGAGAGACCTTGGGTGAATAAATAGAATTTAAAATTCCATTGGAAAGTAAATGGGGATTGTAAATGGAATTAAAAATTCCATTAAGGGTGTTGGAAGAATAAAATGGAATTAAAAATTCCATTGGGATGTGGGAGAGTTGACTAAAGGGGGCTGATTAGACTAGTTGATCAATGATTAGGTGAAGGTTAGGTGGTTAATGATGATTAGGAGCCAACTTGCAAAATTTGGAGGATGTGACACATCCTAATCATGGATTAGGGATGTGTCACATCCCTTATGATGGGATTAGGAGATGAATTAGGATTAAGTGTGGATGGGACATAAAGGGAATTAAATAAGTGGGTTATTTATTTAATTCTTTGGATGAAAGGGATAAAGTGGTAAGGTATTTAATTATTTAACTAAATACCTTAAGGATTTAGAGGAATTTAGGGGTATTAATTAAATAATGGCAATATTATTTAATTAATGCGAGTAAAAGGATATTTAGATGAAAAAGGATAAATTTGACTAAATTTAAGTGGTCAAATTTAGGTATCTACATTTTGCCCCTCTTTGAGATGGTGCTACGAAGTAGCATCATTTCAAAGAAAGATAAAAGATAGCACCAAGAAGAAGATGGTTAGATTGGGAGGATTCCCGAGTCATTCAAAGGAGTGACTAGGAGGAAAGATGATGGGAACATAGATAAATACTAGGGATTGAGGATGCACCCTCGAGAGGACATGCGGGTTCAAGAGAACACAGGTGTGCTCTCAAAATTGATGAGATGATGTAAGGGTAGAGGGGGAAGATGAGACAAAATGATGGATAAGAGAGGATGATAAAAGATAAGAGATTGGGAAAAGAAGATGAGAAGAAATAAATTATAAATGGATTCAAGGACAAATATGATGTTTCCCTAATCAAGCTACAAGCCAGGATGGACTGACGATGGATGGAGTGTTGTTAATGAGGGAAAAATATATCCTGAAACAACACAAGGATAAGGGAAGGATACAGATCGATGATGATGATGATGATGAGAGTGTTGTTGATGAGGGAAGGATACATCCCAAAACAACACAAAAGGATAGGGAAAGATACATCTCGATGATGATGAGGGTGTTGTTGACAAGGGAAGGATACATCCCAAAATAGCACAAAAGGACAGGGAAGGATATATCTCGATTATTATGAGGATGATGATGATGGGGTCAAGGCTTGTAGCAAGGCTAGGAACAAGACCAAGGATGTGATTAGATGATTTGTACTAGATTGTATGGATTAGGATTGGATGGAGATGTAAGATTTTTAAAATGCATGAAGATGATGGAGGGAAAGATGCTTAGAATAACAAATCTATGTTAGCCTAAGAAAATTGAAGAGATGATGAAATTAGGTAGGATGGATGAAAACAGATAAGATAGATAGACAGAGAGTGGTGAAGGATGAATGAATAGCGAATAAATCAAGCAAGTTAGTTGTGACATGTTATGCTGCCATGTAATGAACACTTAATTTGATATAGCACAAGACACAAGATGCCAAGGTATGAGGAACCAAGGAAAATATGTGTCTAATGCATGAAAAAACACAACAGATAAGAAGGCTATCTCGACACCCCAAAGTCACAAGGACTTTGGTCGAGCCAGGTATTAGGATAACCACAAGCACAAAGGATGCCCCAGCATAACACAAGACCACAAGGATCTTTGTAGGTACTATGTGGGACAACCAAGAAGACATAAGCAAACAAAAAGATCAAGTACACCCCTATGCTGACCAATGAAGGCACACCATGATATGATGGATCACGATGGCCCTGATGAGGTATAATAGGAAGCTCAAATGATAAACAAAATGCAAGAGTACAAAAAGATCACAATCAAATTTCAAACATCCTTTGCCACATGATCAAAAGTATGGATGGGATTGATGAGGTCTATTAGGAAGGATGCATCCTATTGAGATCAAAGATGGAGGCTAAGCTAAAGGATCAACATGACGCAAGATATTTGAAACTGATTGAACCTCATAATATGAGTGACCTTTGTTTGTGAATACCAGCTATGATATGGATGTATTTGACAACATGATAAGACCACAAGATGTAGGACAAGAGATAGACAAAAAAATGATGAAACAAGACCCTAAAGACCTAGGGGATAAAAGACTGACACACCCTAAAGACCTAGAGGAAACAAGACTGACACACCCTAAAGACCTAGGGGATTGGGGGTTGATCAAAGATCAGCCTTGTCTATGTGAAAGCACAAAGCCCTCATATTTCAATAAAATATGGACCATCGATCATGGATAAAAGTGAAAAGAGGACAATGGAGACCTCGATGGATGACCAAGACTGGATGGACAAATTCCTTGGGGGTGGATCAAATGATCAACCTTGCCTACGTGAAAGCACAGGGGCCACATAGTTTGACACAACGCCAAAGACAGACAAGGGACAAGGGATGATGAGATGACCATGATAAATGGATAAAAAGATGGAGCTGATATGATGAGCCAAGATAGGCTGTGCAGATTGGGATGGTCGATATGCCTAAGATGTGGATTAATGTGAAGCTCAAGGATGGGATAGTTATCCAAATCATCGAAAGATAAATTAGTTGGATGATATGATGATTAGATGAGTGATGAGAAGAGATAGGAGATCAAAAAGATGTGAGAAATAGATAGGAGTGATGATAGTTAGATAAATGGAATTGGATTGCATGGGTGTATCCTATATCTAGATACCAATGACAAGGGATTATGAGATGAAAGGAAAAACAAGAAGTAAATGGAAGGATTGATAAAGATAGGGAGATAGAAAGATGCGAGGTTTGATGGATGGAGGGACAAGGATTTGGAAATATGAAATGGATTACTGGATGCATAAATGGATGGGGAGATAAGGATGAAAATATGGAAAAGGACTAGTGGATGGATGGATAGGGAGATAAGGATTTGGATTATGGAAGGGATTACTTGGAGGGATGGAGGGATGATGTCGCCAAGGACTATGTCACAAAGAAGGTGATGCCCCACTCTAGATATGTCATGTATGATGAGGCAAGAGGGATGGTAGATAGTATGGGGGGTAAATATGGGATGAAGATGGATCGTAGTAGGATGGGTGGACAATGGAAGATAAGTGGATGTGGATAGGATGCATGGATAAGGAAGGTAAATCGATGGGGATAGGAATAGGATAGTGTATGGATGAGGGGAATGTATGCCAAGAGATGTCCAAAGCATGTATATATGTTCCCGTATCTTGATCAATATCACAAAGAAGGTGGAGGGACTAGATACAAATGGGATATGATGGATAGGATGTAGAAGATAGGTGGATGTAGGAGATGGAGGAAAGGGATGCATAGATGGAGGCTGCCCCCAATTATGGAAGTAAACCAAATGGGGGATTTATGCATGGTGTCTATTTTCTAGTTTTTCATCATGGTAATTATCCAAGGTACTTGTTTGCCAAGTTTTCACCATTGAAAGAATTATTTCTCTTTACTACTTTTGTTTTTTGGATTTTTGGATTTTTTTGGTATTTTGGCTTTTTAGATAGAAATGTGGATGGATATGGATAAGGATAGAGATGTAGACATATGGATTTAGAAGATAGGTGATAAGGAGATGGATGAAGAACTCAAGCAACAAGTTCCATATGAGGTAATAAGATCCCATGTTGAAAGCTACTATTCGGATGTTGGTAAAACCTTATTAGAATGGATGGATTATGCAAGAGGATGGATTAAAAGTGTTTGATGGGGTAGATACGTGGGATAATGGATGGGATGTTTGAAAGTGTATGAATGAAATGATGGAGTGGATGTGTGATGGGGGAAGGTGTTCAGGACTAACATTGGCACATGTGGTGGTGGATGTGAAAGGATAGGAAGATGAATGGATGGAGAGTGTGGGGATAATGGAGGAGATGGGATAGTGAATTTTGGGACATAGGGACCCAAAATAGATTTAGGAGATGGAGGATGTGAATGATTTTTTGGTGGATTAGAAACTTTGGATGTCGTTATGGATTTTTCATTTGAAGGCATTGTATCTTTTTTCTTGGGAATCCACATGGTTTTGATTTTTTCTTTGGTGGGCCTTTGTGGCCTTTTGGATGGATTTGGATTTTGGATTGCATTTTTCTTTTTGTCAACATGCCTTTTTAAGGGGACATGAGTAGCATTAGATTCATGTAGAGGTTTGGATTTATGCATTTTTCATTGGCATTCAAAGTGCATTTAATTTCAATGGGATGGGTATGAGGCGATGGATGATGTGGAGACGATGCAGATGGAGTGATAGAGGTAGGATTTTGATGATGATGTGTGGATGGGGGATGCATGGAGGGGTGCCTTTTCTGATCCTAATTATGGGTTATGAATTTAGGATTTTTTATGAGGTGTACGAGGGATAGGTGATGGATGGATGAGAGGATGAAGAGAATAAGATGAAGGAGGTGATTTTGGGATATAAGGGCCAAAAATGGATGTTGTATATGGAGGTATGTAAGGATCCAAAATAGATGTCATAGCTGGAGGATGAGCGATGGTGGATGGAGATACATAAGGGCCCAAAATGGAATTAGAGGGTGAAGGAGGAAGATGGACGGTTTCTTTTAGGTAATATGATGGAGGAGGGGGGATTTCGACAAATGGTTTGGTAGAGCGATGGAAAGTGCCTCTCATTCCTTTGGAAGAGGCTTGCTTAGGATGTATGGAGGTTGTACCAACATTTTAGGAGTGTAAGTCTTGGGAGATATATCCAAGACCTTGTGTGCCTAGATGTTCTTTGACCTAGATGGGCTCTAAAGTACCTTGCTCATGAAGGCCTAAATTTTTTCCTTGATAGTTCATGTTCTTGAGCACACGATCTATGGTAGGATGCTTATTCTTTTAGGAGCATGATACGAGTCCATTAGAAGGTGGAGGAGGAAGGGTGGCGCATAGACTTTTTTTTATTTTGCAAGAAGACCACCATGGATGAGTGTAATGTTACCAAGGTGATATAAAAGTGGTGTTGGGGTGATAGGACTAGTTGATGATGAAGGATCACAAGATGGAGATGATGGGATGAGAGGATCTTGATTTGGAGGAGGAGGTGATAAGGGATCAGGAGAGGGATTAGGTGGTATGATATGATCTATATTTTTGATAGTGGGTGGTAAGGGCTCATGAGATGGAGTGATTGGATCTTGAGTGACAAGAGGATCCTGGGATGGAGCGGATGAACTAGTGGGATCTTGAGATGGGATGGATGGGATGGTAGGATTAGGATTAGGCTGAGGAGAGGGATCATGAGATGGAATGGATAGGGGACCATGATGTTGAGATAGAGTAGATAGGATGGAAGGATCTTGATTTGGAGGAGGGGATATGCTTGTATATTTTGAATCAAGCTCTTGGCATGACTCATCTTGCATGGGGGAGTGTTGGAGGGACTCCTCAAGTGGGGAAGATGGAAGGATGAAGGATTCATGAAGGTCATGGGATTGGAATTTGGTGATATTAGGACTAGGGGGAGTGTATTGGATCATGGTGGCTTCACTAGTTTTAGTGGTTCTAGGAGAAGAATATGGGGATGCAATGGATTCGTTGGATTTGACGGTTTAAACCAGTTGGGGGTGTTAGGAATGGTAATGGGAGTCATAGACATAGGATGGGGAAGGGCCTCATCACTAGTGACCATATATGATAGAGCGAGAGGGAATGGTTCCATAATGTCAAGATGTGGATGTGGGGATGTCTCTCCTATCATGAGTCCTTGGACAACACCTAGAATGAGTGTAGGATTAGGTGGGGTGATGGGAATGGATGGAGGACTAGGATTAGGGATTAGTGGATTAGGATTAGATAAGGGGATGGGATTGGATGTAGGACTAAGAGGAGATGGAGGATTAGGATTAGAGATTGGTGGATTAGTATTAGATGGAGGATTAAGGTATGATGGATTGGGGGGAGGATTATGATAGAATGCACTGAAGGTGGGAGTGATATGGGAGGATGTGGATGATGAAATAAGATAGGAGGATGGGGATGCTAAATTAGGTTGGGAAGATTGGGATGATGGATTATAGTAGGGATATTGGGATGGTGTATTATGATAGGAAGGTGTGGATGTTGGATTAGGATGGGAAGATTGAGGTGGTGGATTAGGACAAGAGGTCATTGATGGTGGATTGACATAGGAGGACATGGATGGAGGATTAGGATAAAGAGATTGGGCTGGTGGATTAGGATAAGAGGACATTGGCAATGTATTTGTGGAGGAGGATATGGGTGGAGGATTAGGATAAGAGGATTGAGATGGTGGGTTAGGATAAGAGGAACATTGGAATGGTGCATTATGATAGGAAGGCATGGGTGTTGGATTAGGATGGGAAGATTTGGATGTGGGATTAAGGTAGAGTTATTGTGATGGTTGATAATGATAATGATAGGAATATGGGGATGGTGGATTACTATAGGAGAATGTGGATGCTGGATAGGAGAGAGATGTAGAGGGAGGACATGATGGATATGTGGATGGTGAGATTGCTGGATATCCCTTATCAAGGGTAGCATAAGGACTATTATTAGATGTAGATGAAGGCATGGGGGTATAATTTAGAGGAATGGATGGAATTGGAGAGGGGATCAAAAGAAGCTTTATAGGAACAAAGACATCAAGGGGATATATATTATACTCATCTTGATAAAAAAGACTTTCGTTATCATGATCAACACAGTTGGGATTCCCCTTGACTACTATTATTGGTTGTGCATGAGGAGGATAAGGATTCATGATATTAAATGGAATGGATACAGATGGAAAAGATGGGAATAGATGATTAGAAGGAAATAATAGATGACGAAAAGATGAATAAGATGGATTGGAAGATAGAAGAAGATATAGGTGGACTAAAGCTCAAGTTGGGATTCAGGTTAGGCTCAGAAGGGGATTGGATTAAAGCTCAGATTTGGATTGGATTGAAGCTCAAATTAGGATGATGGCATTAAAGCTTAGATTATAGCCCTAGATAGTCTAGGGGTGATAGGATTGAGAAAAAATGAAAATGATTTTTTTTTTTGTTGTTGTAGTAAATCATGTTTTCGGAGGTCTTCGGAGCAAAATTTGGGGTTGAAACTTGCATCAGTTTCTAAAATTGGTTCGTCGAAGGTTCTCTATTTTAGGGATTTAATTATTACTCTTGGAGACCTTTCCAATGGTGTAAACAGTTCTAAATTCTAAGCACCGAGTAGAAAGTTATGACCCCAACAAGTTGGGGTAAATAAATTCCTAATTTTTTTTAAAAATTGGATGGTTTGGGGATGAATAGGAAGAGGAGAAATGATTAGATTATGATTTTGGACTAAGGAAGATGTAGGCTAGTTGTGGCATGAAGGATTGATCCTCTAGATTTTGTATGGGAAGCAGATTCATCTCTGTGTGAAGCAAATTCACTTGAAGAAAGAAGTAGATTCACCCAAGAAGAGAAGTAGATTCACCCCGAGGATCAAGTTCACCCAAAAAAAGAAGTTTCACCCAAAAAAAGAAACAAATTCACCCAAATAGAGAAGCAGATTCACCCTAGACAATAGATTCACCCAAATAGAAATGTAGAATCGCCCAAGACAACAGATTCACCCAAACAAAAAGGTAGAATCGCCCAAGACAACAGATCCACCCAAATAGAAAGGCAGAATGTAATACCCCTCCGTTTTGCTTCTTGTTCAAATTGCTTTATGCTATGTTTGGTTGCAGTTAATTTGGTTCTGGATACATTTTGTTATGATGTTTTGATCACTACTATTGAGCGACAACTATTATTGTGGGATGTGGTTATCTGATTATTGTTTCACTTGCATTATGGATTAAAGATGTTGTAGAGTTAACATGAGATGTTATTATGAGATTACTGGATTATAATGGAAGTGTCAGTTTCGATGAGTGTATTGGTGAAGAGGATGGTTTCACATCACTCGCTTGTGAGCACCCTATGAATCCATAATTCCTTCTTCACGGTGTGTATTATATGCTGGATATATTGTATGATGTGTTTACTTGGTTGCAGGATTGTAGGTACAAGACATCGACTCCACTTGGTTTCACAGGTTTGAGCGTGTCGATCCAATGGTTAAGTTGAACGGGAGATAGTAGCTAGGTAACATGTGTCAAGTCTACACCCTAGCCTTAGTGTGTCGTCAGTCATGTGTGTTGAGTCAATGTCTGTCTTGCTTTAATGTTATTTAATTCTGAAAGATTCTTGATTTGGAAATAGATATTTAGAATAATTGCATTTAAATCATGTTGATAGTTATTTAATTTAAATAATGCAATGTGGATATAAGTTTATATTTAAATTAATTAATTATATTTAGTTTATTTAATTAATTAAATTTGATCTAAGGGGTTGAATTTAGTTATTAAATAATTAAATTAATTAATTAAACGTGATGCAAGAGAATGAAAGGAAATAAAATAATTTAAATTAAATTTGGAATTTAATTTCAACGTGTGGGAATTAAATTAGAAATTGTAATTGAATGTTTATTTGGGAAATTAGTTGCAACTTTGAAAATTAATTTATTATTTGAAATTGCATTTTAAATTGAAAGTGGGTTTTCGAAAAGTGAAATTGAAATTGAAATTGAAATATCTAATTTGCATATAATGTGAATTAGGGTTGTAAATATTGAAATTGAAATTAAAATTGAAATTGAAATTGAAATATCTAATTTGCATGTAATATGAATTAGGGTTGTATTAGGTATTTTTGATTTATAAAGAATACATATTTTAATTTTAGGGCAGAAATTTTTTAGAAAAATACATTTTTACAAAAGGGAAGAAATTTTGGAAAATTTGCACAAGGGTTTGAAGAAAGTTTGATTGTAGAATTGATTGAAGGAAAGATTGTTTGCATTTGTTGGATTTTGGATTGGATTCATTGGAGGATTGAAGAAAATTCAGGAAATCTTTGGAAGAGGCTTGCATCAGAAATTCATCTCTTCATGTAGCTTCTTGTACTAAGTTTTCCTCTTTGTGTTTTATTGTTCTTGATTGTTTTTCTTTAAAATAGTAATGATTAAAGATTTGTTTGTTAAATTAGTTTTAGAAAATAAATTTGATAATAGAAGAAAAGAATTAAACAAATTTACAGCCTTTGCTTGTGAAAATTCTTGAGTGAAAATTGTGAAAACCTTAGTTGAATTTAAATTATTTGGGGAAATCGATTATGTTGCTATTGAAATCAAACATAGAGAATGAACAATGCATTTAGAATGTTTTTAGAAAATGAAACCCTCTGTTTATTATTAAAAATTGGATTTTAAAATCTGCAGGATAGTTATATTTTCATGGTAAAATGGTTTGCTTGTGTCGCCTATAACTCCACTTTCGCAAACTGGGTTGTCAGGAAATTTAATGGGTTTTTGCATTTTGAAATTTTCTTATCTTTATCAAAAAATCGTAAATACCCAGATTGTAGTTTTTGAGTTATGCTTGAAACATGAGACTGCTGTTAAGTTATTTTCCCATGGCTGCTCTGAAAATAAAATAATAATAAATTGATATTTATAAATATTAATATTTTATGTATTGTTATTATCATATCAAAATATTATTTAATAATATTTTATATTATAATTTATAATATTAAAGTATTATATTTATTTATATTATTTTAAATAAAATTTGTATATTAGATTTGTGGAATTAAAATTATAAATGTATGGGGAAATTATTGTTTATTTTAAAATGACATGTTAAAGTTTAATTGAAGGAGTTAAATATTTGATTTAAAAAATGTATAATTTAAAATTTAATTGTGAAATTTAAATTCATGTGTAAAAGGTCCAATTATTAATTTGATTTGATTGGAAAAAAATATATATAAATATATATATATTTTGGAAAATTAATGATAAACGATATTTTATTTTGAACTAATCAATTTGATATTCTGTAAAGAATAGAAAATATGTTAATGATTAAATATATTTAAATATATTAATTTATATTTACTATATATATATTGAAGGTATATATCTATTTGAGAGAATAAATAATATTTTATCTTATTTTATTCTATTGTTTGCAAATTGGGTATTATTAGTGTTCTAAAAGAAATGATTAGTATGCGTAGAAAATGTATAGAGAAAGATATATTTTTTAATAGAAGTAATTACTTGATTTAAAAGGAAATTTTTATTTTGTTAATATGATTGAAGAAAATATATTGAAATGTATATATATATATCAATGAGTATTTTCAATCAGTATTTACCTTGTTTTATTTAAGTGCGTGTAATTTAGCTTTGCATGAAGAATTCAAAAAATAAATTTTGAATGTATGGTCAAAATTGATAAGGAAAAAGATATTTAAATATATTGAAGAATTATAGAAATATTTAAATTTAAATGTTTGTTTTAATTAATGAGATTTAATTAGAAACAATATGAATGCGTGGCCAAATAGATAGGCCAAAAGATATTTTTATACATTGATGAAATTGCATGTTTTTAAATGGATAGTTGAACAGACATAGACTCCGGATAGAAAATTGAAAAGATTATTTGCAATAGTGTTAGGTTGCATTAGAAGTAAATTTAGGAACTAACTATATTGAAAAAGACAAATAGTTATTATGTTTTATTTAGTTCCATAGAGTAATCTAGTCATTGTGAATGAAATATTAAAGAATATATGTAATTAAATTTATTAATATATATATTTGGTGTCTATATAATATGGAGCACATATATATATATTAAGTGTAAAATTCATTATCGTATTTTATTTTAATGAGATGCATGCAATATATTATTGAATAGAGATTTAAAAATGGATTGATTAGTATATATGGAAAATGGATAGAGAAATAATATATTATTATATTAAAGTGATTGAATGTTTTAAATAGAAAATTGAATGAGATGTAAGATTTGGTTAGGAAATAGAAAGAGTTACTTATATGGATTTGTGTCGATTTAAAAGTAAATTAAGAAGTTGTTTTATTGATGAGTCAATCAATTATGTTATTTATTAATTTCTATTTAGATTAATTGAATCATTGTGATTGAATTATGAAAGAGATATGGATTTAGTATATCCAAAAATAGTATCTTCCTCATGATTATCTTAAAAGATTCAATTCTCTGTATTCAGTAAAAGGTAAGTAAGTTTAATTATTTTAGATTTCCAAGAATGAAAAGGGAAATAGGGGTTATGATTATTTTAGATGATCTAGTCATCGTGCCTTTGAGTTTGTCAACACTACCTATTGAATGATTATGGATTTAGGAAATCCAAATATTAGATTTGATTAATGACTTGAATGTTTTTGTTGCTATGTCATTAAGTTGCATTGTTGGTTTTGGGATTTAGTGTTTGTTCAAAATTATAAGTCTTCCAGAAGAACTTAGAAGATAAGGGTTGTTGAATCTTTATGCCATCTAGTTGTTTTCCCTTGGGTAGTGCATGGCGTTTTTTCAGTTTTACCCGGTTTCCATGAACGGGGATGTTTTGTGCCTCTTGTGAAAGGAGTGGGCTATGTGTTGTTGCCTCCAAGATGTTTGGAGTGAGTTCTTTTATTTGTTTCCTCCTGTGAAAGGAGTGGACTATGTGTTGTTGTCTCCAAGATGTTTGGAGTGATTTTTTTTATTTGTTTCCTCCTTGTGTTGGAGTGAATTATGATGCCTAGTTGGTATGCACTTGTGTTTCCCTTGGTGGATTGTTTAGGTGTGTGTTGTCCATTAGAAGAGTGGCTTTTGATAGGGGCCGAAGCCCAAAGTGGTAAACCGGGTAACCTTCAAAAGTAAGTTAATCAAGTGATAATTAAATTAATGTACTTAGATGATTATGATGCATTCACATTAATCAAGATAATTTAATCCTCACTTATAGACATAAGGGCTCGTTTAGACTTGGGATGAGTGAGAAGGCCTGGAATGGCAAGATCAACTATCTTGTCCTTGTGAGAGGTAGTTGATTCCGCATGAGTGAGTATGAGTGCCAAGATTCGGTTGAGGCCACCAGAATTACTTGTGCCAGAGCTTATGAAGAATGCCTAGAGGAGATATCTCATGACAAACCTTGCGATGACACTCTATGTAGGAAAACTATTGTTAATTGTTTTATATGTATGGTTCTGTGAACATACTTGATCTACTTTATGTCTAGAAGCAATGTGACCTATGTCAATGATGTTGGAGTTGTACTTGATTTGTACTTGTATGGTGATTGAGTTTTACTTGTTAGTTCATATATTTGGTATGCTATAACAGTATGAGTCAGTATGAGTCTGCCTTTGGTTAGAGGTAGTAGAATATTTGTCTATGTTACTTTGTTACTATCTCTTAGCATGGGGGGTGGGCCTTTGGGTACCACATTGGTTGGGTGGAACATGCACCAAAATCATTGGGTCCCCATCGATCTTCAATACTTGGTGGCGAGACATCTAGATGGACAGCTCGCGGTTCTTGTTGTAATTTCTTGCATTGTAATATTTTAACTTGTATAAGTTATTTTATCCCTCTTATGTTTATGAGGTGAAATTATGTAATTTTAACCTTATGTACTATTGCCTCATTCTGGGAATGAGTGATGTAACTATTGGATTAAGATAATGTTTATGAGATTGTTTCTTAGTTGATTATCTTATTATGTTATGTTGTATTCTTATGATGTATGATGTTTATTTCATAAGTTATAATGCTACGATTATATGTAATATGTATGTGTGGGTTTTAATAATCCTAACCTTGTAACCTTAGAGGTTGTTAATTAGTAAGTGAATGTGTATGTTAAATGCACTTTATAAAAAAAATTGGTTCGCTTAAGATGTTAATTGCAACTTCCTTTAGGGTTACTTGGTTGGGCATTACACAAAATCACCCAAGATAGCAGATTCACCCAAAAAGAAAGAAAAAATCACCCAAGACAATGTAGATTCACCCAAGAACAATTGCAAGTTCACCCAAATAGCTGATAGGTTTGCCTAAACATTTGCAAACACTAAAGAACGGGCAAAGGTGACAGAAGAATGAGAAAGTGTGACTAAAGAACGATCAAGTTTGACCTTGAAGATTTTCCTAATGGGATTTAAATTGCACCTAAATGGATGCGAATGAAGACTCAAACAAAAAACATGATGACAACGAAGGAAACAAACACCAAAATGGACCCGAACGGGGTCTTAGACATAGAAAAAGATAGAAATGGAAAGAATGTATTCACCTAAACAGACCTAGATGGAGATTCAGATAGAGGGTAGGAACACTAATGGACAAACGGATACACCTAAAGGGATCCGAATGAGGACGATGATAGAGAATGAGGTAGAAAATGGCTGAATGGACACCGAAATAGATCCGAATGATGTCCCCAATACGGAAGAAAAGGCAGATTCGCCCCTCTATTAGGGTAGGTTCACCCCTGTACTAAGAAAGTTCACCCAAGTACAAGGAATATGTGAATTTACAAAGGGGAAGAAGAATGGACATCCGAACAGACCCGAACGGGGAATGAGATGACCAAACGGATGAACGAACTCAACTAAATGAATCAGGATGAAGACTTAGATGGAGGATAGGACCATTAATGGATAGATGGATACACCCAAAATGAGCGGGATGGGGACTCAAACAAAGAATGGGACCAAAAATGATTGAACAAACACTCAAACGGACCCGAACGGGGTATCGGATGAAGAAAAATAAAATTCGCCCCTCTATTAAGGTAGATTTGCCCCTAAGAGTAGGATCACCCCTATAGAGAGGAAAATTCACCCCTCAAGGTAGATTCGCCCCTGTAGAGGAGCAGGTTCACCCAAACAACAAACACGTTTTCCTAAACAACAAAAAATGATGATGAATGGGCAGGTTTGACTCTTTGAACGGTGTAAGAAGGTAATAGGCTTAGCCAAATGGACCTGAATCAGTGATTGAAACAAAGACTCACAATGGGGAACAAACTTCCAAGAAAAGTCAAACAGGGACATAGAACAAAGACAAGATGAAGAATGGGATGGGAACCAAGAGAAAGATCATCTCTAAAGGCGAGGGGGGATTGTGGTAGAGGATAAAAAGTATGATAAACAATAGATAGAAGGCTAGACTGAATCGATCAAAAAGAAAAGAAGGCAACAAAATCCTAAGACTAGTGATAAGGATGTCTATCTAGGCTGAACAAGGCTATCTTGTGAGTCCCCGATATACAGACGGTATGTGGGGCACAACCATGAATACCAGCCCATCACAAGCGTGAGTCAGGAGCCCCAATGAGGTATTGGAAACTTAGACCAACTCCTCACATCTTATCTAGGTATCACCCTAGCTTCGACACTTCACCAGACACGACATGATTGGATTGAGGTAAAAATTTCACTCTCCCCCCTTTATATACCCTGTCGGTAACACGTGGTTGGAATCGTTCTTCGGGTGATGAAATCGTAGGTAGGTCCCGCTAAAGGAAGAAGATTCTAGATGCTTTGGCTGGTCCCCAAGCTCACATGAAGCACTAGGGGAGAGATTAGATGCACTAGCACCTCCTAGGATGACTCGACTGGACAAGAGTGAACTATGATTTCTCTTCATCCAGGATTGACAAATGGCGCAAGGGGATCAAACACGTCGAAAAACCACTCACAAGAACAACAAATATTTAATTGATCCTCTAATTAGAGCTACATGTGCCTAGCTAGTATGAAAAATGACAAAAAAACTAAGGGTCTCAGACCGATTGTCCTGCAGAAGATGTGTTAGTAGTTCTAGATCACCGATCTTGGATGAATAAGAAATAGTTGTATACATTGTTAGGAGAGAGCAAGAACACTCACAAACAACCGAGTTAGTGGATTAGTATTTGAAAAAGGAAGCAAAACGACATAAAAAATAGAAGATTAAGGTTTGAGATTCACCTTAAATTCGCCTCTTTGTGAGGCAAGTTTTCCCCTATATTTGTAGATGTAGATTCCCCTATTTTGGAGTGCAAAAATTCTTGTCCAAGTAGATTCACCCCTAAAGAGAAGCATATTCACCCCTCCAAGTAGATTCACCCCTATAGAGAAGCAGATTTACCCCTCTAATAAGATTTGCGACTCCAAGCAGATTTGCCCCTGCATAGAAGTAGATTCGCCCTCCAAGTAGATTCACCCCTGCAAAGAAGTAGATTCACCCCTCCAAGCAAGTTCACCCCTGCAGAGAAGCGAATTCACCCCTCTAAGCAGGTTCACCCCTCTGGGTAGTTTTGCCTCTGTAACTACAATTTGGACCTACAAAAGTCAAACAACAGAGGACATGAAAGAACAAACCCATGATGTGGGTCCCACCGGGCGTACCAGAAATATGTGTAGGTGTTTTAACCAAGTCTAAAATATAAAACCAAAAGAAATGCAAACAAAGAAAACACAAACAACACCTTGGATTAGGACTGAGTTAAACTTGAACAAAATGCAAGAAAAGGAATGATATTACCTTGTCCAAGTTGATCGGTTGGTTGGCCTTGTTGATTTTTAGATGTGTGTGCTCCTAGATGGATTTCAGAAGCATAACGACTTGTTGTAGCTTGATTTGGATGCAAAAGATGGTGGATTGAGTGCAAGATGATGGCTGGAGATGAATGGAGTTGAGATGGGTTGTGAGAGATTGTGATAGAATGCTTAGGGTTCTTAGATGAATGTGAATGAATGTGATGATGGTTGCTTGAATGTGGTAGATTGTGAATGATTGAATGAATGGTTAGGGTTGTAAAATTTCTAAGTGTTAGCCATTTAGCCAAGGAGAGATGAATGAAGGGCCAATATTCGTTCTTGACCAAGGACAAGAGATCAAGGGTGGAGATCAAAGGTTGACCAAAATGAATTAAAAATTCCTTTTTAATATGCATGGGGAAGACAAAACAAATATAATATTCCTTGAGAGACCTTGGGTGAATAAATGGAATTAAAAATTCCATTGAAAAATACATGGGGATTGTAAATGGAATTAAAAATTCCATTAAGGGTGTTTGAAGAATAAAATGGAATTAAAAATTCCATTGGGATGTGAGAGAGTTGACTAAAGGGGGATGATTAGACTAGTTGATCAATGATTAGGTGAAGGTTAGGTGGCTAATGATGATTAGGAGCCAACTTGAAAAAGTTGAAGGATATGACACATCCTAATCATGGATTAGGGATGTGTCACATCCCTAATGATGGGATTAGGAGATGAATTAGGATTAAGTGTGGATGAGACATAAAGAGAATTATATAAGTGGGTTATTTATTTAATTATTTGGATGAAAGGGATAAAGTGGTAAGGTACTTAATTATTTAACTAAATACCTTAAAGATTTAGAGGTATTAATTAAATAATGGCAATATTATTTAATTAATGCGAGAAAAAGGATATTTAGACGAAAACGAATAAATTTGACTAAATGTAAGTGGTCAAATTTAGGTGTCTATAGAAGCCATTATGGATGTCTTAAGCTATTTATGCAACTAAAATGAACTAAAACAAGTTAAAAATGAGTAAAGTATGAGTGTGGATGCAAGTTAATTCAACAAAATAAGTTTGCAATTGAAAGATGGATGATATTCAACAACATAATTTTCTTTGAAAAAGATGGATCCATTTGTCTCCAAATAGGGTTCAATTTA
This sequence comes from Sequoiadendron giganteum, assembly GCA_007115665.2. Taxonomy (NCBI): domain Eukaryota; kingdom Viridiplantae; phylum Streptophyta; class Pinopsida; order Cupressales; family Cupressaceae; genus Sequoiadendron; species Sequoiadendron giganteum. Next base: position 493,555,930 of record CM021108.1, on the reverse strand, counting down.
TAGGAGAAAATGAGAAATGGAGGGTTGAGATTGAAAATCTTAATCAATTGTCTAGGATGAAAGAAAGAAGAGGCATGGATCATGGATTCTCATCAATGGATGATAATGCAAGATGAAAATTAATCTAGGGCTCACATTTGGTTTAAACAAACACACTTTTGACCTACACACACATGTCACAAGGTGACTTGCTCAAGATGTTAAAAGATAACTTGTAATTGAAGTTAAGTGAGAATATCCCTTTTTAATTGATTGGAGGAGAGAGAATATTCCTTTTGGGATATTCTCATGGATGAGGATAAAGGTATTTTACAAATTAAAAGAAAGTTTTAATTGTGCAAAAAAAGGAGATAAGGAATATTCCATGGGAATATTCCACTTTTGGAGGAAAATTAGTTTAATTGTTCATTAAACAAGGTTTAATCACACAATTAGGGGATTTGGAGGAATAAAGTGATTTCCATTAAATTAAATGATTTAATGAAGGGGGAAAAGTGAAATGATATTTAATTAAACAACTTAGGGTTATTTAATTAAATTAGAAGACCTAGGGAATTAAATTAAATATGTTGATTTATTTATTTTAATCAAATGAAATGTTAGCATGAAAGGGGGTGAATTAACCTAATTTGATAAATTAGATTAATAGATGAAAATGACATAGTTAATTAAATAGATAGGATAATTTAATAAATTAAGTGAAAAAAGGATGGGTTTAAAAGGAAATGATGTTAGTAAACCTATTTCTAATGTATGATACCATTCGGGATATTTTTTAGTGTCTACAGTTATTAATGAAACTCTGTAAGTGAAATTGTGTGAATGCAAGAATAGGTTGAAGACCGAGAACATGGTTAAGTTAAGAATATTTAGCTGGAAGACAATGGTAAGCTTGATGGAATTTGGAATGTGCACACACCACTGTAAATCATCACTTTTGCATTGAAATTCCAATGTGGTTGAAATTACTCTTTATGTGAAATGGACTGATGAGTAAAGAAGTATGCTTGTGGAAAAAACAATTAATTAGTTTATTTGTCTATTATGTTTATTTGATGATATTTAATTTGATAATAAAAGAAGACACTAATGAATGGAGTGTTCTTTCTTGTATAAATGCACATATGCCATAAACTTTACTTCAAGAGGATGAATTGAATAAAGAAATATATATTTATACATATATATAGATATATATAAATATAAGTAATTAAATATGTCATTCTAATAAGGAAACAAACAAATATCAAGTTGATATTTGTTTAAATTCAAAAAATTAAATTAAAAAAAACTAAAAATTAAATAGGTAGAAGTTGCCCATGATTTCAAAATCAGAAAGAAAATCTAAATGGAAGGAGTGGGGGGTGACTACCATAATGAAACTTGTTAATTTTGGAGAATGAAAAACTTAAGACATGCAAAAGGTAAGGAAAGAAGGGATTTAGGGGTTTTTGTTTTGTGTGATTTTGGTCAAAAAAGTAGGGAAGAGATTGATTTTGGGGAAAAATAGTAGAGAAAATGGAAAAAATCTGAATCCTCAACTTGCAAGATTTGTCACCTCTCAGCTCGATTATTTGGTGCTGGAGTAAGAGGTCAATCCGAGTCAATTTTGGAATGTTTCCATTGTTTGGCAATGAATTTATCTATGAAGTTGATTTCCCTGAATCTTTATTATCATTATCGATAGAAATGAAAGATAGCTCCTTATATTTTTCTTTTCATTCAATTTGTATGTGAGAATTTGGGTGAGCCATGTCAGCTACAACCCTTGTCATTTGAATCTAGGGAGGCATTTCTCTCGAGATCGACCTTATCATGGCCTCGCCAACATAGTTGGCTTTAAACCTTTCTTTTGCTCTATCCATAATCAACAGAGGTAGTGGTGTTATTAACCCCACATGCAATGCCATGAGATTTGGGTTGGTATCTAAACCCTCTCAAATGATTTGAAGCCATCTAATGGTTTCACGATGCTATCAACATCACCTAGTTTTATTGATAGATTTTGATGATATCAACCCGAGAATGACTCAATCGTTTTATCCTTGTTGTATTTTATACTTGTAACATAATGACAGGCTTGCAATGATTCTTTATGTGCCCATGTTAAGTCTCAATTCCATAAAGGAAATTAATTGTATCATATGTAAATCAAGCCTTGGTAGGCTGATAATGATAATCCATCATTTCAGATAAATGTATTTCTAGAAGAGAATTGAATGTATATATATATGTATGTATATACATATTCTATTGAACCAAATAGTGCTATGCATATTTCACTATTCCACATCTTATTTCATGGAGACCTCATTATGTGGATGATAGCCACTATGTTGTTTTAACAACAACAAAGATATTGCTTGGACTATTATGTTGAATGATGGCATGTTATCGATTAAATAATAACATGCTAATCATTCCCAAATCCATAAAAATTTTATAAGAAAGAATTACTAAAATGGTATACATAAACATTGAACTGAAAGAAGCAAATATTTTCCTAGCCGTTTAAATAAAATAGCATGAATGTTCGACCTTAGAGGTCATGTCGAACACATTAATATTATGAAATCTCTATTTCAAATAAGCATAAATCATGTAATTTTTGAGATGTAGGTCAAATTTTGTTAAGTTGATCAACTTTGCTTAAATATATGTAAGATATCAATCTCCATTAGTTGACTACAACTATAGGGTGCATTTAGCTCTTTTGACATGAATAAAGACTTGAACATTTTATTTTAGAAATTTCCTATTAAAATAAATTGAACCAAATAGGTTAAGAATGATTTTGTTAATGGTTTATATGTCGAATGCTTACATGTGTAAATAAGGGTCAAATTGAACCTAATCTATATAAATTTGGTAAAGATGCAGATATGTTATGTTATCACTACAAACTTAAAATGATGCAAATGAATTTGTGGAAAACTATTGAAAACATAGAATTAGAACAAGAAAATATTGTTGTTGATGTCTATGTTTCTATGTTTACAGTTGAATCCACTCATAGATCTGATGAAAATTGACATCTACTTAAATATATGAAATCTATATGTGGAACACATCTTTCTTTTATTTTGAAAATAATGTATACGCATACATTTTTAACAAAAGGCCATATATGTGTACATGCATAAATTTCCCATTTATGCATTACACATACATGCAATATACCTTATTTAAAAATTATACTATTATCTTAATTTGAAATGTAGATTTATTTCAAGAAAGATGGAAATCTATACAAAATTGGTGCATGTACTATGACACATTTTCTTCATCTTGCTGTTATGAACATGAATTACATTCAAAATATGATTACTAAACATCAAATATAGTTAAATTCTTGCAATTGCATGTTGATTAGAGATAGTCAAATGAATCAGATGTAGAATATGATATAGATATTGTGATTCAGAAAGGATTGACTAGGTAAAAAATATTGTTCACAAATTTAATATTTGCAAATGTGAAAACAAGGATAAGATGAATGTTATCTTATGTTGTGGGAAGTTTTCTTCCGCAAGGGGTGCCAAAAATGGGTTAATAGAGAGATAGGATTTTATTTTCCAAAATCTATGCTTTTAGCTGTATACAACATATGCTTGACCAAGTGTTTGTAGTTCATTATGTTGAATGGTCTAACATATATGATGAATTATCTCTTCCATTTCCTTGCTTAGATCCTGCATGTTCTAAACGTAGAAAGAAATGCATGTAGTTGCATGGAACACACCAAATTCCACCATGTATGTTGTATCTCTTGATAAGTATTTTGTGTAGGGTCAAGCATTATTCGAGTAGGAAGAATACTGGGGAAGCATAGCTTCATGGTTGGGTGGAAAAGCGCTTGAACCATGTTCTTGTCCAACAGATGCAACAAGAGTTGAAGAGGATCACATGGAATCCCATAATCTTGATTATTGTACTATATATATTATGATGTAATTGAGAAGACTAAGTGGTAAGATGGACCAAGTCTGATTATGTAACTTGTAAAAATTGACATTTGGAAATGAATATTAAATTTTATTTTGACATGAGATGCTATGATGGAGAATAGCTAATTGAATATGCCTAATTTTTATTATTCATAATGTCATATTTACTTATTTATGTGTGTTAATTATGTGGGACACATTACATTTGGTATCAGAGCTTAGGGTTCAACTCTAGGCATATGAGCTCGTAGGGGTTTAAGGTAGGGTTAACTGACCCTTAATTGAATCTTGAGTTTCATGAACTTGAATTGAATGCAGGTATGGGAAGATCAAGGCCAGGGAAGAAGAATGGGAGAATCGCTAGGATAAATAAAAAGATAGTGGTTGAAGAAAACCCAATGCTTGAAGTCCAACTTGAGATTCCTGACAAAGAGACCTTGGACCATGCCCTCACTCGACTCAAATTAGAGAGAGGCAGGAAAATTTAAGAGTCTAAGTACCCTACAAAAACTAAGAAACCTTTAGAAATTCAATATTGGCTTTTGGGGTGTAGACCCAATGCACCCATTCTAACTAAAGAAGAAAAGGAGTTCTTACACGCACAACCTACCTCTTCGATGAAGGTTGTAATAGAATTTGATGAGGACCTAGAGGAGTGTCCTCTATCTGATAATGAATATTCCACCTAGTGAGGATGGAAATTTTATAATTAGGATCTTTGTAATTCGATATTATTATAAATAAAGAAAGCCTTTCTTGTGTCCAAAATTGTGACCTTGGATGACTTAATTTTGTTATGAATGCACATGAATATATTTTCAATATTGCATGCCATAATAATTTATAATTATGTGCTTGAAAGGATAATTTTAGAAAACTTATGAAAATCAAGCTAAATACAAGCTGTGACATAGGTTAAACAAGAACCATCATGGGGAGCACCTATAATAGAAGTTCAGATAATGGTAAAAAATGAAGGTCAAAATTAAAGGCTGGATAGGATCCTTGACCTCCTAAATTGACAAGAAAATAGAATGGAACATTTGGAAGGAGAATTCGAAGGCATGCGAGATGGTTAGAGTTAGAGGACCGAGGAGCAACCACAAGGGAATAGAGATTGTAATGTCAATAACTGAGCTAGAATTTAAGGAGAGCTCAATGAGTACTTGAAAAGGGTGCCTCTACTAAAGTTTGATGTCAAAGCCATAGGAGACAGAGCAAAAGAATGGATCATTGAAATAGAGAAGTACTTCAAACTGCAAAATTTATCACATGAAACTAAGGCTATATGGGAAGCCTATCAGCTCTTTGGTGAGGTAGCTAACTAGTGCGACAATGAAATGAAAAAACAAAAAATACAACCTAGGGAGATCACCTAGGAATAGTTCCTCCAGTATTTTTGAAAGAGGGGCTTCCTCAACACTTCTTTGACAAGAAAATGATAGAGTTCTAGAACTTAGCTCAGGGGAGCATATCAGTAACTCAGTATTGGGAGAAGTTCACTCATTCATTGAAATATGTACCTCAGTAGCAGATTGATGAGCGCTTCCCAATCCAAAAAAATATACTTGGGTTGAGACTCAGATTAGAGTGGAGGTAGACTTGGATAACCCACTCACCATGGAGGTCTTCAAGAAGGCCACCAAGAAAGAACACATGCTACAATAGTTGTGCAATATCTGAAAGAATCCATAATCTAAGCCTCGATTGAAGAATAAGAAATTTCAAAAGGGAGTCAAACCTTGACAAATCAAGAATCTAAAGAGCGGAAGTGGATCACAAGAGAAAGCAGAGGGAAACAATGGTGGAAAGAATAAGAAGGCCAAAAAAAAGAAGGGAAAATTTGAAAATAAGTAGAAAGGCTCCAAGGAGGTAAGAAAGGGATTTGTGATGGTTGATAAACCTGTGGAGGTGATCATTATGCCTCTAGTTGACCACATCACTCCAAGGGATGAATGGAAGGAAATCAACATCAAATCCACGTAGTAGTGGATGAAAGAAAAGATGAATACCAAGCCTTGCTAATCTATCTATCAGGTAAGATATATGGAAAAATTGTCTCTATTTTGATTGATACTAGAGCTACTCAATGTTTTGTTGACTCGAGAATGATTTCTAAGCTACCCATTAGACCTAGATTCATGGCTAATTCTTGAATGGTCCAATATGGAAATTGAGCAAAGTGGAGGGTGGAATCATGTCTCTATAGCAATGAGTTAGAGGTTCCCAATTTCCCAATTCGAGTCAATCGTTATGTGGCACCTTTAGGATCCTATGATGTAATTTTGGAAATTAACTGGTTGAAAAAGCACAAGTCCATTGTTAATTGTGAGGATAAGATGGTGAATTTTCTAGATGAATGTGGAAACTCAGTTGAGATTATTTGGAATTTAGAGACCATTAAAGCTTAAGCTATTCTCTTCTATGCAGCTCAAGAGGGCTCAAAGGAAGGGGTGTAGCATTTATATGGTACAGGTTAGTGAACCAAAGAAAATTAAGCATTATTTGGATGATTACCCCATTCTCAAGGAGTTTCAAGATGTATTCTTTGAAGAACTCACAAAACTTCCTCCTAAGCGAGAATTCAATTTCTCTATTGATTTAGTACCAGGAGTTGAACCTCAGTCTAAAGCTCCGTATAGGATGACTACCACTATGTTATTTGAATTGAAGGCCTATTTGTAGGAATTGTTGAGCAAGGGACTTATTCGACCCAGTGTGTCTCCTTGGGGTGCCTTGGTTATCTTTGTTAAGAAGAAGGATGGAATCTTGCATCTATGTATTGACTACCAAATGTTGAACAAGGTGACCTTCAAAAATAGATATCCCCTTTCGAGGATTGATGAGCTATTTGATTACATGAAGGGAGAAATAGTGTTATCTAAAATAGATCTCAGATCCAAATGCCACCAATTGAGAATAAAAGAAGAGGAAATACCTAAGACTTCTTTTTGGATTCAATATGGACACTATGAGTTCATGGTGGTACCTTTTGTTCTGACCAGTGCACCTACAACATTCATGAACCTCATGAATAGTGTATTTAGAGATTGATTAGATGAATTTTTTTGGATCTTTATTGATGACATCTTGATTTATTCCAAGTCCATTGAGGAGAATGATAAACATTTGAGGATAGTCTTATAGCATCTTAGAGAGAAGAATATTTTGGAAAGCTATCCAAGTGCTCATTTTATCAATATAGGGTGTATTACCTTGGTCACATTATATTATCAAAAGGAGTCTTTGTAGATCCCGAAAAGATTAAGGCAATAGTAGAATGGCCAACACCTCAGAGTGTGACTAAAGTGCGGAGCTTTATGGATTATCAGGCTATTAGAGAAAGTATGTATAGGGAGTTTCATATATTGCATCCCCAATCACCTCTCTCTAAAAGAAAGGGAAAAGGTTTAAATGGATGGAAAATTATGGGCAAGCTTTCCAACTTCTAAAGGAGAAGATCATGACAGCCGTAGTGTTGACCATACCTGATCCCAATGGGAAATTTACAATAATCATGGATGCTTTGGGAGATGGTGTCAGAGCTATATTAATGCAGGATGGGAAAGTGGTTGCGTATGATTCCAAGAAGATTAAAAAACATGAAGCAAATTATGCACCACATGATTTAGAATTGGCTATAATAGAACATGCCTTGTAGACGTGGAGAAATTATCTATTGGGGAAGCCATTTGAGCTCAAAATACATCATCTAGGATTGAGATATATCTTTACCCAACCAAATCTCAATGCTCATCAACAAAGATAGTTAGAATTCCTTAATGAGTATGATTTTGGAATCGAGTACATTAAGGGAAAAGATAATAGAGTGGTAGATGCTCTTAGTAGAAGAAGAAATCTGGCAACCATGACCTTGACATTGTCGAATCTCATGCAATAGGTGATGCAACAATTGCTAGGGGATGAACACTTTGAAAGGGTAAAGAAAGCTCTTTAGGAGAACCCTTCAGACCATTGATATGATGGGAATGAAATTGAACTAGATGGAATCCTAAGATAATAGATAAGAATGTGTATTCCATATTTTGGAGAGCTTAGGAAGTTGTTCTTGGAGGAAATTCATAATGCACCATATTTAGGGCACCTCAAAGTTGTCAAGATGTTTGCAGAATTGAAATCTCTATATTTTTGGCATAATTTTAGGAAGGATGTTGTCAAGTATATTTCCAGATGCTTGGAATGTTAGCTAGTAAAGGTTGAGCATGTGCATCTAGCATGGCTTCTCTATCCTCATGAAATACCTGAGTACAAGTGGTAGGTGATCAGTATGGACTTTATCTAAGGGTTTCCTTTGAGCAAGAATAGGCATGATGTCATCTTGGTAGTAGTCAACAAGTTGACAAAGGTGGCACATTTCATTCCAAGGAACCTTAAGGATGGATTGTTGACCTTGGACAAGAAATTTATCCAAGAGATCTTCCATTTTCATGGATTTCCAGAGACTATCATATCTAACATGGATACCCATATGACGTCTAGGTTTTGGACAACCTTGAGTGTAGCTTTGGGAAGTAAGTTGAATTTTAGTTCAACACATCATCCTCAAATTGATGGTCAAATTGAAAGAGTCAATCAGGTAGTAGAGGATCTCCTACGAATGTATTGCATGGACCAATAGTAAAAGTGGGAAGAACATTTACCTTTAGTAGGATATTTATACAATAACTATTTTCATGCATCCTTAGGTATGACACCTCTTGAGGCTCTTTATAGGAGAAAGTGTTGTACGCCCATTAGTTGGGATAGATTACAAGACAAGAGTATGGTAGGTCCGAAAATTCTCAAAGAGATGGAAGAGAAAATGAAACTCATCAAGGGAAGACTAAAGGAGGTGACAAACAAAAAAAAAGTTATGCCAAAAATAATATAACCTCTAGACAATTCTTAGAGGGAGACAAGGTCTTTTTGAGAGTCAAGCCTAATAAAAGCTCCATTACCTTTGGACATTATTCGAAGTTGGCCCCTAGATATGTGGAACCCTTCGATGTGCTATAAGTCATTAACCCGGTTGCATACCAACTTTCTCTGCCACCTTCTCTAGCTCGAATCCATAATGTATTTCATGTTTCTTTGCTTAATCCATATCATCTAGATGCATCTCATATAATTGACTCACATTCTTTATAGGTGTAGGATCCAGGAGTGCTGCTTGTGGAACCCACTAGAATTTTTGATAGATGCAATGTCAAGTTGTAAAATAGGGACATTGTCAATATAAGGTTCAATGGCACCAATATTTTGAGGAAAGTGTTACTTGGGAGGATGCAAAGGAAATAGAATGGTCGTTCCCTCATTTGATTTCTAGATAGAGCATTAATGATTGTTCCGACATTTTGGATTTTCATATTATGATATTTTGGCTTGAATAACAATATGATTGAATGTTGAAAAAGACATGTTTAGTTTAGTTTTATCTAATAATACATCGGGAAGATGTCCCTTCCTAGTGGAAAAGGATGTCACATCTCAAATTTTTCCTTGCATTTAATAAATTTTAAGTTATTTTAATATTCATGGAAAATGAAATTTATCAATTTGATTTGAGATAAATTTTATATTTCAATGTCATTTGAAGTGTATGTATATCCATATGATGGAATACGAAAGATGGATGTTGTGATATGAAATGGAATCATTTCATTTCAAGCATTGGTTATTAGTTACTAATGAAACTTTGTAAGTATAAGTGTGTGAATGTAGGAATAAGTGAAGACTAAGAACATGGTTGAGATAGGAATATTTAGTCGGAAGACAACAATAAGCTTGATGGAATCTGGAATGTGCACACACCTCTATAAATCATGAATTTTTCATTGAAATTCCAATGTGGATGAAATTACTCTTTATGTGAAATGGAATAATGAGTAAACAAATATGATTGTGGAAAAAAAATTAATTATTTTATTTGTTTATCATGTTTATCTGATGATTATGCATTTGAAAATAAGAGAAGACACTAATGAATGGAGTTTTCTTTCTTGTATAAATGCACATATACAATAAACCTTACTTCAAGAGGATGAATTGAATAAAGATTTATATATTTATACATATACATATACATATACATATACATATACATATACATATACATATATACATATACATATATACATATACATATATACATATACATATATACACATATATATGTATATATATATATACATATGTATATATATATATGAGTAATTAAATATGCCATTCTAATAAGGAAACAAATAAATATTAGGTTGATATTTGTTTAAATTCAAAAATTTAAATTTTAGAAAAACTAAAAATTGAATTGGTAGAGGCTGCCCATGATTTCAAAATTAGAAAGAAAATATAAATGGAAGGAGTGGGGGCAACTACTATAATGAAACCTGCCAATTTGGGAGAATGCAAGAGTTAAGACATGTAAAAGGTGAAGAAAGAAGGAATTCGTGGGTTTCTGTTTTGTGTGATTTTGGTCAAAAAAGTAGGGAAGAGGTTGATTTTGGGGAAAAATAGTAGAGAAAAGGGAAAAAATCTGAATCCTTAGCTTGCAAGATTCGCCACCTCTCAGCTCAATTGTTTGGCACTGGAGTAAGCGGGAAATCCAAGTCAATTTTGGAATGTTTCCCTTGTTTGGCAATGAATTTATTTGTGAAGTTGATTTCCCTGAATCTTTATTATCATTATCAATAAAAAGGAAAGATAACTCCTTGTATTATGCTTTGCATTCAATTTATCTATGAGCATTTTTAAGGGTGAGCCATGTCAACTTTGACCCCTGTCATTTGAATGTAGGGAGGCATTTATTTCAAGCCTGCCCTTATTATGGCCATCACCACCACGACTGGCTTTAAACCTTTCTTTTTCTCTATCCATAATCGATAGAGGTAGGGGCATTATTAATCCCACATGCAATGGCATGAGAGTTGGGTCGATATCGAAGCCCTCTCAAATTCTTCGAAGCCATCTAATGATTTCATGATGCTATCGACATTTCCTAGCTTTATTGATAGATTTGGGTGATACCAACCCGAGAATGATTTGATCATTCTATCGTTGTTGTATTTTATACTTGTAACATGATGATGATCTTTCAATGATTCTTTATGTGCCCATGTTAAGTCTCAATTCCATAAAGGAAATTTGATTCTATCATATGCAAATCGAGCCTTAGCACACCAAGAAAGATAATCCATAATGTCACATAAATGTATTTCCAGAAGAGAATTAAATGATGTATATACACATGAATGTATATATATGTAGATATATATATATACACATTGGGTTGAACCAAAATGGTGCCATGTATATATGTATTTCATAGGTGCACATATGATTTCATGGAGACCTCATTGTGTGGATGGTAGCCACTATGTTGTTTAAACAAAAACAAAGATATTGCTTGGACTGTTATGCCAAACTATGGCATGTTATTGATATAACGATAACATGCTAATCATTCCCAACTCCATAGCAAGTTTATAAGAAAGAACTACCAAAATGGTATACATAAACATTGAACTGAAAGGAAGCAAATGTTTTCCTTGCTATTTAAATAAAAGAACATGAAAATTTGACCTTAGAGGTTGTGTTGAACACATTAATATTATGAAGTCTCTGTTTCAAACAAAGCGCAAATCATATAATTTCTGAAATGTAGGTTGAATTCTATTAAGTTGACCAGCTTTTCTTAGATATATGTAAGATATCGATCTCCATCAGTTGACTACAACTATAGGGTGTATTTATCTCTTTTGATATGAATGAGGACTTAAACATTTTATTTTTTGAATGTCTTGTTGAAAGAAATTGAACCAAACAAGTTAAGAATGATTTTGCTAATGGTTTATATGTCGAATGTTTACACATGTGTAAATAAGGGTCGAATTGAACCTAGTTTGTATGAATTCGATAAATATGTAGATATGTTATGTTATCACTATTAACTGAAAATGATGCAAATGACTTTGTGGATTTTTTTTGAAAACAAATAATAACAACAAGAAAAGATTGCTATTGATGTCTATGTTTCTATTCTTATAGTTGAATCCATTCATACATCTGATGAGAATTGACATCTACTTGAATATAGGAAATCTATATGTGGAATAAATCTTTCTTTTATTTTGAAAAGAACGTATACACATACATTTTAACAAAAGGCCATCTATGTGTACATGCATAAATTTCCTATTTATGCATTGCACATACATGCGATATACCTTCATTAAAAATTATACTATTATCTTAATCTGAAATATAGATTTGTTTCAAGAAAGATGGATTAAGAGAAATGATGGAAATCTATATAAAATTGATTCATGTACTATGAAACATTTTCCTCATATTGTTGTTATGAAAATGAATGACATTCAAAATCTGATTTCTAAATTTCAAATTTGGTTAAATTCTTGCAATTGCATGCTAGTAGAGATAGTCAAATAAATCAGATGTAGACTGTGATATAGATAGTATGATTCAAGAAGGATTGACAAGGGAAAAGTTGTTGAAACCAAGGATAAAATGTATGTTATCTTATGTTGTGGGAGGTTATCTTTTGGGATGAGTGTCGAAATGGGTTAATAGAGAGATAAGTTTTTCCTTTCCAAAATTTATTTTTTTAGCTGTATGCAACACATGTTTGGCCAAGTGTTTGTAGTCCATTATGGTGAATGGTCTAACTTATATGATGAATTCTGTTTGCCATTTCCTTACCTATTTATTGCATGTTTTAAACATAGATAGAAATGCATGGAGTTGCATGGCACACACCATATTCCACCATGCATGATGTATCTCTTGCTAAGTGTGTTGTGTAGGGTCAAAAATTCTTCAAGTAGGAAGAATACTAGGGAAGCATAGCTTTGTGGTTCGGCAAAAAAGTGTCTGAACCATGTTTGTGTCTAATAGATACAATGAGAGTTGAAGAGAATCACATGGAATCCCATAATCTTGATTATTGTACTATGTATATTATGATGTGATTGAGAAGACTAAGTGGCAAGATGGCCCAAGTCTAATTATGTAACTTGCAAAACTTGACATTTGGAAAGAATATTAAATTTTATTTTGACATGAGATGTTATGATGGAGAATAGCTAATTGACTATGTCTAATTTTTATCATTCATAATGTCATATTTACTTACTTATGTATGTTAATTATGTGGGATACATTACAAAAAATGATTCTGACCCATTCATCTTCATAGTAAAACTTGGGAAAACCCTTCCATATGTCTAATAATTTTTCCTCTACATTTGTATACTCTATCTTGAGCTGGTGGCACTCTCGAATTTGCAAATTTGAGGTGCCCATATAGAAAATTTTCTTCTGCACTTTCAGAAGTGTACTTGAGAAATCTACCTAAGTGACCTAGTTTGGAGGGTCATAACTCGGAGCCTATAAATTTTCATGCAAAAAACCTTGGTGGACTCACTCATGTGACATATATGAACGTCCATGTCAGTTTTCAGCTTTCCAAGATGAGTTTTGACTAGGTTTTGAAGGGTGAAGTTGGAGGATCCTGACATTGTTTTGCTGCTTCAAAATTTTCTGTTCTCCAAGGTGGCCTCCTATTCGAGTTTATATTTTTGTAACCAGTTGAATATAAAGTCAAAGCTACTGTGGTTCTATATTCTCCATACCAAGATGAGCTCACATGTTAGTTTTCAGAGCTTCATGACCTCATTTTCCATTTTTAAATGGTCAAGACCAAATGCAGTTTCTCCTATTTTGCATCTGCATTTTCAAATTCCTTTCTAAAGGGTCCACTTTGACTGTCAATATATTTTGATGGGAGATGATTCAATCAATTCCCTTTTGAACACATTCTCACTATTCCAAAATGATCCACCATGTCCAGTGGTAGCTCGCCAAGAGTTGATTTGATATTTTTTCTATGAGGTGATGTCTTGAGTTTTAATTGGTTCAAAACAGCTATTTGTTGTAGAAAGTTCAAGTAAGAAACTTTGATAGTGAATAAATTTCATCTCGTGACTCTTTTTGATGAGACATTCATTGCACTGCATTTTTGGGATCATAGGTTTACATGCCTACAAATTTTCAAGACTCTGAGAGGTCGTTTGGCTGGCCTTCAAAGGCGATTCCAGAGCCAACTTGGCCAGTTTTTACCATTTTGCAAAAGTTCCTGAAAGTGATTTTTAATGATAACCAAATGCTTTTTTCAATTCCAGATGCATTCAGAAGTTGCATCAAGTCCATTACAGCATAAAATTTATTTGAAAACAAATTTTTCTTTAGCCGGGCCCACCTGGACCTGGCATGCTTGGCACCATTGTGGAATGCTTTGAAGGAAATACTTTAGTCATGGTTATAAGAATAGTGGATGGTGGTTTGTCACTGTTCTTGTAGTTGAAAATGCATATAATTTGTGTGACAAGGATGTTTAATTAAAATGCCTTCAAGCATTGAGGATTTTATGTCAGTGACTAAATTTCTTTTCTCCAAAGCATATAGAAATCAGGTGGGGTTGCATTTGAGTTCCCTTGGGATAAAAAAAACACTTCAAATCTTGTTTAGTTATTTAAATAGCCACATGATACTGAAGACAAATATTTTCTCATATCAATATAGTCAAAATTTTCTAATCAAGTGGATGTACATTTACATCTAGCAAGAGGGCAAAAGGCTCGATGTGAGGTCCATTTTGAGTTGATTGAGGATGTATTTACAATGGATTGATCAAGAAATTTTTGAGGATCAAGAAGATTTCTCACACAAGAATTTTTCTTGTTACTTATACTTATGATATTAAAGTTCCCTTCATTCCCTCAAGGAATGTCTCTGGGGATGGCCCGCCAATGATGTTTTGAAGAAATGGTCATATCTCGATACCTTAGTCAACTCACCTCTTTGTACTATGAGCCTTGGTGCCCTCTAAACATGTTGTCCTATGCAAACTTGTACTGGCAGAGAAATGTATCAAAATTGTTTGAGGAAATTCTTTTTTCTAATAACAATGAACAACCCATGCCGAATAATGGAGTACCATGATTGTTGGGTATGAAAAAAATGGAAGATGATTGGAGGTGTGGCTAGAGGATGTAGGGAGGAGTCATTCATTTTTGGTTAAATATAAAGGGATCTGTTGAAAAAGCTTAAGAAACTCCTAAAAAAATGTGTTTGAGAGCTGAAACGAGGGCATCGATGCAAAGACAAAGCACATGAACTTGTCTGACAGAAGCCCCAAAGCAAACATGACTCAAGGGGAGGCCGAGATTGCATGAGGTGTAACCAGCCAACATGAGGATGGGCACAACTTAAAGAAAATCAAAACAAGAAACAAGGGACACTCTCCACAATAGAGAAGGATATGAGGAGCCATCAATGCATAATGAGAGGGTGCTAGGGCAACCAAAGAAAATGGAGAATGCATAAAATGGTTTGTTGAAAATGCCTCAAATATTTCAAGCAAATGCAACATAAGTGCAAGTGAAGCTACACAACTTCCAAGCAAATGTGAATGGAATGTGAAGGCCGATGGAATACCATAGTTGTTGGTCACGCGCAAAGTAGGTCTGTTGAAGAAATCATATTAGGATGCCCGTCTTCAGGAGGCTCAAGCAGGGAGGGAAATTCTATGCAGTAGGCCGCTGTTGTCAAGAGGAATGGTTGGACAAATGATCAAATGAGGGAGAGCTAGGGTTTTTGTTTTCACCCTGTAGCCCATCGCCAGTCCTTGTTTCTTCCTTCAAACTCAACCGACAATGAGCGATAGCCGCCATTGTCCATCATGGTATGGATCCTCGAATTGGAGGGCGAAAAGGTGATGACCAATGGTGGAGCTTGTATGAGATGCAGAGAGAAGAAGGATCATGGTGGGCCCACAGGAATTTCAAAGGATTCAAATCTAATATTTTATTTTGAAGTCTCGTGACCAAATTTTAAGTAAAATTTTTTAAAATCAAGTGTAAAAGAAATGTGGCCTGGTAAAATTTACAAAACCCATTATTTAGGAGGCAATTATTTTAATGAATGTGTGAATCAAGATGGATGAGTGGGAAAATACTAAATGAAACTCATGAAAAGGTAAAACGCCTAGTGAAATACAGGAGCACAGTAAATATAAAATGCTAGTGGGTAAAATATAGTAATGTGGATAAGTTTTTACCCAAAAATTTGTTTGAGTAAAGTATTTCACCTGGGGAATGTTTTAAATGTTCCCATCATAATGGGACAAATATTTTGATTTAATGCAAGGTGAATATTAGATGAAGTGGCATGGGGAATGGATTATAAAGTAAATCTTTTATTTACTTTATGAATTAAATATTGTGTGTTGGGCATTTTAAATGAAGATGAAGTTGTAAAGTGCAGCCACAGGGAAACAAAAGTTGAGTGAAATGTTTTCACCGGAGTAGGTGCAAATATAACTGTGTGGGAATAAGATGCAATCAAAATTTGTTTTGAAATGAAGGTCAGATGAAATGAAATTTAATTTTCCCAAGGCTTGTTTGCTCCTTTGTTGTATAAAAAGGAATTCAAGACTATTTTGTCAGGGGTCTTTGGTTGGAGTCTAGATCAGAACTGTGCTAATGAAAGTCAATAAAAATGCATATAGAGTCCATGTCTTAGAGTTTTGAGTGGATCTAGTGAATTTGGTTAATTATGTGGCTTATGAGCATACTTGAATAGAAGTGCTAATCTCTCAAGCCCGTTGTCTCCCCACTTTGATATTTTACATGAAATATTAATGGATTTGGGTCAAGGACCTGTTCATTAATGGTATTAGTCTTCCACTATGATGTATGATTTAATTTTTGCTCTCATCTAATGGATTGGGTTAAATGCTTTAGTTAAGTCATAAATGCACGTTTATGTCATTAAGATTTGATAAGTAGTCACAAGAGGTTGGGTGTTAATCTGTAAATTGTAAGGCAATTGCGAAGATTATGGATGTTCAGGATTAAATATACCTTGTTGTTCAATTCATTTTGTTTTGACTCCTAACCCTTGGATATGGCACTAGTCTTGACTGTTCCATACACCGTTCTCACTTCTAGTCTTTCATTTATAGAAAAAATTTCATAAATACACTTTTCAATCGACCTACTATTGTGGTATTTGATATTCTTAGCTATAGATCTTTAAATGATCTCAAGGAAATACCGATTTCTTGAAGGATTTCATCTATTCAACAATAAATGATAATATGTTTGGTTAATGTGCAATGTGCATGAAGATCTTTTGAAGTAATATTGGCCCAACCCTTTTTTAGGTTGATAATCATTGGATTTGGCAGATCCATAGGCCACCCTGAAGAGTTGGCTAGTTTTTTAAAAAGAGCCAACAAAATGGTGACTCTTTTGGGGAGAAATTTGAATCTCCAAGTGCAGGTTGATGATTCACAAAGTCAAGTCATTTGCTAATTTGAACATTTGGTTCAAATATTGAAGGAATTCAAACCTGGAGAAGAAGTTGTTGCAATGAGCCTGATAATTTCATGATTTGTGGTGCTTTGCTGGTGAAAAGAACTCAAAAATAAATTTATCTGTGAAAGTGCTTCATATTGTTTGAGGCTCAGTCCTTTGTAAAGAGAGGTGGTGACTTTGTCAAAAGAACCTGATGAAGATGTGAAGAAAAATTTCTAGATCTACAGTATTTCCAATCAGGAAGCAATTTACAGCAGCTGCAACATTTCCAAGTATTCTTCACATTTGGTTTTCAAGAAGCTTTGTATGAAAACCATTTTTCAAAATATTGAAAAGAAATTTGGTTCCCTATTAGGTGAAATAGCACTAAGAAAGGGAAAGGATAGTAATATTGAGTACCATACTTCTGAATTATAATTTGCAGTGTATGTATTATGTAGAATGTATGCTTGTTTTAAAAATCTGCCCACTAAATGGATCTTAGGCTTAGATGCATTTGAGTTATGCATTGTGATATTTTGAAGCTATGATGAAAGCTAGACATAGGGCAGTGAATGATCTGCTACAGAGTTGATATTTGAATTTTGAAAGAAATATGTTAAAATTCATCAATGTATACATTCTTGTACAGTTCTTGGTGCAACAGTGGTTTGTGATCAGTCCCAGCCAGTTTTTCAAAGAAGTTTCAAAACTAAAAGGTACAGATCCATCAATTTTAGTGAGATCAATGGTCACCCAAATAATATTCTAGCTAAAGTCAGAGATAAATTAACAAGATTGATTGGTGATAAGTCTGAATTAGCACATAAGCATCTCCAAGAATTCAATACTTAAATGGATGATTATGAGATTGACCATGAAGATGTGATCATGAGATTATTAGTTCAGTTTCTAAGAGGAGATGCAAGGGATTGGTTTTCCTATTTACCAACTTCCTCCATTCATTCATGGGAAGAGTTCAGGGAAGTGTTCATCAGGAAATTTGGAGAGAGGATTGACCTTGTTTTGATAAGGAAAAGGGCCATGAACATGGAGAAAGGAAATGATGAGTTAGTCCCATATTTTAACCTCAGATTTGCTAAAATCATAAGAGAGATTCCTGAAGACATAAGACCAAGTGATGCTAAATGTTTGGTTGTGTATTTAGGAGTGTTTGAAAAAAAGATGAGCTATATATTAAGAGACAAAGAACCTACAACCTTACACCAAGCATATCAGATTGCTATAGAGATTGAGAAAAATTTGAGGTATTGAATTATGAAAGGACATACGTCTATGAGTGTTGGTCATCCTAACACACTTCAGGTGAATAGAACTCATGGATTAGATAATACAAATGCTTGTCAAGATGGTAATTTTGTTGCAGACCCAATTTATCCATTATCACAACATGTTGGGCATAGTGGATTCCACGTTAAATCTCATCAAAATTTGAGCAATCTTGATCAAATATCTATTGTTCAAAGATTTTCTAAAATGAAGAGACACAATGGAGAATCAACACATGATTTGTTCTCAATGTTTTTGGATGCCTTGTTGAAAGTCCCCATAATTTTCAGACCTGAAGATTCAGTGTGCATTGATATATTTTGTGAGATCTATGAGTCTGGGTTGAGTACTTTGCCAAAGGGGTTGAAGCCTCAAATTTTGGATCAAGTACTTGATTGGATAAAGGTTATTGAGGGATCCCAACTTACTTATGCACAAAATGAAGGCAGTATCTTCCTTATTCAAGAAATCAGAACATGATAGACAAGAATGAAAAGAGTATATCAAAAAATGAAGATATCAGATGTATGAATGAGGATATTAATTGTAATGAACTCATAATCAGCTCATGTGTAGGTCCTTGCAGCAGTAAGGAATATGAAGATACATGGGATGACAACAAATTAAACATGCAAGAATGCTTCTCTTGTGATACCCCAAATGATAGAGAAGTGAATGAGATACAAAGTGATATTCTGTGTCATGTTGTGATCAGTGATTACAAGGCATGTGTTGTTGATATCTCATTACAAACCATTGATTGTGATCTTGAAAGTACAACTTCAAGCATTCATTCCGAAGATTTTGAACATGGTTTGTGTAGTGATGTTTTGTCTTATGGTGAGAATCATGGTGAGGTTGATATTTCTGATTGCTCCTCTATAGATTGTGATTTCTTTTCTAAGGATTATGTGGAAACAAATTCCTCACTTGAAGAATGCAATGATATATAAGCTCATGGTGTCACTTGTCCACAAGTGAATGAGAAAATTACATATGGTGAATACCTGAAGTGTACTCCTAGTTTGTTATCAATCGAGCATGTTCATTGTGCGAGTGAGGCATAATTTGAAGATAAGGAAATATGTGTTCAGTATGCTAATTTAGAACATAATGCTGAATATGAGGAAGATGTTGATGAGTGTGCTTATGCCCCTACTCTTCGTGACTATTTATGTGAAGCAAACGTGGAAATGTTTGTGATATTTGAGGTGGATGATGATGTACATGATGGTAAAATAGGGAATTCAATTGGGGCTGATCAAGTAGCATATTGTGAGAAGTATAAGGATTTCGAGTCAACACTATCACCCATGGATGATATTGAAAAGCTTGTTGATTCATATGACAATAAAGTTTTGGATTGTGTTGATGCTACAAAAAAAATTGATCCATGTGCCGAGCAATTAAGAAATGAACGTGGAGGTAAATCTCACAATAGTGAGTGTATGTAGTGGTCCCTCATCAAATAACATCCATTGACAAAGATTAGGTCATGTCTCAGACCATTGATCCTCCATGTGTATTTTCATTTCATGAATTGAATCAAGATGTTTGTTGTCATCTGGTTCACTATGACTTTACTAATTCTGATTTGAAATCATTTGCATCATATGAGTGTGATGGTGATTTGGATAATACTAAAAAATTTACTCAAACAGAATATGGAAGTATTGAGTATCCTTATGCTCTACTTGCATAAGAAGCTGATTATAATCGCTGTCATTTTTTTGCCCCAAATGATTGGATTAAGATTGAAATGAAGCCATTTATTATATGAGAAGATGAGATTGATATAAAAATATTTGATAGTGCTTGTTCACTAGTGGGTGATTTAAATGAGCATTATTTTAAACATGTTGATCTAGACTCCATCTTAGTATCCATGGGATGCCTTAGTGACTTTGGGAAGTCCTCGGACCATGAGTTTTCAGGTTTGGTTGTTGACAAGTCAGTTGGTAAGGTGGTAATTAATTTTGAATATGAGTGCCTTGTTGATCTGAACAACATCGAAGCAAGTCACAATTATGAATCTAAAACTATATGTGTTGATGGTAACGTGGAAACACTAGTTGGTCATTTGGAAATAAATGCCATTGATGAAGTCCTTTGCAACCATGAATCAGATCAAGAAGGTGTTTTTGACAAAGGAATTTTTTGTGAAGATGTGCATAATGAGACAAAATAAAATTTGTTTAAGCCAATTCTTGAAGTTGTATACATGGACTTGAATTGTGATTTTAAGGATGAATTAGATTGTATCTTTGAATTAGATTTGGAAATGTTATGATAGGGACAGGGTTGGATTGAGGCAATCACTGACTCAATGCTCTGGGTCTCTCCTTGATGATCCCCTTTGGTGTCACTCTCCTCCACTCAGCCTATAGGTTCTATGCTATTTAGGCATCCCTGGTTCTTCTGGCCAACCCTGCTATCAATTCAAGTCCATTAACCAAGCCAAACTTGGTACTCTTCCTCTCATTCACTCCCTAGCCCTTAATGCTCCTAAAGACTAGCTATCCCCCAAATTTTTACAAATCTTGTTGCAGGGGTGTGAAAAGTTTCCATGGCTTCAAGATCATCTTACAAAGGTTCTTAATCAACCTCCATTCACTAATTCTCCATCGCTTTCAAGAAACCCTATTCTAGGGTTTGGGAAGTGCTATTAGCACTGAGCCCCAATTAGGTCTCCTAGCCGAGGAAAACTAACTGTTGCTCCGAACTTTCCCAAAGAATCCTATTTCTTTTTCTTAGATTCCTGATGCCTATACTATCCTCTACAAGATTTTCAAACCCTAGAGTCTTATCTGTCTGTACACAGGACTGTCCTCCTTGTTTAGCAAAAACTAGGTTCTTTGTTAATTCCCTAGCCACCCGGTAGGTCTGTCAAAGCATTTTCTTGGTCTCCCAAAAGTTGGAGTCTTCTCCTTGGGTCTAGACCTCTGTGGGACCTTCTTGCACACTTCTACAATGGGGTTTGCACTGGGGAAGTTCACCCTATAACTTATGTGCTTTTTAGCACTGGTAATTTGACTGTCCTAGCCGGGCACTATCAAGCCCGCCTAGGAACAGTTGTTAGCCACTCCTCCTGCATTCCTACACAACCCTACACCTACATTAGCTATATATAGGTAATCTAGCTCCATTTCCCAAGCATCCATACATTGGGTACGATGGGAAATGAATCTAGGACTCCATACTGGCCAGGTTACCAGTCAAAATAGAATTTACAAGAAAACAAAATAATTGACTAACAATGTACCTACAAATTACAATCACACTCTATCAACTACCACACTAACAAGAAAGAAAAGTCATAAGCACTATCTAGAACATATCACAGGTTTGATCACTCCTGATCAACCAGAGTTTCAAAAAAACACAGAGTTTTAACAAACTTTCACACTGTCCTTCATTAGTTTTCAAATTTTCAAACATACAACCGTTCACAATGCCTTCCAACCTTGCACAATGGTTGAGGCCAACCTTAAATACATCCTCCAAAGGAGTTATGCTTGAGCCTTCATTGTCCCAGACCGGTTAGGTAATTACAAACCTTATTTTGGTAAAATGCACAAAACAAACTCACCACTAACTCTGAGATTTGAGTGCCTAACCTCAAACATTAACATGGCCACTACTGATAGATCCTAATTGACCTTATTAGAAATCTAACTCCTAAAGCAA
Organism: Sequoiadendron giganteum; assembly: GCA_007115665.2. Classification (NCBI taxonomy): domain Eukaryota; kingdom Viridiplantae; phylum Streptophyta; class Pinopsida; order Cupressales; family Cupressaceae; genus Sequoiadendron; species Sequoiadendron giganteum. The sequence continues at coordinate 493,533,633 of CM021108.1, read as the reverse complement.
TGGTCCACATGACCTTAACATGAGAAAATCAAAAACTCCAAAATTTTCCTATTTCCTAGAGATTTTCCTAGGTGCTTCCTAGAGGTGCTCCTGCACCATTCTCCCCCTCCCAGTAGAAACACTAAGAATTAGAAGGAGAGATTAGGGACAAATCAATTCCAAGCTTCTTTAACTGATCCTCTTGGACCCATGTAGTTTCTGACTCATGCTTATGCTTCCACTTGATTAGGTGCTCCATATACACCTTGTGCCTTGTAGACTTTTGCACCCTGGATTCCAAGATCTTCTCAGCTTGTTGCTTGTCTTGATTGGGTAGTGATATGTTACTGATTTCCTTGAAGACCTCTTGACTATCCTGATCCATTTCCTTGACCGATCCTTTATATTTGATCAAATAAGCAACATTGAAAACCGGTGAGATTCCTAAGTCAGTAGGTAAGTCAATCTTATATGCATTTTTTCCATACTTGGCCAAGATCTTGCATGGTACTACTCTCTTCATCTATAGCTTGGTTGAGACTCCATTCTACAACCTGGACTTGTTGAGGTGAACCATGACATAATCACACACTGCAAATTGGACATCCTTCCTTGACTGATCTAGCTTGTCCTTCAACTTTTGGGTAGCTTCAGTGACTGTCTTCCTCACCTGCTCCTGTATCTCTTTCATGGTCTGACTAAAATATTCAGCATGTCCACTTCTATGTTCCATGGCTCCTAAAACTCTGAGCTCACAAATACCTCTTGGGTGCATTCCATACACAACCTCAAAAGGACTTTTTCCTATAGTTCTGTTGACACTATCATTATAGGCAAACTCATCTTGTGAGATGGCCATATCCCAAGTCTGTCCATACTCCTTTGTTAGACACCTCAGTAGGTTACCTAGCACCCTATTAACCACCTTTGTTTGGCCATTGGTCTGAGGATGATAGGAAGATCCAAATGACAGACTGGTTCCCAACCTTTTCCATAAAGTCTTCCAAAAATGGTTCATGAATTTAACATCCCTATCAGAAACTATGCTTAAAGGTAAGCCATGAATCCTTACAACCTCCTTGAAAAAGAGATGAGCTATGTAACTAGCATCATGAGTAGTTTTACAAGGTATAAAATGACTCATCTTACTAAATCTGTCCACCACTACATACACACTGGCAAAACCAATTTTGGTCTTAGGAAGGCCTACCATAAAATCCATGCTCACACACTCCCAAGGTCTATTTGGAATTGGTAGGGGTTGATAAAGACCAGCATTACTAGCTCCTCCCTTAGCTCTCATGCATACAACACACTATTCCACATATTTCCTAACATCTCTTGCCAACTTAAGCCAATAGTATAATCTTTGAACTAGCTCTAATGTCTTATTGATGCCAAAATTCCCACTAAGACTACCATTGTGCTTTTCTTGAATGAGGTTTTCTCTCATTGACCCTTTAGGAACACATAACTGGTTTCCTTTAAACAACAATCCACTTTGCAATGTATATTCAACATACTGACTATGAAAGTGATTCTCAAAGTTTAAACATACCTTATAGACCTCTGAGAAATCTTCATCCTCTCCATAGAGATCTTTAAAGCTTTCAATCCCTATGCTCTTCACTTGTATCTCTTGAACTATCAATAACCTCCTGCTCAATGCATCTGCTACCTTATTCATCTGCCCCTTCTTGTGTTTGATGGTGAAGGTAAAAGCTTGGATGTATTCCATCCACTTCAAGTGCCTATTGATCAATTTCTCTTGGATTTTCATATAGCTGAGTGCTTGGTTGTCTGTAAAAACTACAAACTCCTTGGGTAGAAGATAATGCCTCCATTTCCTAAGTGAATGAACCAAAGCATAAAGTTACAAATCATAGGTTGAGTATTTCTTCTTTGCTTCATTAAGATTCTCACTAAAGAAGGCTATAGGTCTGCCCTCTTGACTTAGAACTCCTCCAACTGCCACTCCACTTGCATCACACTCAACAGTGAACAATTTGTCAAAACTAGGTAGTAAAAGTATGGGTTGAGTTGCTACTTCTTGTTTCAGTTTCTCAAACCCTCTCTCAGCTGCTTGAGTCCACACAAACTTGGTTTTCACACCTCCTTTTATTATCTCTAAAACCGGTGCACAAATACCACTAAAATTTCTTATGAATTTCCTATAGAATTGGGCCAATCCATGGAAACTACTTACCTTAGTCCCTGTTGTTGGTGTAGGCCAGGTTATGATTGCCTCCACCTTGCTTGGATCCATTTTCAATGATCCCTTAGACACTACAAAACCCAGATATACAAGTTCTTGTTTGAAAAATTCACATTTTTCCAAGTTGATAGCCAACTTCTCTTGCAATCTTCTAAGTACCAAGTCCACATGTTTGAGATGGTCCTCTGCTGTCTTGCTAAAGATTAGGATGTCATCCAAGTATACAACCACAAATACTCTTGTGAAATCCTTGAGTACTTCATTCATGAGTCTCATGAATGTGCTAGGTGCATTGGAAAGGCCAAATGGCATCACTCTCCATTCGTATAAACCATCTGTTGTCTTGAATGCTATCTTCCATTCATCACAATCCTTAATTCTGATTTGATGGTATCCATTTTTTAGATCCAATTTTGTATTATATTGAGCCCCTCCAAGACAATCCATTAAGTCCTCAATTCTAGGAATTGGAAACCTGTACCTAATTGTGATTCTGTTGATTTCTCTAGAGTCAGTACATAACCTCCATTTGCCTCCCTTCTTGGTTGCCAAGACTACTGGTGCTGCACACGGGCTGATGCTCTTTTGTATCAAATTCTGATCCAACAATTCTTGCACTTGCCTAGCTACCTCTAGGTTCTGATCTGGTGTGTGTTTGTATGCTGCTTTGTTAGGTAATGATGCTCTAGGTATGAAGTCTATTTGATGGCTAATAGCTCTCCTTGGAGGTAAGGTTGTAGGTGTACCATCACTTACAATATCCTTGTACTTGTCAAGCAAATTCTGGACTACTCTTGGTATGACTGGTTTTTCCATCTTCTCTTCCTCTTTGGACTACAATAACACAACATATCCTTCTCCACCTTCATGTAGGGTGTCGAGGAACTCTTTTCCACTACTAAGGAGCACACTTGGTGTCTTGGACTGTCCATCTACCTCTGACAGTTACTGCAACTTGAAGGTTCTTCCATCCTTCTTGAATGAGATGGTGTTCTCTTTCCCATCATAAATGGAACTTCTGTCATATTGCCATGGCTTTCCCAGTAGAAGATGACATGCATCCATGGGTAATACATCACAAACTAGCTTATCTTTATATCCTCCAATTGAAAATTCCACTGTTACTTGCTCATTAACCAAAACACTCTATCCTTTATTCAGCCATGTAACCTTGTAGGGGTTGGTATGAGGTAACTTTTGCAATTTCAGCTTAGTTACTGCCTCCTCTAAGATTATATTATCTGTAGAACCAAAATCTACAATGACCTTGCATACTTTACCAATTATTTTGCACCTTACTCTAAAAAGAGCTCTTCTTTGCTTAAGTTCTTCTTTGACCGGTTGCCTTATCAGCACTCTTCTAAACATCAAACTCTCTCCATTTTCAGACTCAATATGACTAATCTCAGTTGTCTTAGGACTCATGGTGTCCTCTTGTGCATAGGCCACTCTCTTTTCATTGCTTGAAGAAGAAGCTTTCTCCACGCATCTATAAGCAAGGTGACCTAGTTGGTTACAATGATAACACTTCATGTTTGCAAAGTAAGAATTACTCCTACCTGATCCTCTTCCTCTGTTTGAACCTCCTTGAGGTCCTCTTCCTCTGTTAAATCCTCCTCTTGAAGATGTTTCACCTCTATGCTCAGTGAGCTTAGATTCTCTTTGGTTCCTTTGATCATTACCTCTACCTTGGTAACCTCCACGCTGTCCTCTTTGATCTCTATGATCTCTACCCTTACCTCTACCTTTAGAAGCCTGATCTTGCTTCCTCTTGTTCCTTTCCTTCCTCTGTAACCTCTTCTTCTTTTGGAATTCTTCCCTCAAACTGTGCAGTCCTCACTGCTGCCTCAAGTTGGGCTATTCTTTCCCTCAACTGTTTATTGCCTTCTTCTTGCTCTTCAACCATCTTGGCCAATTCTGCATTTTTCACCATGGTGGTAGAATCACTTGACTCAATGTCTGACATGCAAGATTTCTCTCCCAAATCTTTAACTTGCTCTGATACCAATCTGATAGGGACAGGGTTGGATTGAGGCAATCACTGACTCAATGCTCCGGGTCTCTCCTTGATGACCCCCTTTGGTGTCACTCTCCACCACTCAACCTATAGGTCCTATGCTATTTAGGCACCCCTGGTTCTTCTAGCCAACCTTGCTATCAATTCAAGTCCATTAACCAAGCCAAACTTGGTACTCTTCCTCTCATTCACTCCCTAGCCCTTAATGCTCCTAAAGACTAGCTATCCTCCAAATGTTTACAAATATTTTTGCAGGGGTGTGAAAAGCTTCCATGGATTCAAGATCATCTTACAAAGGTTCTTAATCAACCTCCATTCACTAATTCTCCATCGCTTTCAAGAAACCCTATTCTAGGGTTTGGGAAGTGCTATTAGCCCTGAGCCCCAATTAGGTCTCCTAGCCGAGGAAAACTAACTGTTGCTCCCAACTTTCCCAAAGAATCCTATTTCTTTTTCTTAGATTCCTGATGCCTATACTATCCTCTGCAATATTTTCAAACCCTAGAGTCTTATCTGTCCGTACACAGGACTGTCCTCCTTGTTTAGCAAAAACTAGGTTCTTTGTCAATTCCCTGGCCACCCGGTAGGTATATCAAAGCATTTTCTTGGTCTCCTAAATGTTGGAGTCTTCTCCTTGGGTCCAAACCTCTGTGGGACCTTCCTCCACACTTCTATAGTGGGGTTTGCCCTGGAGAAGTTCACCCTGCAACTTATGTGCTTTTTAGCACTGGTAATTTGATTGTTCTAGCCAGGCACTGTCAAGGCCGCCTAGGAACAGTTCTTAGCCACTCCTCTTGCATTCCTACACAACCCTACACCTACACTAGCTATATATAGGGAGTCTAGCTCCATTTCCCAAGCAGCCATACACTGGGTATAGTGGGAAATGAATCTAGGACTCCATACTAGCCAGGTTACCAGTCAAAATAGAATTTACAAGAAAACAAAATAATTGACTAACAATATACCTGCAAATTACACTCACACTCTATTAAATACCACACTAACAAGAAAGCAAAGTCATAAGCACTATCTAGAACATATCACAGGTTTGATCACTCCTGATCAACCAGAGTTTCAAAAAAACATAGAGTTTTAACAAACTTTCACACTGTCCTTCATTAGTTTTCAAATTTTCAAACATACAATCGTTCACAATGCCTTCCAACCTTGCACAATGGTCGAGGCCAACCTTAAATACATCCTCCAAAGCAGTTATGCTCGAGCCTTCATTTTCCCAGACCGGTTAGGTAATTACAAACCTTATTTTGGTAAAATGCACAAAGCAAACTCACCACTAACTCTGAGATTTGAGTGCCTAACCTCAAACATTAACATGGCCACTACTGATAGCTCCTAACTGACCTTATTAGAAATATAACTCCTAAAGCAATGGTCCACATGACCTTAACATGAGAAAATCAAAAACTCCAAAATTTTCCTATTTCCTAGAGATTTTCCTAGGTGCTTCCTAGAGGTGCTCCTGCACCATGTTCACTTATGATATGAATAATAATGATCCAAGTATGTTTTACTTGGCAAACATAGAAGTGTGCAATGAAGTGTCTAAATTTTAGAATTCAGACCTAACTTATTGTAGGTGTAATATGATGCAGTTGCGAGATGAAACAATGTATGATTGTTTCTCCTTTAATATGCCTGATAGTTCTTTGTATAGTTTGCAACCGGATGTTCATGATAAATCTAGGGTTTTTGTGCAAGCTTTTGGTGAAAGACCTACTGACAACAATTGTGTCATGGGTTATGAATGTTTCCAATTCCCAATTCAATTGGAAGAGATCTCAATGGAATGTGATAATGAAGAATATAATGGAGAATGTTGCATTCAATATGTACGTGCCACATATGATAAATATAATAGATGTTTGTCATATCATGATGGGGATTGTCAGTATAGTTGTGATTGCAGAATGCAGGTCAACAAAGATATTCATGATAGTGGAATATATAGTAGAATGGGAAGAAATGCTAGTGGTAATGTTTATATTCAGATTATTCTCAATAATATTTACCGATTGATCAAGTTTCTATGTGATGAAAATCATACATTTAACAGGGGGAGGTTTTGGTTTTACCTTTTGGGGGCCCAGGGCCACCAACTGAAAGACATCTAATTTTTACCCAATGGAGTAGACACCTAGTCTACTTTTACAAGAGATCTGGAATCTTTCTATGCCCACAGGGGGCATACATCCCCAGTCGGAGCCACTAGTAGAACTCTCAAATTTGCAAATTTGAGGTGCCCATATTGAAAATTTTCTTCACTTTTAGAAGTGCACCTGAGAAATCTGCTTAAGTGACCTAGTTTGGAGGGTCATAACTCACATCTTGTTGATTTTCATGCAAAACCCCTTGGTGGACTCACTCATGTAACATATATGAACGTCCATGTCAGTTTTCAGCCTTCCACAATGCATTTTGACTGGGTTTTGAAGGGTGAAGCTGGAGGGTTCTGACACTGTTTTGCTGTTTTAGAATTTTTTGCTCTTTAAGGTGGCCTCCTGTTCGAGTTTTATATTTTTGCAACTAGTTGACTGTCAACTCAAAGAAATTATGGATTTTTATTCTCCATACCAAGATGAGATCAGATGTCAGTCTCAGAGCTTCATGACCACATTTGCTATTTTTAAAGGTCAAAACCAAATGCAATTTCTCTTGTTTTACATTTGGATTTTACAAACCTTTTTGAAAAGTCCACTTTGACTGTCAATATCTTTTGATGGGATATGATTCAAGAAATTCACTTTTGCACACATGCTCACTATTCCAAAATGATCCACCATGTCCAGTGGTAGCTCACGAGGAGTTGTTTTGATATTTTTTCTATGAGGTGATCTCTTGAGTTTTAATTGGTTCAGAACAGCTGTTTGTTACATAAAGTTCAAGTAAGTGACTTTGATAGTGAATAAATTTCATCTCGTGTCTCTTTTTTCTGAGCTGTTTGTTGCACTATATTTTGGGATAATAGTTTTACATGCCTACACATATTCAAGACTATGGGAGGTCGTTTGACAAGTCTTTAAAGGTGATTCCAGAGCCAACTTGGCCAGTTTTTACCATTTTGCAAAAGTGCCTGAAAGTAATTTTAAATGATAACCCAACTCATTTTTCAATTCCAGATACATTCAAAAGTTGCATCAAGTCCATTTGAGCACAAAAGTTGTTTGAAAAAGATTTTTTTTTTAGTCGGGCCCACCTGGACCCGACATGCTCGACACCATTGTGGAATGCTTTGAAGGAAATAATTTGGTCATGGTTAGAAGAATAGTGGATGATAGTTTATCACTGTTCTTGTAGTTGAAAATGCATATAATTTGTGTAATGAGGATGTTTAATTAAAGTGCCTTCAAGCATTGAGGAGTTTATGTTAGTGACTAAATTTCTTTTCTCCAAAGCATATAGAAAGTGGGTGGGGTTGCATTTGAGTTCCCTTGGGATAAAAAAAACACTTAAAATCTTGTTTAGTTATTTAAACAACCACATGATACTGAAGAAAAATCTTTTCTCATATCATTATAGTTAAAACTTTATAATCAGGTGAATGTACATTTACATCTAGCAAGAGGGCAAGAAGCTTGATGTGAGGTCCATTTTGAGTTGATTGAGGATGTATTTAAAATGGATTGATCAAGAAATTTTTGAGGATCAAGAAGCTTTCTCACACAAGATTTTTTCTTGTTACTTATAATTATGATATTAAAGTTCCCTGGTTTCCCTGAAAGAATGACTATGGGGATGGCCTGTCAAGAATTTTTGAAGAAATGGTCATTTATTCATACCTTAGTTAACCCACCTCTTTTATTGTGAGCCTTGGCACCCTCTAAACATGTTGTCCTATGCAAGCTTGTACTAGCATAGAAATGTATCAAAATTGTTTGAGGAAATTCCTTTTTTCTGATAACAATGAACAACCCGTGCCAAATGGTGGAGTACCATGATTGTTGGGTACACACAAAATGGAAGATGATTGGAGGCATGGAAAAAGGATAAAGGGAGGAGACATTCAAGTTTGGTAAAACATAAATTGATCTATTGAAAAGGCTTAAGAAACTCCTAAACAAATGTTTTTGAGAGCTGAAAGGAGGGCATCGATGCAAAGACAAAGCACATGAACTTGTCTGACAAAAGTCCCCAAAAAAACATGACTCAAGGGGAGGCCAATATTGCATGAGGCATAACTAGCCAAAATGAGGATAGGCGTAGCTTAAAGAAAATCAACACAAGAAACAAGGGACACACTCCAAAGTAGAGAAGGATATGAGGAGCCATCAATGCATAATGGGAGGACGCTGGGGCAACCAAAGAAAATGGAGAATGCACAAAATGGTTTGTTGAAAACACCTTGAAACTTTCAAGCAAAGTCAACATAAGTGCAAGTGAAGCTACACAACTTCCAAGCAAATGAGACTGGAATGTGAAGGCCGAGTGAATGCCATAGTTGCTAGTCACACTTAAAATGGGTCTGTCGAAGAAATCATATTGGGCTTCCTATCTTTAGGAGGATCGAACATGGAGGGAAAGTCTATGCTGCAAGCCGTGATTGTTAAGAGGAATGGCTAGATGAACGAGCGGATGAGCGAGAGCTATGGCTTTTGTTTTCACCCTATCACCCATTGCCAGTCCTTGTTTCTTTATTCAAACTGAACCAACAATGAGTGATAGCTGCCATCATCCATCATGGGATGGATCCTAGAATTGGAGGGTGAATAGGCTTGTGCGAGATGCATGGAGAAGAAGGCTCATGGTGGGCCCGTGGGAATTTCAAAGCAGTCAAATCTAATGTTTTATTTTGAAGTCCCATGACCAAATTTTAAGTAAACTTTGTTAAAATCAAGTGTTAAAGTAATGTGGCCCTGTAAAATTTACAAAATTCATTATTTAGGAGGTAATTCTTTTAATGAATGTGCGAATCAAGATGGATGAGTGGGAAAAGATTAAATGAACCTTGTGAAAAGGTAAAATGCCTTGTGAAATGTGGGAGCATAGTAAACATAGAACGAAAATGGGTAAAATATAGTGAATGTGGATAAGTTTTTACCCAAAAAATTGTTTGAGTAAAGTATTTCACCTAGGGAATGTTTTAAATGTTCCCATCATAATGGGATAAATATTTTGATTTGATGCAAGGTTAATATGAGATGAAGTGGCATGGGGAATGGATTCTAAAGTAAATATTTTATTTACTTTATGAATAAAATATTGTGTGTTGGGCATTTTAAATGAAGATGAAGTCGTAAAGTGCAGCCACATGGAAACAAAAGCTGACTGAAATGTTTTCACGGGAGCAAGTGCAAATATAACTACCTGAGAATAAGATGCAATCAATTTTTTTTTGAAATGAAGGTCAGATGAAATGAAATTTAATTTGCCTGAGGCTTGTTTTCTCCTTTGTTGTATAAAAATGAATTCAGGGCTATTTTGGCAGGGGTCTTTGGTTGGAGTCTAGATCATAACTGTGCTAATGAAGGACACTAAAAATGCATATACAGTCCATGTCTTAGAGTTTTGAGTGGATCTAGTGAATTTGGTTAATTATGTGGCTTCAGAGCATACATGAATAGAATTCCTAATCTCTTAATCCTATTGTATCTCTGTTAGAACTGAAAATTTCCATCTAAAACATAAGGTTTCTCATTTGAATTTAATATTTTCCATAAAAAACTTAAGGGATTCTCTTCATTTTTACCCTACATTTTCCTATCTTTTCATAATATTTCATTTACTGCTTTGCTCCCATTTAAATTCCCATTCATTTGCTATATTTTCCATTAAAAAATCATTCTTTCCATTTATATATGCCTTGTACTCGTACCACTCCCTTGATTTTCATTCTATAGGTCTTTACCACTTTACCACGGCTTCCCACAAAGGGGCCTATGGTATGGCGGTAGCAGTTAGCAGGAGGCATAAAGTGTTTACCATGCCACTGCACGCGGTTAAACCATAGACCACTGTGACCGCAGTAATGGTCAACAGACAGTGAAGGAGGTCCACCAAAGTACCACCGGTAGTCATCTCATAGACCGCGGTGATTACGGTGGATGGGAAATGAGTAGTGGCGAGTGGTCGATGAGAGTAGCTAGTAGTTTGCAGAGCAGCTACCGCAATACCATTGGCAGTCAAGCTAGTGACCATGGTAGTGCGGTAGATGAAGATAAGCAACAAGGAAGCAGCAAGGTGATAGAAAATGTTAGACACCGTGATACCGCGGTTGGACAAAAGGAAGCCCGTGGTAGAGCGGTAAGCAATGATGGAGACCACAACAGTCAATATGGGGCCGAGTACCGCCATACCGCAGGTAGAAGAGTCAAAGCCCATGGTAGAGTGGTAAATATAAAGGAAAGCTCGCAGTAATATTTTAAGTGAAATATAAAGAGCAGTAAAAGTGATAAATAGCCATGAAGGCATAAAATGTATGGAGTGGGAAAAGGTGGCGAGATAAAATCAAAGGCATATACAGAAAAATTAAAAGTAGGACTATAGTTTAAATATTTGATTTGCTGATAAGGCAATATAATCAAATATTTTATTTTCTGTCTATTAAGGAATGTGAAACGGATGTAACAGAATATTGAAGGGTCACGACCCTTGATGTGTAATGTATAAATAATTTGAAAAAATCAGTTGTAAGAGGAGGAGATAGAAAAAAGTAGTAGTTAGACTGTAGGAGTTAGAATTTTCCCGAGAAGGGACTGGGATGGAAATAATGTACAAAATTTTCTTGAAGCAGAAACAATGAAGACTAATGTTTTGAAATGGTGAATTTCTCTTTGGTGTTCAGTTGTTGTGTTACATCAATTTATACTCTTTATTTTGGTTGTCTCCAGCTTGAGGTCTTTAAATTATTTAAATCAGCATATCAAGCATATTCCCTAATTTATCAAAATATATTCCATTTTGCGTGATTTGATTAACTGGTGTCTGCAAGTCAGAATTAAATTCTCTTAATAGATCACAATAGTTTTAAGATTTCTTTTGGATAGTTAAAGAAGAACCTGATAGAGAAACATTCCAGCATTGTTTATGCAAGGCATAGACTTAGTAAAGTATTATGCCAGCCATAGAATTTTCAGAGTGCCTAACAACTAGAGTTAAGCCAATAAGAGGAAACACATTATTTTGACTCCATTGCCCATGTGGATAGAAGGCACTGATTTGCCACAACCCAGAGATACAAATTCATATCAAACAATTTATTTAAAAACTTTCATTTGTGTAGTAGGAGTAGGAGTAGGTGTAGTAATTTTATCTATCCACTTCCCTTTGCCATTGTGGGTAGATAGTTCAAACTGGAAATATATTTAAATTTGCAACATACACATAGGTGCACCCACCTATGTTTTGCAGAGCTTGAAGAGAAAAAGGTACAATTGGATCAATTGGCCTTGTTAGTTGGCCAAAAGCATTGTGAGGGCTTGGCAACCTCTCGTGGTTCAAACCTGCATTTTTGAGACCCAACAAATTTTTGACTCCACTGGGGAATTACTCAAGAAGATTTTCAGCCTTTCCATTTATAGAGTCAACAAAAATTTTACATTTTGTTTGGAGATTCCGCTGGGGGAAAACCAAAGCAATATCATAATCTATTTCATTTTCCTACTTTTGGAAAAGTAGGTGGTGACTCTATTTTGATTTGATATATAATGCATAAATATTGTGGAGCAGTAACATTTTGTCAAGATGGTCGAAGAACAAAGAAGGCACCGAACAATGAAAGACCTAGAAGAAATGAAACAACAAGTGTTATATTGGAAGCAAAAAAAAAAAAATTCAGAGAACAAATGCTGCAATTGGGACTTGAATTCAACAATGAAGGTAATATGTGTTATTCACAACAGAACACTTATACACCACAACCACTACCTCATATGAATCATCTTCTATTTCCTAAAAAAATATCAATGATCTACCAAAACCCATATGGCCCTCCAAATTTTGTCTCAATTATTGATTAACCATTTAACTTTAGTAATATCCAAGGTTACCCAAATCCTTACCCCTGTGATGAGACAGAACTATTTATGCAGATCCCTCAATTTCATGGAGAATGGAATGAATCAACTTATGAGCATATGGAATGATTCTAGAATGTCATTGTCAGCTTTCAAGTTTATCCAGAGGATGTCATTATGAAATGTTTTTCAAGATCTATGAGGGACAGTGCAAGGGGATGGTTTAAAAATTTTCCTGTGCAAAGCATATCTTCATGGGAGGATCTAAAAGAAATATTTCTTGAGCCAGTATGGGGAAAAAGATGACGAACAAGAAGAAGATGATGATGTACATACTGAAAACTAGGACTTCATTACAGAATCAGAATGTGGAATTTCCCCCTTAGATACATTTTTTGACATAAGGAAATATGAAGGAGAGGATGAAAACTCTCTATACAATAGGATGGTAGACATATGTATGCAATTACCTCATCATCATAGGCCTACAAGACCCACATTTGTTACACAATTTGCAAGAGCATGGGAGCCTGAATCAGTTTATTGGTCAGAGTCATCAAAACAACATGCCTTTGATGTAATAAATAAATTTCTTGATTCCATGCTTGGGACAAAACACATGGATACTGGAAGTAGTAAATCTAGTTGTGATATCATGTATGCTCAAGCAATGCAACACACAAAGGAAGCATGTGCTACTAGTATTTCTAATGACAATTTTTTAGATTTGGAAGATGGTGATGATATGGGTGGTCAATCATACATATTGGATGAGGACTACAATGATGAATATGTTCCTAAAGATACACTCCATAAGGAATATATTGGTGACAAAGCAAGCAAAAATGAACAAATGGAGCCCTCATTCTCAGACAAACACCATGATGGCACAATTGATGATAAGGAAAAATTCATGGGAGAAAGCTTGCATGAGGAGGATGAAGATATAGAAGATATCTCTTGCATAACAGATTGTGACAGTGTGTGTTATGAGGGATCCATTGAATACTCAAATTGTGAAGATGAAATGGTGGATGTTGATCTATAATAGGATGATTGTTGTAGTTCATATAGAGATCAAGAAGTTGGAGAAATAGTAGGAGATCTGGTTGAAACATGTTCACTCAGCAGTGAGCAAGTTTCAAATTTGTTAACTCTTGAATACCAGAAGTGTGCACTTAAAGATGAGTCCAAAGTTTTGGCTCCAGCCTACATTTGTTTTTACAGTGAAATTAACAATTCATGTGATCCCATGTGCATCTATCATAGTGATGAGGATTTCTTTGAAGCTGATCAAAAGTCTGTTTGTGTCCAAAAGGAGATATGTAATTTAAATAATTTTTGCCTACAAAAGGAAGATATTGGGTTACATATAATTGATGATGCATGCCAAAAATTTGTTGATTCAAGTATGTATGAGGATAACTGTATGAATAAAAAGTGTGTGTCAGTGCAATTGGTGATAGGAAAGAAATGGAAAGTATTTTGATTGTTTCAAAAAATATTGATGAGATAGAATTTCTTGGTTGCCATAAGAAATATTTAGATTTTTAGGGCCCAGTGCAATTGTAGGCACATTCAACAGCATATGATTGTGAGCATGCCTATGAATGCTTTGTTGAATGTGGATACACTTTGTATGCTGAGGGCGATAAATATTTTCCATGTGATAATATGAATGACAAAATGCAGAGTGGTGAAAGGAATATGAATCAGGCTGAATGCAATGCTTTTTTGAAGGCTGTTAATGACAATGCATGTTGCAGGACAGGTGGAATGGACAGTTTCAAGAAAAGTCTGGTGAGCTCAAAACAGAATAAGGTCTATGACAGAGGACAATGCAGGTTTTTCTTTTTGAGTGGCTTGGGGCCATCATTTGTGGTTTAAATTTTGGAACCATGGCAAGTATAGAGGATTAGGGATTGCTAGTACATGGACAATTCCTAACAAACCTCTTTAATCATTCACTTCCATGCACAATAATTTTTGAGGATCTAAGTTTTCCAGTACATGGACATTCTCAGAAGTTCCCTTTTTTAGAAAATATTTTTCCATGTACAGTAGTTTAGGATCCTTTTCATTCCCTCCATTTGCTCCATTTTCATTTCCTTCACTTTTCATTCCCTTCATTTGCCATGGCTTTCATTTTTCATATCTTTTGCTCGGTCTACTCTACCAAAGATATTTTGGATTCTTGCAATGATTTTCAAAATCACTCATCCCCAATAGGAGCCACTGTTAGAACTAAAAATTTCCATCTAAAACCATAAGGTTTTCCAGTTTGAATTTAATATTTTCCATAAAAAACTTAAGGGATTCTCTTCATTTTTTCCCTACATTTTCCTATCTTTTCATAATATTTAATTTATCGCTTTACTCCCATTTAAATTCCCATTCATTTGCTATATTTTCCATTAAAAAATCATTCTTGCCATTTATATATGCCTTATACCTGTACCGCTCCCTTGATTTTCATTCTATAGGTCTTTACCGCTTTACCGCGGCTTCCCACAAAGGGGCCTGTGGTATGGCGGTAGCAGTTAGCAAGAGGCATAAAGTGTTTACTGCATTGCCACGCGTAGTTAAACCATAGACTGTGGTGATTGCAGTGGATGGAAAATGGGCAATGGCGAGCGATCAATGGGAGTAGCTAGCGGTTTATAGAGCAGCTACTGCGGTACCACTGGCAGTTAATCCAGTGATCGTGATAGCACAGTAGATGAAGATAAGCAACAAGGAAGCAATGAGGTGACAAAAAATTTTAGACACCACGATACTGTGGTTGGACAAAAGGAAGCTCATGGTAGAGCGGTAAGCAATGATGGAGACTACGATGGTCAGTATGGGGCCGGGTACCACCATACCGCGGGTAGAAGAGTCAAAGCCCACGGTAGAGCGGTAAATACAAAGGAAAGCTCACAGTAATATTTTAAGTGAAATATAAAGAGTGGTAAAAGTGATAAATGGCCATGAAGGCATAAAATATACAAAGCGAGAAAAGGTGGCGAGATAAAATCAAGGCATATACAGAAAAATTATAAGCATGACTATAGTTTAAATATTTGATTTGCCGATAAGGCAATATAATCAAATCTTTTATTTTCTGTTTGTTAAGGAATGTGAAATGGATGTAACGAAATATTGAAGGGTCACGACCCTTGATGTGTAATGTATAAATAATTTGAAAAAATCAGTTGCAAGAGGAGGAGATAGAAAAAAGCAGTAGTTAGACTGTAGGAGTTAGAATTTTCCCGAGAAGGGACTGGGATGAAAATAATGTACAAAATTTTCTTGAAGCAGAAACAATGAAGACTAATGTTTTAAAATGGTGAATTTATCTTTGGTGTTCAGTTGTTGTGTTACATCAATTTATACTCTTTATTTTGGTTGTCTCCAACTTGAGGTCTTTTAATTATTTAAATCAGCATATCAAGTATATTCCCTGATTTATCAAAATATATTCCATCTTGTGTGATTTGATTAACTGGTGCTTGCAAGTTAGAATTAAATTCTCTTAATAGATCATAGTAGTTTTAAGATTTCTTTTGGAGAGTTAAAGAAGAACCTAATAGAGAAACATTTCAGCATTGTTTATGCAAGGCATAGACTTAGTAAAGTTTTATGCCAGCCATAGAATTTTCAGAGTGCCTAACAACTAGATTTAAGCCAATAAGAGGAAACACATATTATTTTGATTCCATTGCCCATGTGGATAGAAGGCACTAATCTACCACAACTTAGAGATACAAATTCATATAAAACAATTTATTCAAAAACTTACATTTGTGTAGTAGGAGTAGGAGTAGGTGTAGTAATTTTATTTGTCCACTTCCCTTTGCCATTGTGGGTAGATAGTTCAAACTGGAAATACATTTAAATCTGCAACATACACATAGGTGCACCCACCTAGGTTTTGCAGAGCCTGAAGAGTAGAAGGTACAATTGCAGCAATTGGCCTTGTTAGTTGGCCAAAAGCATTGTGAGGGCTTGGCAACCTCTCATGGTTCAAACCTGTGTTTTTGAGACCCAACACTCTCCACCATGATATTTTGCATGAATTATTAATGGATTTGGGTCAAGGAGCTATTCATTAATGGTCTTAGTCTTCCACTATGATGTATGATTTAATTGCTTCTCTCAGCTAATAAATTGGGTTAAATTATTTTGTTAAGTTATAAATGCATGTTTATTTCATTTAGATTTGATAAGTAGTCAGAGGAGGTTGGGTGTTAATCTATAAATTGTAAGGAAAAGATTATGGATGTTTAGGATTAAATCTGCCTTGTAGTTCAATTTAGTTTGTTTTGACTCCCGTCCCTTGGATATGGCACTAGTCTTTACTATTGCACACTATTCTCACTTCTAGTCTTTCAATTTTAGAATAAATTTCATAAATACACTTTTCAATCGACCTACTGTTATGGTATTTGATATTCTCAGCTGTAGATGTTTAAATGCTCTCAAGGAAATGTCGATTTCTTGAAGGATTTCATCTATTCATAAATAAATGAGAATATGTTTTAATGTGCAATGTGCGTGAAGATCTTTTGAAGTAATATTATAGGTGCATTGTAGGATCACCCTCCTGGAGTTTGTAGAGCCCAAAGTGCAGGAGGAAAGCTTAATTTCTTTCTCTTGTTAACTAGCCCAACCCTTTTTAGGTTGCTAATCATTTGATTTGGCAGATCCATAGGCCACCCTGAAGAGTTGGGTGGTTTTTTGAAAAGAGCCAACAGAGCTAAAAATCATCACCTAAGAGATAATTTATCCTATTCTCTTCCAAATTCAGATGGTTGTACTCATTTAGCTATTAGTGAATATAGATATAGAAATCTTTAATATGAAGCACATTAATTAGAATGTGGGAAAACACTCCATCCTTGTCAATCATAGTAGATTTGTGTGAATGTTTTTTTGATTTTGGCCCTTGATTTTCCACAATGTCAATAAATCTTGGTGTATCCATGATAACACTTTCTAAAATTAGGGTTTTACAAGAAAATTTAAGAAACACCTTTGAATATTGTCATTAGAGTTTTCTTGCAATATCATTGAAAATATTCTTCTCTTCCTTAGCTCTTGCACACAATTGATATCATTTGAATGGTCTATCAAATTTTATCAAGTAGAGATTAAATACACTTCACACTTTCCCTAGTTGCTTCACATTAAATGCATTTTTTTTACTTGACACAAGTGGCTTTTTCTATTCTGAGATATCACAAGGATTCATGATCATTCAATTTTTTTTTGTAGAGTGTATTCATTTGAGAACCTTGAAAAATGCCATGATATCATTAGCCAAACATATCCATGTCACCATTAACCAGTATGTTGAATATTTTAACATCTTATACTACACAAGGGTTTGAAAGATTTTTCAATTGCAACTCCCCTTGAGTTAATACTTTCTTTTAGTTATTGGAGGATCTATATGCACCAGGAATAGGTACATATTCATTCTTTACTTCACTATCTTCCTTCTTCTTCTATATGTTGTTCATTTCCTTCTTTTGCTGATCAAAGTCAATATTATTTTGAGTAGTAGAAGATATTACATTATCACCCTTATAGAACATTGCAATGTGTTCTAGTTTATGGAAATTATAGGAGGTGATACTAAGTTGCAGAGCATAATCACTTATTCTCACATTAGATCTATAATTAGTAGCTCTATGACCAAATTGGTTGCATGTGTATCAACAACTATAGAAGGAATGAGAAGTCATAACATTATTCTTATTCACAAAACTATTCATCACTTTACTTCTACATTCATTAGCCTTACGAGCAAACTTGTTGCAAGAATAACACTAGCCATTAAAGAATTGAGAACTCAGAACATTTTATCTCTTGATTTTACATTCAATAACCTTGTACCTAAAATTAGTGCAAAAATAACAATAAACTTGATAAGATTTATTAAACCTAGTAGAGGCATGTTGTCTAGCTAGTGGAGGACCTCTGAATCTTCTATCCCTGGATAGGAATGAATCAAACTTCTTTCTTACTATCTTGACTCGTCTTTGTATCTCTAGAGGATGCCTTCTTAGGTTCTTCAGTGCAGAATTTCCCCTCCTTTGTTTCAAACTTTCCCTCTGCTTTGAAATTATCATATACGTTTGAAAAATCGTTAGTTGATGGAATTTCACCATTTTTAAAACAAAGACTATATTCTTCTTTTTCATGGATTTTGAGAGTTGATCAATTCATCAATATTTTTAGAACCTCTTTTTATTTGAACTTTTAGTTTTCCAGTGTCTTCTTTTGATTCTCCAACTTGTGCCTTTAATTTGATAGTTATCTCTTTTGATATTTCAAGCATGCTCTCATATTTCTAATTTAGTGCTCTTGCTTCATGTAGATATTTAAGACCAAACTGAAGTTCTCCTTAAAAATCTACCTCACAATCATCTCAATCGATGTCCTGACCTTTAGGTTACATTGACTCTAGATCCAATTTTAGAGAAAATAAATCTTTAAACCTTACTTTAGCACCCATGTGTTCAAGATTAGGATCTACCTCAACCTGTTAGGCTTCTCAAAGGTACTTGACTTTGATACTAATTATTGAACACACCAGAATGTTGAGAGAGGGGTTGAATCAATGTATACTAAAACTTAAGCTATTCCATTTATAGATTAAACGTCAAAATCACATTAAATGAAAGAAGAACAAGAAGGAAATCATGTAACAAACAAGGACACCAAGATTTTTACATGGAAAACCTAATGAGGGAAAAACCACAGTGAGAGTTAACTCACAATATGGACAAGTATTGCAATATTATTTTAAGGCACACTACCTAAGGAAGAAAACTGCTCCCTAAAGTAATTGGAGGTTGAGATGCATAACCTCAAGGCAAGATACAAGGACATGTTGAGGAGATTATTTATCTTAGAGCAAGATACATGAAGATAACAATAAAAACATGAATTGCTATAAATGAAGCATCTAACATATGCTAATGTTGCAGTCTATTTTTTGTACAATTACTTCATCATACTAACTTTGCACACTTTATAGTCAATTTTTAATTGATTCATATTTTTCACAAATGATTTTTTCTTCTATAAATACCCTCCCCAACAACTAAAAATTTGAACTAGGCTGGCTAAAAAAGGACCTATAAAATGAAATATGTCATAGTACATTGGTTGGATTGAAAACATATGCACCATTAAGTAAAAAAAGTTGTCGATCAACTCAAGA
Source organism: Sequoiadendron giganteum (assembly GCA_007115665.2). NCBI lineage: Eukaryota > Viridiplantae > Streptophyta > Pinopsida > Cupressales > Cupressaceae > Sequoiadendron > Sequoiadendron giganteum. The sequence goes on along the minus strand of CM021108.1, from coordinate 493,514,236 downwards.
TATAATTGGGCCCAAAAACATCACAACACATTCTCCAAAGAAAAAATAATTAATCAAGATAAACCACAAGTGAAGGTAACCAGATTGTCAACCTAATCATCAACAAAAACTACCAACTATTCATTTTTATACCACCGAGGATAAACCAAAAATATCACGTGGACCAAGATGTGAACAATGTAGATTATCAACAATATACTTACAACCTACTCCTAAAGAAAATGATCATTATGTGCTGGTGCAAGAAGAGAAACATATTGAACTGATGAAAATAGAGTATTCCAAATAGACTGCGACACTCTAATACTTAGGATATTGCATTGTTGTACACCAAATCATCCAAAAATTGCATGGATAAACCCTTACACTTATCTGATCATATCACCAATTTTTCACAACCATAGCTATCACTCAGGAGGAATGCAAAGAAATTTGGAGAACATCTAAGACACTTAACTTTGTTATACTACAATTCAGAGAATGATTACATCAAAATCTTGTTGTAGAAATGTTTATGACTTGAATTTATGGAAATAACCTCCTTGCTAGTTGGAAAAATTAACTCCAAAACCAATCAACCAGATAATGTAATGTAAAGGAATGCAAACTAAAAACTAGAGTCACAAACTTAGGAATTTTTTTAGTTTTTTCCTTAGACAACTTTTCTAAACAACACAAGTAAAATAAAAAATACAACTAACTTTCATCTAACTCCTTGAAACACGGGGAAACTAATCAATAGCATGTAACTATCTCAACCATGTTCATACCATGCTTACAAATTGTTTTGCTTATGCTTAACCCATGAATTCATCTATGTCAAACCATCTCTCTCAAATCTTCCACTATCCCATCAACTATATCATTTTTTCTCTAATAATTTCTCAACCTCTTGAACTTCTATAAAAAATATCTATACGAACATGGCCTCAAGTTGATATCAATGTGTAGAGAAGGGGGACTAGCTGCTTTGAGACTCCAGCTCATGGTATAGTCCTGAACAATAGGCTCCCATAAATTACCTCAAACTTTTCTAGGTGAATTGAAAAGGTTAAGACATTAAGGCTAAAAAGGAAGAGAAATCTAGGTGCTACTATCGTTCTGCTAAATTGATTTTTTTATGAGGTAAGGAGAGATGATTTCAAGGGTTCAAGCCATTGCCTAGATAGCTCACTATCTGAGGATGACAACATGAACTAAGAACTCCAGTGTGGCATGCTGGTGTCTAAGATGTGTGTTGGCATTCATGTAGACAAAATGTCTTAGGAACAATTTAAAACACCAGGAAATCAACTAACTTCCTAACTGCTAAGTTTTATACTATGAAAAAATATTAAGAATGTGTAGAAATTAAGTACAACAAGAAGAATACTATGTCTAAGCTAGGATAGAATTAACAAAGAGAAGGTGAGAAAAGTGGACCTTTCTACCCGAGAGTCAAATCTTCAAAGAGCTCCATGCAGAAACATCTACACACACAAGACCGAGGAAAATGCTGGGGTTGTTTTTAGAGGAGTGCCTCCATGAATCCCTCGCTTTGATTTTTTCACCTCCACAGACAACTAGATAGCAATAGTATATGGAAAATGATGTAGAAATAGAAATGAAATCGTACCAAGAAGAATCACCAACAACAATCATGTTATAAAAATTACTCAAAGTGATGTAAATATCACCTTCAAACCCATGAGAAATCAAGGCAAGTAGTGTAAGGAGAGATCTCACAAGTCCTCTAACAAAAAAAATTTCAAAACAAACAAAGTGTTGGAGCCAAGAACCAACAACTTGTAGCCACAAAGGAGTGATATAAAAGCTTGAAAGTGTGAGGATGAAGCCAAGAGAGTGTAGTAGAATGCTCAAGAGTCCAAGAAGGAATGAAAGAATGGAGGGATAGAGCATTTAAATCAAAAACAGGAGGAAAGAGACCCGTTTCTCATCGGTCAAGGGAGGAAGAGATGTTACACTTCATCATCAATGGAGAAATGTAATGCCTTTTCATATTCTAGAGGTATGAATCCTATTAGGATGGCAACACAGTGCATAGATGTCTATGTGGTGTGCATGCATGCGTGATAGGGATTCCTCCACTATTGTGGAAATGAGTCACCAAGTGGATGAAGAGAGATGGTAGATGTGGAATTGCATCATCATATCTTCATTTTCTAAGGTAGGGGTGATGTAAATGGGTAATTTTTTTAGAGGTGAAAATTCGTTCCATTACACTTTGTCCCCAATTTAGAGAGCATGTGTGTTGGTACGAATACAAAGTAATGTGGAAAGAGGTTGAAGAGAATATAATTGAATCATCGATGAAGAATATATTTGATCTAGTACACCTTGTATGTGTAGGAGGTAGTTCTATAAGTGCTCAATCCCATACGGAAACTTTAATGCCAAAGAGAGAGATGGCTTCACAAGTAGTCGATCCTACAGAAGGTGAAATAAGGCTCTACAGATGCTCGATCCTATAAAATTGGCTCCACTAGTGCTTGATCATGTAGAAGATGAAAAAAGGTTATATAGGTGCTTAGTCTTATAGAGTGGAAGCACTTCATAGGTCTCGTTCCTTCAAAGGGGGCACCATAGGTTCTTGATCCTATCAGGCTTGATGTGAAAGGACTCCCTAGGTGTTGGATCCTAAAGAGTTTATTGCAAAGGCCCTTATAGGTGCTCATTCCTACAAGGAAAGATTGATGAGGTGATCAGTCCTCCAAACTTGATTGTGAAAGAAGCTTTAGGTGCTCAATCCTACAAAGCAACATGTTATGCTGCATACAAAAAATGTTAGGTAGAAAAAGTCATGTAGACAAGCAAGCATATCGCAAAAAACACAATTGAAGGAAGAGTTTTCAAAGGAGTCTATCAAGAACCCTTCAAGACAATAAGGGGCCCATGCAAAGGGATACTTTGAGTGAAAAGTATGACATTTTTTACAAATGATTTTTTCATCAAGGAATCCTTTTGAAAGATATATTTTGTCAAGGAATTCAATAAAAAGAATTCACTTTTGAAAGAAAAATCTCAATAAGGCAGTCCTTGTTGAAAGATGTGATTCTTGAAAAATGTAGAATTTTCAGTAAGGGATTTTTTGGCCATTGAATACACCTTATTGAAAATCAAAGAAGCAGTATCCCTCCCTTAGGATTGTGCATGTGAATCCAAGGAGCACGTTGAATCGTAAGGAAAGGAAGAAAAGATAGTGATGTTGTGGCCCACGAGACATAGCGAGATATAAACATGGAAAATTTTCACACATGTGAGGGACACCACATTAGCACCACAACATCACATAGCAAGCAAAAAGAGAGGAAAGCAAAGATAAATAAAAGAAGATACAAAAAAAGATAAAGAAATCAAGGGATAAGCGGATCTAGGAGTTTGGGGTTAGATCAGTTCTTATACCTAATGTATAATGTATGTGAATGCAAGATTATCAATCACTATGTTGGTTGTTTTTAATGAACCAATCTTATCTCACAATTCATCCTATGGAATTACCATTTTCTAATAGTAAGCTAATTGGAGGGATTTTCCAACAAATGAATGAAAGCTTGCAAGGCTTTCCTCCTACACTTTGGGATCTGCATAACTCGGGAGGTTGATCCCATAATGCATTTTAAGATCCTCCATGCTAATAGATCATATACATTGTAAATAACAGTTGTGCTCTACTTGAAATTTCCTTGACAATTGAAATACTACAAAGATCTCACAAATACTTATATATTAATTGTTTACAAGAAATAGAGCATGGTAGATTTCAACTTGACATCCATTATACTAAAAGTTTAAGGAGTTTAATGATTTGAATGTATTTTTCTATGAGAGACCAAGAACAATTCTAAACAACACAAATCCTAGGATAGTGCCTTAGTTCATGGTATGGGGTCAAATATAAGTGTAAATAAACCTTCACAATAAATGAACACTTAGAATTATAGAGTTTACACAATGTTGCATTAAAACACTAGCCTCAACTACTCAAAACCATAACTCATTATCATATCCTAATATTCAACCTCTTAAACCTATGATTTTATCCAAGAAATTTAACAATTTATTTGAATTTGAACAAAGACAAAACAATACACTCATCATAACATAACGAGGATCTAAAAAAAAACCATTGATTATTTTATTGATAGCTCAAAAGATGAATACATAAGGGGAGAATTGGCCTTGAATATTTTCCATTCTTTATATTCAATGCTAGTAATGTTATCAAAACTCACTTATAGACATACCAAACTCATAACCTAATTATAAAAAACTATTATATTCTTTATATCCTCTCTTTATATTTTTTCTCTAAGATCAATCGACAAATTTTACAATTGGCCTTGCATTCCCTTTTATAGCAAAAAGGGAGAAAAACAAGCTTCAGGCCAATTGTACACATGTCATATTTCATTTGACGTGGAAATTTACATTCAAAAGGTAGTTATATTTTCCAAAATACTAGGGAGATGCTCATATGAGACAAGATTTCTCTCTCCTTCCAAAAGGCTCTTTAGGCGATGTAGATATTCTTTCCATGAGCTATATTTCCTTTTCCACATGCTCCAAAACTTAAGGATAAAAAGCATAAAAACAAGGAAAAGGGAATATACCAAAGCACTTCCACATCTGCATTCCATGTCATCAATTTTGAATTGGAGAAGATACAATATCTAAATATTGATATAACAAAGGCATAATCTTTAGTAGTTCCATGACATGTATTGTATTTCTCCTATTGAAACCTTTGTTGTTGTAGAAATAGGATAAACACTCCATCACCACTTCACCATTACAGTAGCCTATTCATCAAGGATGTCAACATGATTTCTCTTCCAAAGTTCAAAATATTCCTCCAAAGGCCAATTAAATTCAATAACCTAGTCTAACTTCTTCCTATATGGGATGTACTTAATAAATACCTGATTAGATTCCTTATCAAATTCTTCCAAGAAAATTCCCATGTAGGAGAGCCTATCCATACTATTCTTCAACATCTCCATATCCAATCCATCAAAAATTAGCTTAGCCCGAGTTTCTATCACTTGGATTGCTTGGTCCTTCCATTCCTGCAAAGGTTTGACATTCCCATTCTTATTCAAAATATTAGGGAGTAGACTAAAATTACACTCATCAAACCTTTTCACTAGCTCCCTTATCTTCATTTCCAGTGCTTAAATCAACCCTTGGAATTCATTGATTGCATTTACCAATTTGAAAGTTGGGATAATGTTGGTTGGCTGATTGACATCATGTTTTGATCCAATTGCCATGTCTTAATTCTTGGAACCTAGGGATCCATTTATCCATCAATGGGATGAAAACCTTTTTATCCTTGTCAAAGTTCATTATTGCATCGAACATGAAAGAATAGTTTGAATGAATGCTAATTATTCTCCTCTCAATCCCATTATTCAAGTGCTCCAACGCCACAATCACAATCTTCAAGTTGCTCAATTGAATTAGTTCATCAGATTGTTGATATCTATCCTCATAAGTATTAAGCTTCTCCAACAACTCTTCCTTGGTGGTTTCTTTTGTTGGAGGTGCCTTTGATGTACTTAGAGCTGATTGTGGAATGGGAACATCCTCAAAACTAGGAGGTATAGCTTCAGTTGGGATTGGAGGTGGTGAAAGAATGGGATAAGGTGGAATTTATTCTTTTGGGGAAAGGAGAGGAAGAATTGTAGCTTGATATGGGCTTGCTAAATGTACCAATTAGAACTTCTCCATCAATAATGCAATTTGCAGTTAGATTTTAGTAATTTTCTACTGGGCCACATTGTACTCTCCTACTATGTCATTGTACTTTGTTATGAACTTGTCCCTCTCTTCAGTTGGTGACTCTATTGTGGCTTTGGTGAACTAAGCTACATTAACATTCAATGTAGTTTCTTCAATGGTTGATGTATCTGATACTCTTTTAAATATCAGCCCTCCTCTAACTCTGAAAAGTGGTTCTGGTACCTCTAGCTTCTTAGTGCTTGGGGATAAGGCCCAAGTGTCTAGTGTGTCCAATTGAGCAAAATTTCGATCCTTGTAAGTCTAGGATCACTTCCTCTTTAGTGTTGAAGATTGGGGAATCATGCCTTTTGATAGTATCAAATGTAATAGCTGATGCTAAATCCCACTGTGCTAATAACAATACACCACTTTTTCTAACAAGTTCTCTACCTTCGGATACAATCATATTTTGGTATTTAACCCTCTTTTCTTCCCTAACTTGAGCCTCTATAACTATTTTTGGAAACTTAGGGCTTTTTATTTCTTTCATCTCTACACTCACCACATATTCATCCTTCATTTCCCTCTAAACATATTCCTGAAATGCTTGTGTCTTTACGAATGCATCATCATCCATAAATATTTCAGAAGCTTCATCCCTAACATCCTCTAAACTATTTACCTTACTTAAGTCAGCCTTGCTCAATTTGAGACTTAAGGTCTCTTGGATTGTGTCTCTTTAGGGGGAGGGAATGCCTTGCATCATTTCATCTTTTGTGACAAGAATTTCTTCATCTAACTCATCAGCAGGGTAATCTACAAGGCCAACTAATTCAACCCTCTGCTTCTTCATTGGTGGCTCCTTAGGAGGAGATAGCCCCCTAGGTGGTGAATCAAGCTCAATTATTTGTGGAATGGAAGAATGTGGTGGTGACAATGGTGGTATTTTTTGCCGAGGAGAGGGTTCTCTTGACTCCTTAAATTGGGTAGGAGTAGCAATGGTGATTTTCGTCTTTACATTGCTTTTCCTCCTAGCAAATACTTGCACCTTCATTGGTGGTTGTTAAATAGGTCTTTTTTTCTGTCATTGGTGCTTTCCCCTTATCATTCTCTTCAATGAACACAACCTTCCCCTTATCCTAGACAATTATTTCCTCTTTGAAAGTTGCAACAACTTTTTCAAAATTTTGCACATCTATTTCTATTCTCAAAATTACATTCTCAATATTAGAAAAAGTTATAAATTAAGGGTCTTTCAACCTTTTTTCTATTTCCAAGTTCTCAAAAACAATCCATTTCCCTAACCTATACTCTTTTGTTGGATAATAAAAACCATTACTGACGATGTCTTCAGGGAAAGAAAAATAATGAACAAACTTCCCTCCTTTTATTCTATCCAACAACCAAACCATAAAATCCTCTAGGTCATAGCTCCTGTATGCTCGATATTTCATTCCATAGGGCTTGAGATGTTCAATGATTTTATTCCATCCATTAGTTGTCATAACAAAATAAAAAAATTCTGTAAGAAGGGAAAATATTTCCTTTCCTCATCTCAAACAAGTAATTATCTTCTGCATCACCCAACTGCCACATGACCTCAAGGAACCCAATCCTCAATGGTACATCCCAGGGAAATAAATGGGGTGTTTTTCTTGTTCCATATACTCTAAGAATTGTGCAATAATGATAAGGGATTACATTCCCCCATTTGTGATCAATATTCAAATCTAGTCTCCTTTCCTTTAGCCTTAGAAAATCATGCAATTCAATGAGAATCCTTGACATATCCACAATTGAAGCTCTTTTCAATTTGGAGGAAAATATATTTGTGGAAACCACAAAACTAATTTTTTGCTCATGTCTATTTAACAATGGAGTCCACGATTGAACATGCATCACTACACTATCCACCACTCTTTTCAACTCCATATCCTTACCAAAGAAATATGCACCATTGTATAAGAACATGTGTATCAACAAAGAATACTACCAGAATCTTATTGTCATTTCCCCATTCTTTAATGCTACTAGGCATTAATTTTGTATCTATTCTGATAAGTATGTAGCAAAATAATACAAGTTGTTGATGTTGGGGTGTTGAATATTTTCAGCCATATACATTGGTGCAAATGGCATGCTTGAGGATGGATCATACCCTAGAATCTGACATAGGGAATAATTTTTTTTCTAAAAGTAGAGAACAAAATACTTGATAGGAAAGGGTTCCTTATTAGATGGTCCAAGTAGAATTCTATGTTTTCCCTTTCCTCCTGATGCTAAGAAGTGAGCCAACACTAAGACTTTGAATGCAGGTCTCACTTTTTCATTTTCTACCTTTAGTTTCTTATCATAAATCTCCTCCATCTCTTTACTCCATTTATTCAATTTGAAAACTTCTACTATTTCCTCCTTTGTAACCCAAACCATCTCCTTCCTAGAATGAGTTCTAACTACCCTAAAAATAGGGTCATAGTTAGCTAAAATGGCTCTTAGGAGGTCAATGTCCAGATACATATTTTACATGATCAACTTGGCCATATCTACCCTCCATGGGTTATAGATTGGAATGCAAGCATGCCTGTTACCAAACTAGCTCTGGAAGAGTGATCAACCAATATATGACAATGTGATATCCTTAATGGTGCATTTCCTATCGAAATTACCATCCTTAACCGCAGGGCCATGAAACATAGTTTTCCCTATTTGTTTGTCACAATTTGACAGTGGAAATTGGTCAAACAAGTCTTGAACTAGAGGTCGCTTTTTAGGTTTAGAACCAGGGGGTTGGAATTTTAGTACCATTGTAATAATGAATAATTTGACCTAGGATTTCATAGTTTGAGACTAGGGCTCTTAGGTTTAAGGTGAAATTGAAGCGAGGGCTAACCAAATTCATAAATGTATAGTAATTAAAAACTAGTGTCAAACCTTAAAATAAAATCCTAACTGGAATTCAGATGTTAACTACTGTAATTGAATAAAAACTAGTGTAATTTCTATCTCAAGAGGTGTGAATTCTACTTACTGGTTCAATGACACAGAAAACCATAGGTCAAAGATGCCAAAAGATTGAAACATGTTTCAACTACTCTTGAATTCATTATAAATGCTTTTGTAATTGAGAAAAAGCTTTAAAACCAACTTTTATGGTGAAGAAAGCCTTGAGTTTAGTAGAAAACATCAACTCTACCATTATTGCTCGATCACGTGAACCAAAATGACTCCATGATGTCCATGATTTTGATTGATGTGTGGCCAAGATGAGGTCAAAGTAGGTTGAAAATTTTACCTTTTGCTAGATCAACATCCATTTGGCCATATTCTCACCAGTGTTCACTTTCCTTGTTGGCGCGACGGTCCCACAACACTCTATAAGGTGTGAGATAGTCCATGTGGTAGCTGCCTGCTAGCCCACTAGAATCTACAAGGTTTTGATCTACGGGCGTGGGCTAGCAAGCAACAAACTAGATCAATCCAACGACCTTCAATATGTGTTCCCTTTAATCTCTAGGCATGTCACGTCTCTAATTTTGGTGATGCCTACTTTTAATTTATGTTGTTTTACTTCATGATTACATGTATGTGTGTGGTAGATTAAATGATGGTAAATGTGGTGTTAAATTTTGTGGAAAGTTGCAAAGAATGAAATATTGTCTTATTTCAGAAATAATACCAAATGGAAAATGATATTTAGAATTAATATATTATGATATTATGAGTTAAGTTGATTTTATTTTTTTTGGATACTAATCTCATGATTGGTTGCTTGAGTGTATTTGAGTGGTAGGTTGTCAAAGACCAAGGGTTTGGCTAAGGTAGGGGAGATTAGCCTCTTGGTAGGGTAAAGCAGGAATGATGCTCTTGATCACACACAAACACCTAATGTCATATAGAGATGCATTTAACATATGACTTGTATGATTGTTTTACAATCAAT